>JAGDQO010000336.1:1200000-1640796 GCA_018342035.1 Solanum appendiculatum
CTCAAATCACCACGTGACTTTCATCAAGCGAACAACATACCAACATGGCCATTATGTCACTCAACTTGAACTATTTAACTTTCTTTTGGTACACCTCCACTGTGAAGGATAGAAATAAAGTCCTTCATACAAATCTTATAACAAGTCCTACCGTCTCATACTTCATCATAAATGATCACCTCTTATATTTTTACTATTCCTCAACTTCTCATTATAGCATGATCATTATTACTATGCTCTTACCTAATCAATTGATCCTCCTAAGATTACACTTATATTCATAGCATCCATATTATACCCTTACAATATTAAATTATTGATCTATCAGTAATATATCTATACCATGAGATTGTCGTAATAAATATCAACAAAGTTAAAATATTCTTATCAAACTCACACATCGAGCAAGTCATTCTTACTATTTCTAACCTTCTAAATTGAATTATTCAAAGTCGCAATGCTTATTACCTAGTCATCTTACTAGCCATATCACAACATCTCACACTATACCACATAACCTCATTAATATCGTTGACATACGAATTCAAGAATGTCTCGTCACTACTGGTGAGAGAATGAAACAATGAATTTTATCTCTTAAATGAACCACATTGTACGCACGATAAAGAATGAAAGTTTCCTAAAGTCCCATAGCCTCTCAAAAACAAGTAACGGACGTCTCCACACCGATCCGCAAGACTCTACTATGCTTAGCTCTTGTACTCGTGAGACCGATGAACCTAGGGCTCTGATACCAATTTGTCATGACCCAAAATCACAAGTCGTGATGGAACATATATTCCCAACCGATAGGGAAGCCAACCCAATAAGTTAACCAATTCAACTTAAAATATAGAAAAGTAAGTAGCAAACAATATCTTACATACTAAGTCTTTTTTTAAAAAAATGTAGAAACTGAAATACCATCATAAGTACAAGAGCTTCTAAACTACTATACAAGTTTGAAACTAAATGACAAGCCTAGACGTAAAGAATATCCTGTCTAAATACTAAAATAAAATGATAACTAAAGACATAAAGGGAGGTGTAGGCCACAGAACAACCAAGTAGCTCACCACAACTCCAAGATAATTCAAAACTCAACTCTTAAAGCTCCACGAAATGCGTTCGAATTTGAAATCCAATCTGCACCACAAAAGAGTGCAGCAAGTGTAGTATGAGTACGAAACCACGTGTACCCAGTATGTATCATATACCGACAAAGAAGAAATAGTGACAAGATTATATAAGAAAATAATCCTTTAATTTAACAAGTCCACATCATACTTATCAACCAAATTTTCATCAATAGGGATAATCAAATGTCACGTAATGTCCTACATCAATAACACACATACTCAAACAAGAATGAAGGATGTAATGAGATGCAATGCAATGTGACACCATGAAATGATATGCCTTAGATGCCAAGTACTCTCTCAACCGTATATACATGATACTCCTCGGAAATACATCGAGAGTTCATGACCCATAGGGGACTCGCGAGGTCCATATACCGACACAGATGATCTCCACGTGTCTGTGCGGATGATCTCTACGCACTATCATAAAATCACACAATCCCCAGCACAGATGATCTCCACGTGCCCAACTTATAATCATAACCAATTTCTCGCACGGACGATCTCCACGTGCCCAAATTATAATTATAACTCAATCTCAACACGGATGATCTCCACGTGTTAGACCTTTACTCATACTCAATTTCATGTCAATGCATGTGCACAACATGATATTATTAAAAGGGAGTGATGCAGCATCTCAATAATTCAAATGTCGCTATGACATATAATCACCTCAATTATAACAATTATATAGGTTCAATAAAGAAACACAACTGTACAAAAGAAATCAAGTCACTAAATACATCAGCTAATGCCCATATGCTTTGGCATTCTCGAATTACAATCTATCATATTATAGTAATAAACTTTCCCTTTAATAACACCGGTACTCGTACCAATGCCTGTCACACCATTGGTACGAGACTCCCATCTTTCACCCTTACCTATTGTCTATTCCATTTTTAATCTTTAATTAGAAAACGTCTCTCAACGAAGTCTAGTAAGTCTTAACATACCTCAAAAGTCAAACACGTGCCACAAATTCTTCAAGATTTCACCTTGCCTTTTTGTAAAAGCTTCAAAGCGTTTCCAATCTATCAAATATGTAATCCTCATAAGAAAACGAATCTAATGACACCCATATTACTATATTTAGTTTCGGTTCGAAAATCGGATCAAAAAGTCATCACGAGCCACCAAATTTGAATCTGAAATTTTCTTCCAGATTATGTTCATCCATGATAAAACAAACTCGCATGCAAAATTTCAGCTAAAATGGATCGTTATTCGACCCCCAAATCAAGATTTTGTTCTAAGAACCCTAGACCTATATTTTATTAATTCGGTATAAATTCTACACATTTCTACCTAAAAATCTATTCATAATCACATGAAAATTTCATAGAAAACACGAGAATAATTACTTTGATGTTTTGGGATGAAAATTCTATTTTCGTCTTCTCTTTTTCCTTTCCTTTTTTCCCTTTCCTTTCTTTTCTTCTATTGCGTAATAATATTTTTTGTTTGTTTTTGCGTAACTGCAGCTGCGAACAATAGCAGCAACTTTAGCCCCTTTTCTTCTATTTTTTCAATTGGGCGTAGCCCTTTTTCTTTATTTTCCTTATTTTTATTTTTCATTTTATTTTTATCCTTTTTGGGCTTGGCCCATTTATTATCCTTTTATTATTTAATAGAACTTAAATAACTCTTAATTTAATTTAAAAATTGTATCAATCATTCACACAAGTCATAAATCCCATATATAAAAGCTATGAGAATGATTAAATTTAAAAATATGGGTAAAAATCATAAAACATTAAGAGGATCGTTACACAAACGGTAAATTTCATAAAATACCAAAAATGACCAATCGGGTCATTACACCTCTTCTTTGTGTGTTCTCCCTTTACAACACAATATTACTCGTGTATTTGATATCAAATCTACAATTCTTCTATCCAGCTTTATATATATGTAATCACCATATAATTAGACAAAAAAATAAGAGAAAAATTACTTTAACTTAAATAATAGATTACGATCCATAAATGATATAATGCTATCAACTTATTCAAATTGAAAGTTTTTCTTCTGAAGTTTGATAAGTTACATTCATGTGCATATGTAAAATTTGAAGCAAAAAAATTTCGGCATAAAACGTAAAATAGATGTCACGCCCCGATTTCTCGAGTCATGATGACGCCTACCAACCCGCCAGTAGGCAAGCCAAATCCTGTCCCGGAACTTGACAGTAATGGGACTTAGGGTGGAAACTAGATCTCAACTAAGCGAAAGCATAAATAAAAGGAACACATAAGAGAAAGGCGGAAGCGAACCCAAACTATATACAATAAACGATAGCTCCCACAACCTGGAAGTCACATGTGCAGAACTACTAAAAGAGAGTACAAGTCCCAAAAGTGGACCACCGAAACAAGACTGTCTCAAAAGCAAAAGACAAGCCAAAATAGAAGTACAGAAGGAGGCAGGTAATCTCAGGATGCCATGTGCTCACCCTCGCCTCCGGAACAGACTGCAGCAGGTTCGAACTCAACCGTGAAAGCTGGTGCTCGGACCTGCATCACAAAAACAGATGTAGAGTGTAGCATGCATACCAATACAACAGGTACCCAGTAGGCATCATAGGCCGACAGAGCTAGAAAGGTAAAAACAAACTGAAAGGATAGAATCTACACTAACAGATGTCAAAGGAAATAAGCACAAAACTAATCGACATCAAATCTAACAATACCTAAACTAAACCTAACTGGGCCCCCCATAAGACCCAGAAGGTACACTTAAGCACAGACAAAAAAAACTCGAATGGACCCCCATAACTCCGACAGGTACACGGAAAAGCTAAATCTACAAGATCAAAGGAAAACCCAACTGCGAACCGAAACCACCAACCAACTCAACTAAAACAATCAGCCAACTCCAACCCAATCAAAAGTCTGACTTCCAAATTGGGCCGCCCATCCTGATAGAAACTCCCTGTGGTGCTGCCCTAGCCAGAAGAGTGCCAAGGGGCATAACAACTCCCCCAAAGGCCCTATTATCCAATCGCCGAATCAGCTAACACTCCGAGGGCCTTGTCCTAGCCAGACGAGTGCGAGGGGCATGTCGACTCCGAAGAGGACCTCGAATAACTCATATATAATTGCCGAGCCGGCTAACACTCCGGGGGCCCTGCCTTATCCAGAAGAGTGAGCCAGCTAACACTTCGGGGGCCCTGCCCTAGCCAGACGAGTGCGCGGGGCATATCAACTCCGTAAAGGATCTCAAATACCAACCCAATATGGATCACCATCTACTACCAACCACATCACCACAGAACCAATCTTGAAACACCTGAAATCCCAGGAAAACACCACGCCTCTGATGACATAGCGGCACCATAGAAATAGGGAGAGAAGCCAAAGGATCACAAGCAATACGAAACCAAAGCGAGGCTCATACTATCAGACCCAAGTCTGTTATTCTGGTCTACAAGGACCTAGTCCATCCGAATCGACGTCGGATACGTACCAAAGTCAAACAGGTGCATGGGTCTAAGGCAATACTAGCTTAACCTAGACTAAGGCAAAAAATTCAATCCAGCACAACAAAACATTCCAACAAATAATCTGCATGCCACACACATAAACAACCCCTCCGATAGCATGGTACTACCCTGGTTTCTGAGAAGAAGAGAAGAAATACGAGCTATCCACCACCAAATTCACACCAATCAGCAAGCATTCACACAATCCAGCTCAATCTAAAAAGAAGGGAAAGCCGTAACCTACCTGAAGGCCGACCGCGCGCGCTCCAATCACTCTGCCGGAGCTTTTCCCTTCTGAACGGCCTCAGAATGCTGTAACGCTATCAAAAATAGAATCACAGCATCAGCACGGTCGTTTAGACACTAAAATCATCAAAATCGGAGGCGGACCAATTTAGGAGTCAAAATTAGAAAATATGGGACCCGCTCCAGAAATCCCGAAATTGACTCCGTGAAAAGGTCCTAAACCCTCCCCCGAACTTGTTTAGACACTAAAATTATCAAAATCGGAGGCGGACCAATTTAGGAGTCAAAATTAGAAAATATGGGACCCGCTCCAGAAATCCCGAAATTGACTCCGTGAAAAGGTCCTAAACCCTCCCCCGAACTTGTGTTCCCAAATAGAACACAATTCGGAGCTCGAAACAGCCGACAATTCGAGAAACCAAAACATGCAAAACTTTAAGAAACAAGCCTATGGCAGCCACTTAGGCCTCAAATTCATGAAAATCGGGGGCCACCCAACGCTATCCGAACAATTACCCATGAAGCCTACGCAATTTCGGACGCCTGGGACTTTTAATCACCGAAAACTGACTTAAAATGAAGAAGATAACAATTTTCAAACTTATGAAAACAATGAAACCCGACTGCCCCTTTATATTTAAGTGCCAGTCATAGATAACCTCCGCGAACGCAGCCAGAGGCCCGCAAATGCGGAGGGAAGAAAAACATACCTCCACGAACGCAGCCAAGGGCTCACGAACGTGGAGGGGCAACAATCAGACCTCCGCAAACACGGAGAGAAAACTCCCACGCCTCCCAGACCTCCGTGAACGTGGAGTTCTAACCGCGAACGCAGAGAAGAGAAACTCAGACCTCCGCGAACGCAGAGCCACGACCGCGAACGCGGAGAAGGAATGGGTCTGCAACTCAGCTGCTGCACCAGCTCAGTTTTGCTTTCCCAAAAACTCTGACGGGGTGCTCGAAATTAGTTCGGAACCCCGTGCATGCAAACGAGATATACTACCCAATTAAATTCAACGTTCCAGACTCAATGGCGTAGTCAAAGTTTCCATACGAGGCCGTTTCGACAAAAAGTGGGTCCCCACACCCAAAGTGTCATTTTAACCAAATTCCACCAAGGGCCTAAGAATTAGATCGAAAACCCCGAAAAGCACACGAAGGGTCATTCTAGACCAAACTCGGCATTCCAGAACTAACCGCGCTGACGAAATTCTCATCCGAGTGCGTTTACCAAGAATGTTGACCAAAGTCAACCTTGAGCCAAATTTCAAAGGCTAAAGTGCCAAATGGCCTTAAAGTCACACCGAAAGCCTCGGGACTCAGGCCAACCATGCTCCTAGCCTAATTTGGCCGCTCTAGAGCTAATAGAACCGTCAAAATCCTATTCTGAGGTCGTTTACCTGAGGTTATGAACGAAATCAAATTTTCAAGTTACAAAAGCTCCAAACACAGGGAAACGGGCATAAAACCCAAACGAACGACCAGGCGACCGAACAATCAATGACAGCAAGTCATAAATGACTTGGGGTCGCTACAGGAACGCTCTAAATGACGGAAAGAAAGCATTAACACAAAAATGACCTGGACGGTCATTAAATATCCACTACTAAAAGAACTTTCATCCGCGAAAGTAAGAGTCGGGAAGTACCTGAGGGCTCAAATAAGCTGGGGAACTACTCCTGCATGTCCCGCTCGGTCTCCCAGTTAGCCTCCTCGACTGGACAATGCCTCTAACGAACCTTAACCACATGAATGTCTCTAGACGTCAGCTGCCTCACATCTCTGGCCAAAAGAGCAATTGGCTCCTCAATATAGGTCAGGCGATATTCAACTCAATGGCATCATACTGGAGCACATGAGACTCATCTGGAACATACCGACGCAACATCGAAACATGGAATATCAGGTGAATAGCTTAGAATGGTGGAGGTAAAGCTAACTCATAGGTCACATCACTAACTGTCCTCAAAATTCCCACTATACCTGGGGCTAAGCTTGCCCCATCTCCCAAATCTCATCACGCCCTTTATGGGCGATACTCGGAGGAATACTCTATCACCAACAACAAATCTTCATGGTCGACACCTGTGATCCGCGTAACTCTGGTGTCTACTTTGAGCCGATCCTGAATCATCGTCATATGCACTAAGGCCTTCTGAAACAAGTCTGTACCATGCGGCCTAAGCTTCATAGACTCAAACCATCCAACTGGAGTGCGACAATGCCTACCATATAAAGCCTCAAATGGGACCATCTGAATGCTAGAGTGGTAGTTGTTGTTGTATGCAAACTCTGCCAAAGGCAAGAACTGGTCCCACTGACCTCTAAAGTCCAAAACACAGGCCCATAACATATCCTCAAGGGCATGAATAGAACGCTCTGACTGGCCATCAGTCTACGGGTGGAATGTTGTGCTAAGATCGACCCGGGTGCCCAAATCCTCCTAAAATACCCTCCAAAACCTGGAAGTGAACTGTGAACCCTGGTCTGAAATGATAGAAACAGGCACACCGTGAAGATGAACCACCTCCTGAATATAAATATGAGTCAACCGCTCTACACTGAATGAAGTATGAACTGGAAGGAACTGTGCTGACTTGGTCAATCGATCCATGATGACCCAAATGCTGTCAACACCCCTAGAAGTCCGAGGCAAACCCACAATGAAGTCCATGGTGATACGCTCCCACTTCCACTCAGGAATGGGTAATTTCTGCAACTCACCACCAGGCCTCAAATGCTCTGCCTTCACCTGCTGGCAACACAAACAACGGGACACATAGTCTGAGATGTCCCTTCTCATACCACTCCACTAGTAATGTTGCCTCAAGTCACGACACATCTTAGCGGCGCCCGGATGGATAGAATACCTTGAATCATGGACCTCGCTAAGGATCAACTGAATCAAATCCCCAACTCTCGGAACACACAAACGGCCAGCAAACCTCAAAACCCCATCTGAATCTAGAGTAGCCTGCCCTACATCACCTGTGAAAACTCTATCTCTGAGTGCCACCAAAGACACTTTCTCAAACTGACGTCTATGGATGCGATCTAGCAAGGTTGACTGAACCCCCATATAGGCCAACACTCGCCTGGAATCTGAAACATCGAGCCGGATCATCTGGTTGGCTAGGGACTAGATGTCCAAAGCCAAAGGTCACCCCGACATTGAAATAAAGCCTAGACTACCCATACTCACTGCCTTCCGGCTCAAGGCGTCCGCTACCACATTCGCCTTGCCCAGATGGTAGAGAATAGAGAGGTTATAGTCCTTCAGGACCTGAATCCAACGGTGCTGGCTCAAATTAAAATCTCTCTGGCTCATAATGTACTGAAGGCTCCTGTGATCAAAGTAAATCTCGCAATGAACTCCATACAAGTAATGTCTCCCGATCTTAAGCACGGAAACTACCACCGCCAACTCCAAGTCATGAGTTGGGTAGTTGCGCTCAAGCAACTTAAGCTGCCTCGACATTTAAGCAATAACCCGGCCTTGTTGCATCAATACACAACCCAAACCAATGATGGATGTGTCACAATATACCGTGAAGCCCTCGCCCTCAACTGGAAGAGTCAATATAAAAGCGGCGGTAAGCAACTCCTTAAGCCTCAGGAAGCTCCTCTCACACTCCTCCGACCACACAAAGGGAACATTCTGGCGAGTCAACCGAGTCAAAGGCGCCGCTATAGAAGAAAAACCCTCAACAAAATGCATGTAGTACCCTGCCAATCTGACGAAGCTCTGAATCTCAGTCATAGAGGTGGGCCTGGTCCAATCACAGATAACCTCAATCTTCGCCGGATCCACCATAATGCCATCCTTGGACACCACGTGTCCCAAGAATGCTACAGACTCAAGACAAAACTCATACTTTGAGAACTTGGCATAAAGTCGGTGGTCTCTTAAAGTCTGGAGTACTATCCTCAAATGATGCTCAAGCTCACTATGGCTCCGCGAGTATACCAAGATATCATCAATGAAGACTACGACAAAGGAGTCCAAATACGGACTGAATACACGAGTCATCAAGTCTATGAAAGCGGCAGAGGCATTAGTCAACTCAAAAGACATCACCAGAAACTCATAATGGTCGTAACGAGTCCTAAATGTTGTTTTAGGGATGTCTGCTGCTCTAATCCTCCACTAGTGGTAGCCGAATCTCAAGTCAATCTTATAAAACACTGCGGCACCCTGAAGCTGGTCGAAAAAATCATCAATATGAGGCATGGGGTAACGGTTCCTCCTTATTCAGCTGCTTGTAGTCAATACACTTCCATATAGTACCGTCCTTCTTCTTCACAAACAGGATTGGGGCACCCCAAGGTGATACGCTAGGCCGAATGAATCCCTAACCTAAGAGATCCTGAAGCTGAACACTGAGCTCCTTAAGCTCTGCGAGGGCCATATGGTACAGTGGGATGGAAATAGGATGAGTACCCTGCTCCAAGGCAATGGAAAAATCAATATCTCGCTTTGGGGGTAGGCCAAAAAGATCGGCAGGAAACACATCAGCAAACTCTCGGACTATAGGCACTAAATCCATCGTAGGGCCCTCCCTACTAACATCTCTAACATAAGCCAAATAACCCAAACATCCGCTAGCCACTAGCCACCGGACCTGAATACAAGAAATCACCCTAACCGGTGTGCGACTAAAAGAACCCTGCCACACCACCAGTGGAATACCAGGCATAGCTAAAGTAACGGTCTTGGCATAGCAATCTAGGACCGCTCGGTGAGGGGATAGCTAATCCATGCCCAAAATCAAATCAAAATCATACATACTAAGCACAATAAGATCAGCCCGAGTGTCCTGCCCTTGAATAGTTACCACGCAGGATCTACAAACCTGATCCACTACTAAAGAATCACCTACGAGGGTCGACACACGCAACTGTACCACTAAGGGCTCTGGATTCACCCCCAACCGAGGAGCACAATAAGTAGACACATAAGAATGGGTAGAACCAGGATCAAATAAAGTTGAAGCGGACTGATGGCATAAGAGAACCGTACCTGTAATCACATCATCTGACGCCTCAGCCTCTGCTCTGGCTGGAGCTGTATAAAAGTGGCCCTGGGTGCCTCTACCTCGTGCATCCACCCTACCACCTGTCCTGCCTCCCCGGGGACCTCCCCGTGCACCCTGATACTATCCTCTTCCCCTAGCTGGAAGTGCTGCTGCTGGTGCTGGTCTTGCTGCCTGAGGAGCTGGTAAGGCCGGTCTGGAAAAAGGGCCCTGGACCAATGATCAAGGCCCCCGCAAGTAAAATAGCCCTGAGATGACCTGCTCACAATTAGAGGCCGGCTACCCCGACTTGAGGAACCCATCCGAATACTGCCTCGGCCCTGACTCAGACCGATACTATAACCACCCTGACGGTGCTGGTCACCCTCCGTAGTCTACATTGAGGCTTGAAATGGGTGACTGGGATGACCCAGCTAGAACATCTGATGGACCCGATCTTGAGTATCTCTAGGCCTAGAACGGGGCCTACTGAAACTGTCATCCTGCCTGGCCCTCTTGCCGCTGCCCCCTTGGGCCTCACGACGAAGCTGGTCAAGTGTGCGGGCATGGTCCACAACATCCATAAAAGGGTGGCCCACTGATACCATAGACAACAACTCAATATGCAACTGCAATCTCAAACCTCTAACGAAGAACCTGACTCTCTCCTCCTCCATGGGCAAGATCATAGTGGTATGACGGGATAACTCATGAAATCTAGCCTTGTACTCAGATACCGTCATAGAGCCCTGCTCTAACCTCGAGAACTCATCACGAAGACGATCTCTAACGCTCTATGGGATAAACCAAGCCAGGAAAGCCTCCGAAAACTCTATCCATGTCACTGGCGGGGAACCAGCTGGCTTGGTCTCCATAAATGAGCGCCACCACTGTCTGGCCGGTTCATCTAATTGATATGCAGTGAAGTCGGCTCCTCTCGACTCCACTAATCCCAGAGCCGGCAATCGCTCCCGGCATGAGGTAATGAACTCATGGGCGTCCTTCCCAACCGCCCCAGAAAACCTCAGCGGTGACAATCTCAGAAACACCCCGAGCATCTTCTGCTCCCGAAGTGGCATAACCCCATCTAAACCGTCCGACTGAACGGCGCCAGATGTTGGCGACTGCTGAACCTCTGGGGCCACTACTGCAGGCTAACCCTGCGGTGCTGGAACTGGCTCTAGAACTGGTGCTGGGGCCTCTTGCTGCTGCATACCCCCTATCGCTGCCAAAATCTGTGCAAGCATAGCCTGAAGGTCAGGGGCAGCAGCTGGTGCGTGTGGTGGCTGGGCTGGTCCAGGCCCTACCGGGTGAGGAGGAATCTGGTCAAACTAAGGCTCCGCCTCCGGCGTCAGAGTCCTCACTCTATCTCGGGCTTGCGCCGCGGCCCTACCTCGACCTCGGGGTCGGCCTTTACCCCGAGCTGGGGCTCTATCTATGGGCCGGGTGCATCACCCCTGGCCGTTCCACCGCGCGTGCAAGCCATCCTGCGACAGAGTGAAACAAGTTAGACTTCATGAAACCAATCGGACAACGATACACGAAAATGATACAAATTGGTAAAACCTCTTAAAGACATCCTGTAGCCTCCCGAAGATAAGCCACGGACGTCTGTACGCCGATCCACAGGACTCTATTAGATACTAGCTCTATACAAGTGAGACTGACGAACCTAGGACTCTGTTACCAACTGTCACGACCTGATTTCTCGAGCCACGATGACGCCTACCAACCCACCAGTAGGCAAGCCAAACCTTGTCCTGGAACTTTACAGTAATGGGACTGAGGGTGGAAATTAGATCTCAACTAAGCAAAACCATAAATAAAAGGAACACATTAGGGAAAGGCGAAAGCGAGCCCAAACTATATACAATAAACGATACCTCCCAAAATCTAGAAGTCACATGTACAGAACTACTAAAAGAGAGTACAAGTTCCAAAAGTGAACCACCGAAACAAGACTGTCTCAAAAGCAAAATAAAAGCTAAAATATAAGTACAGAAGGAGGCAGGTAATCTCAACGCTGATAACTGGTGCTCGGACCTGCATCACAAAAATAGATGCAGAGTGTAACATCAGTACCAATACAACAGGTACCCAGTAGGCATCATAGGCTAACTGAGCAAGAAAGGTAAAAATAGACTGAAAGGATAGAATCTACACTAACAGAGGTCAAAGAAAATAAGCACAAAACTAACCGACAGCAAATCTAAGAATACCTAAACTAAACCTAACGGGCCCCCCATAAGACCCAGAAGGTACACTCAAGCACAGACAAACAAAAACCGAACGGACCCCCACAAGCCCGATAAGTACACGAAAAAGCTAAATCTACGAGATTGCAGGAATACCCAACTGCAAACCGAAACCACCAACCAACTCAACCAAAACAATTAGCCAACTCCAACCCAATCAAAAGTCTGACTTCCAAATCGGGTCGCGCATCGTGATAGAAACTCCCGGGGGCCCTGCCCTGGCTAGCAGAGTGTCAAGGGGCATAACGACTCTCCCAAAGGCCCTAATATCCAATCTCCCAATCAGCTAACACTCCGGGGGCCCTTCCCTAGCAAGAAGAGTGCGTGGGGCATGCCCACTCCTAAGAGGACCTCAAATAACTCATATCCGATTGCCTAGTCGGCTAACACTCCGGGGGCCTTACCCTTGCCAGACTAGTGAGCAAGATAACACTCCGAGGGCCCTGCCCTAGCCAGACGAGTGCGTGGGGCATATCAACTTCATAGAGGATCTCAAATACCAACCCAATATGGATCGCCGTCCACCACCAACCACATCACCACAGAACTGATCTCGAAACACCCGAAATCCCAAGAAAACACCACGCCTCCGATGACACATCGGCACCACAAAAATGGGGAGAGAAGCCAGAGGATCACAAGCAATATGAAGCCAAAGCGATGCTCATACTATCAGACCCAAGTCTGCTATTCCGATCTACAAGGACCTAGTCCATTCAAATCGACATCGGACACATACCCAAGTCAAACAAGTGCATGGGTCTAAGGCAATACTAGCCTAACCTAGACTAAGGCCAAAAATATAATCCAACACAACAAAACAATCCAACAAATAATATGCACGCTACACACATAAACAACCCCTCCGATAGCATGGTACTACCCCCAAAACAGCCCGAAAATCAACCCTAAAACATGGATTTTGAGAAGAAGAGAAGAAATACGAGCTATCCACCTCTAAATTCATACCAATCAACAAGCATTCACACAATCAAGCTCAATCTAAAAAGAAGGCAAAGTCGTAACCTACCTAAAGGCCGATCGCGCACGATCCAATTCACTCTGCCAGAGATTTTCCCTTCTGAACGGTCTCAGAATGCTGCCACGCTATCAAAAATAAAATCACAGCATCATCACGGTCGTTTAGACACTAAAATTATCAAAATCGGAGGCGGACCAATTTAGGAGTCAAAATTGAAAAATGTGGGACCCGCTCTGGAAATCCCAAAATTGACTCCATGAAAAGGTCCTAAACCCTCCCCCAAACTTGTGTTCCAAAACATAACACAATTCGAGGCTCGAAACAGCCGACAATTCAAGAACCAAAACATGCAAAACTTTACAAAACAAGCCTATGGCAGCCACTTACGTGTCAAATTCACGAAAATCGGAGGCCACCCAACGCTATCCAAACAATTACCCACGAAGACTACGCAATTTCAGACACCTGGGATTTTGAATCTTTGAAAACCGACTTAAAATGAAGAAGATAACAATTTTCAAACTTATTAAAACAATGAAACCCGACTGCCCCTTTATATTTAAGTGCCAGTCACAGATGACCTCCGCGAACGTGACCAGAGGCCCGCGAACGCGGAGGGAAGACAAACATACCTCTGCGAACGTGGCCAGAGGCCCTCGAACCCGGAGGGGCAACAATCAGACCTTCGCGAACGCGGAGCCCAATCCGCGAACGCGGAAAGAAGAACTCCCAGGCCTCCCAGACCTTCACGAACACGGAGCCCTATCCGCGAATGCGGAGAAGAAAAACTCAGACCTCCGTGAAAGCAGAGCCAAGACCGCGAACGCGGAGAAGGAATGGGTCTGCAACTCAGCTGCTGCACTAGCTGAGTTTGGCTTTCCCAAACACTCCAACGGGGTGCTCGGGATTCGTTCGGAACCCCGTGCACGCATACAAGATATGCTACCCCATCAAATTCGATGTTCGGACTAAATGACACAGTCAAAATTTCCATACAAGGTCGTTTCGATAAAAAATGGGTCTCACATCCAAAGCGCCATTTTATCCAAATTCCACCAAGGGCCTCGGAATTAGATCGGAAGCCCCGGGAAGCACACGAAGGATCATTCTAGACCAAACTCAGCATTCCGGAACTAACCGCACTGACAAAATTCTCATCCGAGCGCGTTTACGAAGAATGTTGACCAAAGTCAATCTTGTGTCAAATTTCAAAGGCTAAAGCGCCAAATGACCGTAAAGTTACACCGAAAGCCTCGGGACTCGGGTCAACCATGCTTCTAGCCTAATTTGATCGCTTCGGAGCTTAAACTACACGACATTACCCTACGTGTACTCACAAATACATAGGATAAAAAATAAATATTCTAATTAAAATTAAAATAAGAATTCGAAAAAAATTTAAACATTAGCCACATGTAGAATCATTTATTTTTTAAGAAATAAAAAGAATAAAGAAGAGTTATATTAATTGTGGTAACTTTCTAATTTATTTTAAAAAGTCATTTAATATATTTATTATTTTTTCAATTTTTTTTAATTTTTAATTAAAATTATTTTAAAATTTTAATTTTTAAAACTAAAAAATGGAGAATTTTTGTGGTGCTAACATATGGAACTTTTTTCTTCTCCTATTATATATAGATAGATTATGTAATCAAAATAATATATGAAAATATTCATATCAAGCCATTACCACTACACCAAAAGTAAGCTTTAGCGGCATTTAATTAGCGACAATAGATTAATTAACGCTACATATGTATTTTTAGCAGCAATTAGAACTCTTTGTAAATGTCCCTTAAACCTATAGCGACATTAGATCTAATGGTAATTAACTAATGCCTGTAAAAGTTTTAGCACTTTTTGTTAAAGTATATATTTACAAGGAAACCTATCTGCGCTTCGCGCGGTATAACAATAATTTAAAATAATTTTTTTATAAATTACCTCTTCTTGAAATATAACTTACAATACTTTAAATTCATATGATTTTTTTTCTCGAAACCCTTAAATCCATAAGTTCTAATAGTCTAGTAATAATCAAGAATAAGAACGAAATTAATATTTTTAATATATGTTGTTAGCAAAATAGAAAATTAGTGAATCACAAATAATTTAGCAATCTAAAATTGATTACTTTTAAATATGTTATACAATATGATTAAAGCTTGAATTTTGTAGGTCATCAACTTTCATTGAAAAATGAAAATAAACTGACCTTATTCTACTAATAACGATACTATATTAATTTGCTCAGATCAAACAAATGACTTACAAACATCAAATTAATTGATTTGTTGTTCCATATATCTTTTTCTGACATTCATTTAATTTAATTGTAAGGTCTCTTTTTAAATCTAATATTGTACATATCACTAATTGTAAATAAAGTTATTTTTCAAAAATTTAATATGCTAATAAATCAAGAAAAGATAATATTCATCAAAAAAAGGACCATCCAACAAAATAAAAAAACAATGAAAATAGAAAACTTAATAATAAATAACCTAAAATACCATACTGATAAGAGGTAGTATTTATGTAAATAAGCGGTTAATAGAACTCACCATTTATGTATATGAAAGAAGTTGAAAATGAATATTATGACAAAAGTGAAGGATTTTCAGGTTATATAAAGTGCACTATAACCATCAATATAAGAAAGAAGAAGCATTAGATGTTTATTTTATTTACATAAAATAAAACAATGAGCAATTTGAAAATAAATTTTTTTAGGCTCTACTCTAATGAAAATTAAACAAATAATAAAAAACTGAAACATTTCATGCATACTTTATTTCTCTTAAGTATATTTTTCTCTTTTTAATTGAGCAATGAATATAAATAATAATCATAAATTTTTTGATAAAGTAACTTCATTTTTAAGCTATTAGTTTAAGAAAAATATAAGAGAAAATGTCAAAAAAGAATTGATACAAATAAATAAATATCTGGACTAAGAAGGATGTCACATCACCTTTTATATTTTTAGCTTTGTTATTACGTATAGATATAGATCTTTAGTAGTAGAAATGATCTAAAAAAAATTTAAAAAATGACAAATCAAATTCTATTTATATATAAATAAAAAAAAAGCAATTCTTTTAAAGTTATAACAATTAATTTTTGAAATAAATAAAGAAATAAAAAGTAAAAAGAACAAAGAAAGGCAAAGAAAGAGACTTAAAGAAATAATATACATAACATTAATGATGATATTAAGGGGGAAAAATCTAAAAAATCAATAGCATCAATGATGAAAGGATTTAAATATGGTCATATTTGATATTCTATAATGTTTTAAGGTAAAATTTCTAGTCTTTTAAAAATTAGGAAAAATACAAAAAATGATTAGAAAAATAAATAAATAAGCTTCCAGACAAAACTTTTAGCAATTATTTTAAGAAAAATATAAGAGAAAGTGTCAAAAAATCTTTAGCAGAAGAAAAATATAAGAGAAAGTGTCAAAAAATCTTTTTATAATTTTAACTTTATTATTATGTATAGATATAAATCTTTAGCAGAAGAAATGATCTAAATTCAAATTTAATAAAAAATATATATGTAATTCTTACCAAGTTATAATAACTAATTTCTTGTAATAGATAAATAAAAAAAGTAAAAACAAAACAAAAAAAAAAGTAAAAGAAGTGCCTTAAGGAAATAATATAAATGAGAGTACTGATCAAATTAAGGTAAGGAAGTAAAAAAAAAATTAGTATAACTGATGATGAATGGAATTAAATGCGGTCACCTTTGATATTTAATAAAATTTGAAAGTGAAATTTTCACCTTTTAAAATTAAAAAAATATAAAATTTAAAATAAAAAAACTAAAAAAAAAGTAATAAATTTTAGGCTTATATATATATATATATACACACACACATCAATACATCAATTAAAGATATATTAAAGAAAATAAAACAAACTTTAACTTAAGATAGATAAGGGAAAACACGATTTAAGAAGAAAAAAAACAAAAGAAAAAGCGGAATTAGAATAAATGACAAATCAAGATCTATTTATATATTAAAAATGCAATTCTTATAAAGTTATAAAAATTAATTTATGAAATAAATAAATAAATAAAAAGTACAAAGTACAAAGAGCAAAGAAAGGAAAGAAGTGATTTAAGGAAATGATATAAATAACATTAATGATGAGATTAAGGAAATAAAATTTAAAAAATTAATAGCGTCAATGATGAAAGGATTTAAATATGGTCATATTTGATATTTTGTAAAAATTTCAGTCTTTTAAAAATTAGGAAAAATACAAAAATATTTAGAAAAATAAATAAATAAATAAACTTCTAGAAACAGTTTTTAGCAATTATTTTAAGAAATTATAAGGGAAAAATGTCAAATTTCTTTTTGATGAAAATAAATAAATATCTGAAGTAAGAAGGGTGTCATCCTTTTCTACTTTTAACTTATTATTACGTATAGATATTAGTTTTTAGTAGAAGAAATGATCTAAATTCAAAAAAAAATAATCAAATTTCGTAAAAAATATATATGCATTTCTTACCAAGTTATAATAACTAATTTCTTGTAATAAATAAAAAAAATTAAAAAAAAAAAAAAGTTTTTAAAAAATGCTTTAAGAAAATGATATAAATGAGAGTAATGATCAAATTAAGGTAAGGAAGTAAAAAATTAGTATGATTGATGAGGAATGGAATTAAATGTGATCACCTTTGATATTCAATAAAATTTGAAAGTGAAATTTTCAGTCTTTTAAAATTAGAAAAAATATAAAATTTAAAAACAAAAAAAACTACAAATATATAAAAGAAAATAAAACAAATTTCAATTAAAAATATATTAAAGAAAATAAAACAAACTTTAATAAAAAATAGATTGGAAAAATAAAACAAAAAACGTTTTTAAGGAAAAAAAAACGGAATTAGAACATAGATTTCTCGTTATTCTCCTCCTAATTTAATATGAATTTCATTAATAAATTTATTCTCTCTCTAAATAATTCTTCTTTCCCTTGAACCACTTATCATTCCTTCTATAAGTTTCTCAATCAAAATGATTTTTTTTCCATATATATTTTCTTGTAGAAGGAATTATCGTGCAACATCAAGTGTCTTTTATTATCACATGACTTTTCTTCTTACATCAATATCTTCAGAAGGATCATGAGATTGTATCTTTCTCTTTTTATGAAGAAATAACATTCCATCATCAGAAGAAGATACAAAGTGAAGGAGTCGGTGAATTTTTAGTTCATTCTGAGATCTCTTCTCCTCATCTCTAAATTAGCTTTCAAGGAGCTTTGTCATTTTTGTTGTTCTTTTTTCGTTGCTTGTTATCTTTCTCTCCTTCGTGATTTTTTTTTTACTATTTTTGTTTGTTGTTGAATATTTCTCTTACTGATATGTGTATGTTCAATGAAACTTGTTTGATGTTCCTGCAAAATTTAAGAAGTAAAGAAAAGAAGGAAAATAATTAAAACAAAAAAGATATATGAAACACAACCATACAAAGAAATAAAATATTGAGAAAAGAGCAAATCAAACCATGAGTTTTTTCTACTGCTCCGGCAAGAATAAACACATCAATATAAGTTAGTGAATACCTTCTACCATATTGTTTGAAATATTTTGTGATTGCTATTCTACTTTAAATATTAGTACCGTTCTAATTAAACTTGTATGCAAAAGAGATAACTTGTGAAAAAACTTCTCAAATTCTATAATTAAATGACTAGGAATAAGTCCTCTTAAATTTTATAATTAAGGAAAATGTACTTTATGGTAAAGAATTCATAACTGAAGCTTTTATGTTTTATGCTTTAATGAGGAGAGATTAAATATTATGCTTTAATATTCTACAAAAACCTCAAATAATATTTTATAATATTTTATGTCTTTTAAAATGAAGAAAAAGCTAAAAAAAAAAACCCACAAAAAAGATGAATAGGATTCCAGCCCTTAGAGGCATGCCACATTATTGCCGCTAAAAATTATTTTTGTAGTGACGTTCCACCCCAACTATGTTGCACTAACATACATACATACATACGTACATATATATATATTGCCGTTAAAAATTATTTTTGTAGTGATGTTCCACCCCAACTATGCTACACTAACATCTATTATTATTTTCTATAAGCCATGATGATAAATTAATAATCCAACCCCTCTTGTTACTAATAGGACATACGTTATTTTATTTGAGAAATGTAGGTTAACAGAGCATATAAAATTAAAACCATGCCAAACTTGGTAAACATGAATCTTTATAAAAATAAAGAAAAACAAATCAAATGAAGAATATTTTAGGATCAATAATTGTGTTTTTTTTCTAAAAAATAATTCCCACGCCAGGTGTCCTGTTAGTAAAGAGAGGTTTAATAAAAATGTTTAAGAAGTTTGGAAAAAATATTCCATTGACTTGCATCATATATATTTTTAGGGATGCAACTATTTAAATTATTTAGGAATTCTTGATTGTCAGGAACTATGTAACATTTTTCACCAACTTCTTCTAAATTTTCTTCTTGGATGTTATTATCATCTAACTCAATTCTATTGGTGACTTGTCCATTTGAAGAACATCCTCCAATATTTTTTGATTCGAAATTTTTATTATTTGTTAAAAACTATCAAGGGCTCATTTTTTAGATTTATTTAATTCTTCAAGTTTTTCTCTCTTTTTGTAAAATAAAAATTATATTTTCTAGTTGGCATATTTAAATTGAATAAATTCTATAATTTGTCACAATCCGATTTCTCAAGTCATGATGACACCTACTACACCCCACCAGTAGGTAAGCATAACCCGTAGCCCGGAGCCATAATCAACGGACTACCAAGCTGAAACCAACAACAAGAAGTAAGAGATTAGAACAAAGAAGAGAAAGGATAATAAAAAAAACCCTACAGGAACCATCCCAAGACATGACATCAATTAGTAGTTGAGCATCTAATCCCAAGGCTTTCACAATTACAAGACAAGTACAACCTGTCTTTGAATACA
Source organism: Solanum appendiculatum (assembly GCA_018342035.1). Classification (NCBI taxonomy): domain Eukaryota; kingdom Viridiplantae; phylum Streptophyta; class Magnoliopsida; order Solanales; family Solanaceae; genus Solanum; species Solanum appendiculatum. Next base: position 1,220,122 of record JAGDQO010000336.1, read on the forward strand.
ATATAAAGACTAAGCCTTGCCAAAACAGACGAAAATTGGTAGCTCCAAATGCAAGGAGCTCACCCTAATCTCCGAAATCCCAAGCTGCTCCGCATGACTCCAAATCAACGACGATAACTCAAACTGAGATCTGCAGGGGACAGAAGTGTAGTATGAGTACCAAAAACAGTACTCATCAGGCAACGATCGACTGAGCTAAAAAGAGAACACAAGCATAAACAACAAGTAATAAGGGAAGCATAACACAAGTAACTAAACAAAAAATACTAAAATAGATAGGAAATAAAGAATAGAAACATGAAACAAGGGGTAAGAAGTTGAGTCAAGGACGTACTTGGATTGCAAGCCAACAACCTAATTGCAAGCAACTAAGATACCAAGTCAACCACCAAGTGTCAGTTGGACCCACAATTACAATTCTAAAGTCAAAACCTACTTGGTAATAATAAAACAACAACAGAGAATAGAATATAGTCAAACAATAACCTAATCGAATCCCCATAAGCCCATAAGGTACAAACAACAAACATAACCCAACCGGCCCCCATAAACCGGAGGGTACAAACAAAAAATAAGTATATTGGTGATAGGCAATGCATATGAATGCAAGGTGAGCAGTAGAACCATCAATAACCATCCAAACCTCTAACAAGAGATAATGGCCTTGAATCGTAAAGCATCAGCCTCTGACTGGGAATAACGGCCTCGAACAGTCAACATCAGCCTCGGACTGGAGATAACGGCCTAGATCCGTGAGCATTGACCTTGAGCTAAATGTAATGGCCTCAAACTGTGAGCATAGGCCTCGAACCGAAAGTAACGCCCTGGAACCGTGAGTAACCAATAATGGGGTCGTCTACCCAGCCAGTAAACTCCCAGGGGCGCCAGCAAGACCAAAAGCATGCATGAAAGGGTGTCGACGTGCAGACTAGTCAAGTAAAAACTGAACACATCCCAGATGCCTCTAATATCTCAAGTATAAAAAGGAGCACGTCCCTAGCGTCTCGTAATCTCAAAAATTAGTAAGTCAAGTGATCTAGGTGGTACGACTCCCGTTCAAACCAATTTAAAATAAAAATTGAGTAAAATAGTATCTCATCATAAATGATAAATATGCCAATGCATGGGCCGGGATCGTACCACAAAACCTGTGAGAATGAGCAAACAATGCAATGCATATGCCTTCACCAGCATTCAAAAATGGCACTCAAAATCAAATAATTACACAGCCAATGATACCACACTACCAAAGCAAAGAGTACTAACTTAGGATCCATATGGTCCTCACCTACAGCCTCGGGCCCAACAGTATAATCATAAGCTCAATAAGGATACAACATGCCCACCGCTAATCAACAAGCTAAGGGATCAAGAGGAGATTTCAAATCAATAAAGGAGGAGCAACCTAAAGGGATGACCCCTTACCCCAATCACACTGATCCCATCCCAAACTGAGCACAACTAGGACAACCCACATCTATGACGAGCCACCAAGGTCACAAGCATCATCGCAAGGAGAATGACATAAAACAAGTCCTAAAGGGAGCAAACTATAACTACGAGGCGATAAAACACAACCTAAAGAATCTAATGTCCAGCCTAGTCTAAGGCCACCACGAATCAATCCTAACAAGGATAAGCAAGATCATCTACACCACAAGCGAAGCCACAACCTAAACTAAGGATTCTAAAACCTACAATAAGCCCAAGGCTTCTACGGAACCAAGAAAGCATGGAATAACAAGAGAAGCTAAATACCTGGCAAATACCATCCGAAATTACATGAAATCTATACTAAGCATTATCTAAGAAGCTCAATCAAGAAAGTAGACCGAAGCCTACCTCAAAGCTGAACACGAGCGCTCCGAATCCACCACACACAAGCTATCTGCATCTAAAACACCTCCGAACACTGCCAAACTATCAAATTATCAAGACACTAAAATCGCAATAATTGGAAATGGATCCAAAATTGAGTCAAAAAGGGAATGTGGGATCCACACCAGGAATTCCAAAATTAACTCCATCAAAAGGTCCTAAACCACGCCTCGAACTTGTGTTCGAAAATTGAACACAATTCGAGGCCCAAAAAAGCCCCAACAACAACATGAATAAATTAACAAGAAAACCAAGCAAAAGCAGCTGCTTTGAGCTCAATTTTACCTAAAACGAAGGTTAATCAACAACTTCTAATCACATACTCAAGTAGCCACGCTCCTAACAATCGGATGATGGAGAAATCGTCTTTTGAAAATGAGGGCTGAAAGCTAAAATTTCTAGGCTAAATACCCGAAACTTGTCGCTAAAAGTAAAATGTGGTCGCTAAAAGACTTAATTCTGGTCGTTAAAGGTCTACACCAGATATCAACACTTTAACTGGTTTGCCCAAACTTTGAATTCTGCGACGGGGTGCCCGGGATTCATTCGGAACCCTGTGCACGCAAACAAAATATGCTACTCCATCGAATTCGACATTCCAGGCTCAACGAAACCATCAAAACTTACATCCGAGGTCGTTTTGATGAAAAGTGGGTCCCACTCCCAAGTTTCATTTTAAGTTAAAAACCACAAGAAGACTCAAAATGTAATGACCCTCCAGGTCATTTATGTGTAAATTCCTTCTTTATGTTGTTTAGAGTGTTCCTGTAGCGACCTCAAGTCATTTATGACTTGATGGCAATGATTGTTCGATCGCCTGGTCGTTCATTTGGGCTTATGCCTATTTTCTTGTTTTGGAGCTTTTAAAACTTGAAAAGTTGATCTCGGTTATAACCTCATGTAAACGACCTCATAATATGATTCTGACGGTTCCATCAGCTCCGGAACGACTAAATTAGGCTAGAAGCATGATTGGCCCAAGTCTCGAGACTTTCGATGTGACTTTAGGGCCATTTGACGTTTTAACCTTAAAAATTTGGCTCAAAATTTTACTTTGGTCAACATTCTTATTAAACGTGCTCGGATGAGAATTTCGTTAGCGTGGTTAGTTTCGAAATGCCAAGCTTGGTCTAGGATGACCACCCTTCGAGCGCTTCTCGAGGCTACCAATCTAATTTCGAGACCCTTAGTTGAAGTTGGCAAAATTGGTGATTGGGAAGTGGGACACACATTTTATTGAAACGACCCCGTAGAAATTTTGACTCGAATTTGATGGGGTAGCATATCTCGTATGTGTGCACGGGGTTCTGAACGAATCCCAAGCACCCCGTCAGAGGTATGGAAAACCAAGTTTCAGCTGGTGCACAACTGATGTTGCAGACCCATTCCTTCTCCGCGTTTGCGGGCCTGGCTCCACGTTCACAGAGGTGTGAGTCTTCCTTCTCCGCGTTCGCGGCCCCTGCTCCACGTTCGCGGAGGTCTGAGTGTTTCTTCTCCACGTTCGCGGATAAGGCTCCGCGTTCGCCGAGGTCTGGGAGGCCTGGGAGTTATTCTCTCCGCGTTCGCGGATAGGGGTCACGTTCGCAGAGGTCTGCCTTGTTGGTCTCCATGTTCGCAGATGGACTCTGCATTCACGAAGATATGGTTGTTAGTGTTGGGTGAGCTCCGATTTTCGTGAATTTGAGGCGTAAGTTGCTACCTTAAGCTAGTTTTGTAAAGTTTTGGTTTCTTGATTTGTCAGCTGTTTCGAGCCTCAAATTGTGTTATGTTTTGGAACATAGGTTCGGGGGAGGGTTTAGGACCTTTCATGGAGTCAATTCTGGGATTTTCAGAGCGGGTCCCACATTTTTTTATTTTGACTCCTAAATTGGTTCATCTTCGATTTTGATGTTTTTGGTGTCTAAACGACCGTACTGATGCTGTGATTATATTTTTGATAGCGTGGCAGCAGTTTGAGGCTGTTTGAAAGGGAAAAGCTCTGGTGGAGTGATTTGGAGCGCGCGCGTCGGCCTTCTGGTAGGTTACAACTTCCTTTCTTTTTAGATTGAGTTGGATGGTGTGAATGCATGTTGATTTGTGTGAATCGGGGGGTGGGGAACTAGTATTTCTTCTCAAAAACCATGCTTTAGGGTTTATTTTCAGGTTGTTTTTGGGTAGTACCATGTTATTGGAGGGATTATTTATGTGTTGTTGCATGCGGACTATCTGTTGGCAGTTTATTTTGTGTTGGATTATATTTTCGGCCTTAGTCTAGGTTAGGTTAGATTTTCCTTAGACCCAAGCACTATTTGGCTTTGGTATGTATCCGACGTCGATTCGGATGGACTAGGTCCTTGTAAACCGAAATAGCAGACTTTAGTCTGATAGTATGATCCTAGCTTGGCTTTATGTGTCATGATCTTCTGGCTTTTCTCCCCTTTTCTATGGTGCTGATGTGTCGTCGGAGGTGTGGTGTTTTCCCTAGATTTCGGGCAGTTTGAGATCGTTCTGTGGTATTGTGGTTGTTGGTGGACGGCGATCCATATTGGTTTGGTATTTGTGGTCCACTACGGAATTGATATGCCTTGCGCACTCGACTGCTGGGACAGGACCCCCGGAGTGTTAGCTGGCTCACTTGTCTGGCTGGGCCAAGCCCCCGGAGTGCTAGCCGACCGGGCAGTTGGGTATGAGATATTGAGGTTCTCTTCGGAGTGGACAAGCCCTGCACACTCGTCTGGCTAGGACAGGACCCCCTGAGTGTTAGCTCGCTCACCCATCTGGCTGGTACAGGGCCCCCGGGGTGTTAGCTGGTTGGGTTGTTGGATATTAGGGCCTTGGGAAGAGATGTTATGCCCCCTTTGCATTCTACTGGCAAGGCAGGGCCCCCGAGAGTCTCTATCTGGTTGGGCAGCTCAATTTGGATGTCAGACTTCTGACGGGGTTAGAATTGGCTGCTTGTTTCGGTTGAGTTGGTTGGTGGTTTCAGTTCGCAGTTGGGTTTTCCTTCGGTCTCATAGATTTAGCTTTTCCATGTACCTATCAGGCTTATGGGGGTTCGTTCGGGTTTTATTTAAACTTGAGCACGAGTGTACCTTCTGGGCTTTTGGGGTCCAGTTAGGTTTAGTTTAGCTGTACTTAAATTAACTTTCGGTACGCTCATGTGCTTCTTTTCATATTTGCTTGACCTCTATGATTGTAGATTATATCCTTTCAGTCTGTTTTTACCTTTCTTGCTCAGTCGGCCTATGATGCCGACTGGGTACCTATTGTATTGGTACTCATGCTACACTCTGCATCTGTTTTCGTGATGCAGGTCCGAGCACCAGTTACCAGCATTGAGTTCGAGCCTGCTGCAGTCTGTCCAGATGCGAGGGTGAGCACTGGCGTCCCGAGATTACCTGCCTCCTTATGTACTTATATTTTGTCTTGTATTTTGCTTTTAAGATAGTCTTGTTTCGGTGGTCCATTTTTGGGACTTGTTCTCATTTTGTAATACCTTTGTACATGTGACTTCCAGGTTCTGGGAGATATCCTTTGTTGTATATAGTTGGTTTCGCTTCCACCTTTCCCTTATGTGTTCCTTTATTTATGTTTCCGCTTAGTTGAGGTTAGTTTCCACCCTCAGTCCCATTACTGTTAAGTTTTGGGACAGGGTTTGGCTTGTCTACTGGCGGGTTGGTAGGCGCCATCATGACTCAAGGAACTCGAGTCGTGACAAGTTGATATCAGAGACCCAGGTTCACCGGTCTCACTTATACAGAGCAAGCATCTAGTAGAGTCATGCGGATCGGCGCGGAGACGTCCGTGACTTACCTTCGGGAGGCTACAAGATGTCCTTAGGAGGTTGTTCTATTTTGTATCATTTTCGTGTGCTGTTGTTCGATTGGTTTCATGAAATCTCACTTGCTTCACTTTGTCGAAGGATGGCTCGCACGCGTGGTAAAGGCCGACCTCGAGGTCGAGCTAGGGCTGCGGCACAAGCTCGAGATAGAGTGAGGACTCCGGAGCAGTAGCCGGAGCCTCATCTTGACCAGATTCCTCCTCAGCTGATAGGACCGGGACTAGCCCAGCCACCGCTCGCAGTAGCTGTCGCCCTTGACCTTCAGGCCATACTCGCGTAGATACTAGCAGTGATATGGGGTATTCAGCAGCAGCAGCAGGCCCCAACACCGGCTCCAGAGCCAGTGCCGGCACCGCAGGGTCAGCCTGCCCCAACGGCTCCATAGATTCTGTCACGACCTCCCAAGGTACCCCCTAGACGTGACATGACGTACAAGACCTCGAAAGGCCTCATACAAGCCACTTAGCATACATACATACAAGATCATAGAGATTAAGAGTTCAAAAGACATTGTTATATCAAAGCTATTAAAAAAATAGCGGAAGTCTATATCTCATGTCTCAAAGACAATCTAATCATAAGAATGAAAAATAAGATTTGGGACGTAACCCAATACAATGTCAAAATAAAAGAACAAAAAAGTAAGAACACTAGGCTATGTCCTTGAATGGATGAGGACTCACCAAGTCTTCACAAATCTTCTACCAAGTTCTAGCCACGAGTGGATGGAGAATCACCGAGCCCTGCATTTACAAGTCAATGTAGGAAAGAGTATGCATTAGTACAATCAAGTACCAAGTATGATAGAAATGCACAACAACATTTAAAACATGCTAAAACGGGACATTTTCATGGCATGCAATGACCAAGCTAAAAAATGATAAAGGTTAGCAAACATGAAACATAAACCATGGTCAAAGCCAGCTAGACATCTTTAATTTACTAGAGAAGCAACATAAAAACACTTTAGTTCATTGTTTGTGGGAAGTAGCCTTAACCGACATATAAAACCATGTGAGCTATCATCATGAAATCCGGTGTATAACCCCACACCGATAAGGCCATCCTACTTGCCAAGGTAGGACCCTTTACTTAACATATAGCTTACGTGGATCCACTAGCTAGTGTCTATCATAGACCATCATCCTATGGTGGCACATAGTTTATGGGACATAGGTAATCACCACTAGTCCCCTCGGGGCTAAGCATAATTCCCACGGATTATTCATAGTTCAATTATCATAAGTAAACATGGGTAGTCGCCTCTTGTCTATAATAGGGAACATAGGTAATCGCCTCTTGTCCTTTTATTAGAATAGCTCCTTAATCATCAATTCAAAGTTAGTTGAGCAAACCTTTCAACAAGTTATGAATCATTACATGTGAGAAAACCTTTCACATTATGGGTTGAGTAATATATGAGAAATTCCTTTCACAACTCAACAATCAACATTAATATATCATAACACTTGATGCTTCAATCTCAAAGAACCTTTAATTCATCAATAACTTCATATGAGACCTGCATAATTTCATAGACTTCATCCTTACATAGTTCATCGTGCTCACAACTTACAAATCATAGGGTTCACATAGTTTTATGAGAATTCTTCTTAAATCATGCAATTTAATGCAAACTCATGCTTAGAAAACTATAAACAAGGCAATTTGATCATATTTGAAGGAACCCACATAATAGAAGTAAATCATAGTTTTGATTGATCATGCTTACTTTCATAAAATCATCCTTAGTTTATTCATAATCTCATCACGAAAAGTCTTAGCTTAGAAATCATTATTCAACATGGATTCATAGAGATTTCATAAAGTGCATCACTTCATAATTCAACCCACCAATAAAAGCATAATTTCGAAATTTGGGGGATTTAGCATGGGTTCGTGGGGATTCATCTAATTTCATGGAATTCAACTCAATTAATACTTCAAAGTTCATAAATCAATCAATTCAATCATCATTGCAAGGAATCCATGACATGCAAGAAAACCCTAATTCAATTAAGAAGTTCTACCTTTAAAATTGGGGATTTTAGGGATTCCATGGAGGAAAGGGCTCCATGGATGAACACTATCATACCTTAGTGTCTCAATTCCCTAAGCAAATTGATGAAGGAAACTTGATTTCTTGAACCCTAGCTTGCCCTCTTCTTCTTGTTCTATCTTCTTAGAGAGAGAATATTTGAGAGAGGAGCATTTGAGGGAAATTTGTAGGAGGGGTTGTAAAAAGGTAGATTTTATAATTGGATAGACTTATATAGTGCTAGGGAATTAGGGAAACCGACTTAGATTAGTAAATAGGCCAATAGGTGAAAAGACCAAACGATCCCTTTAAAATTTCTGTCGGGCCCCTACCTACGGTTGGGACTTACGGTCCGTAGGTAGACCTACGACCCGTCCTGTCCCTCCATAGGTAGCTTCAGAGACTGCCAAAATTGGACCCTGCAACGACGGGTCCTATCTATGAATCGTAGGTCAATCAACGGGCCGTCCTGGCAGACCGTCGTTTAAGGTTCTGAAACTTGACAATTTAGAAACTTGGGCTTGCCACCTACGATCCCCACCTACGGTTCATCGGTCCGTCTATGGTCCGTAGGTGGCCTCCATCACTGGCACCAGAACCAGAACTTCTAAAAAATTTCCACCTTTGAATCTGGGGTATTACATTATCTCCCCCCTTGGGAACATTAGTTCTCGAATGAGAATCAAGACATCATAAGGAGGGTAAGAAACAAGAGCTAACAACTCAACCTAGAATGCAATCACATAAATGCATATATCCGAGGAGGAAAACATCAACTCCAAGCTAAAGCATATTCAACACATCATTTCATGAAGACTTTAAGCAACTTATACTCAATGCACATAATCATAAATACATCAATCAAGCTAGCTTCATTTTCTCAACATTAAACTCTTCATGAACATGCATAATCAAGGAATCATGAAAATGGCTAAAACACATGAATCCAAAAGAATGAACCATGAGGAACTAAGTACCTCAAGCTAGAGTAGGATCGGAAGGAAAGAGATGAGGATATCGGGACATCATATCGGCCTCGGCCTCCCAAGTAGCATCCTCAACTAATTGATTCCTCTAAAGAACCTTTACAGAAGCAACTTCTTTATTTCTTAACTTCCGGACTTGCCCGTTTAAGATCTCAACCGGAACTTCTTCATAGGAAAGACTATCCTTTATGCCAAGATTCTCTAATGGCACTATAGAGGTCGGATCACCAACACATTTCTTCAACAATAAGACATGGAAAACCGGATTCACCGATGCCAAATCATTAGGCAAGTGAAGCTCATATGCAACCTTGCCAACACGTCTCAAAATCTGATATGGGCCTACATAACGGGGACTAAGCTTCCCTGTCTTCCCGAATCTCATTACACCCTTCATGGGTGAAATTTTAAAGTAAACCCAATCATCAATATCAAATTCTAAATCTCTACTTCTAACATCGGCATAGGACTTTTGTCGACTTTGAGCCGTTTATAACCTTTCTCTAATAAGTCGAACTTTCTCCATAGCCTCATTTACCAACTCGAAACCTATCAAAGCAACTTCGCCAACTTCAAACCAACCTATAGGAGATCTGCACCTCCTTCCATAGAGAGTCTCAATCGGAGCCATACCAATACTAGAATGGTAGCTATTATTATAAGCAAATTATATTAAAGGCAAATGATCATCCCAATTACCCTTGAAATCAATTACACAAGCCCTCATAATATCTTCCAAGGTTTAGATAGTACGTTCCTCTTGCCTATCGGTTTGAGGATGAAAGGTCGTACTAAGCTTAACACGAGTACCAAGACCCTTTTGGAAAGACTTCCAAAATTGAGAGGTAAATTGTGCACCACGATCAGAGATAATGGATAAAGGCACTCCATGCAACCTAACCATTTCCCTCAAATACAACTTATCATAATCCTCCGCCAAATAAGAAACTTTGACGGGAATGAAATGGGATGATTTCGCATATGATCCACAATAACCCAAATCAAATTATATTGGAGCTGGGTGCGTGGTAAACCAACAATAAAGTTCATATTCACATCTTCCCACTTCCAAGTAGGAATACTAATATCTTGGGTCAAACCTCCCAGCTTTTGATGCTCAACTTTCACTTGTTGGCAATTAGGACACTTAGCCACAAATTCCGTAATATCATTCTTCATCCCATTCCACTAATAGATCTCCTTCAAGTCACGGTACATCTTTATAGCTCCTGGGTGAATGGAATATCGAGAACTATGGGCTTCTGATAAAATTTGTCCTCTTAAGTTATCAACATTAGGCACACACAAACAACCTTGATATATAAGGACACCATCTCCTCCTTGGGAGAAAGCCTCAACAGAATTTTTGAGCACCGCTTCCTTCAATTCGACCAAATTTGGATCAAGGTCTTGCTTAGCCTTTACATCATGCACAAAGGATGATTCGGAACCATTGTGAAGCATAACACCACCTTTAGTGGAATCAATCAACTGAACACCTAAGCGGGCCAGTCTATGAACATCACGAGCCAAATCTTTCTTACCATCCTCAACATGAGCAACACTACCCATAGATAACCGACGAAGAGCATCTGCCACCACATTCGCCTTGCCAGGGTGATAGAGGACACTCATGTCATAGTCTTTTAACAACTCAAGCCACCTCCTTTGGCGAAGATTCAAATCTTTTTGCTTAAACACATATTGCAAACTCTTGTGGTCGGTGAAGACATCAACATGCACCCCATATAAATAATGCCGCCATATCTTTAAAGCGTACATGACCGCCGCTAATTCTAGGTCATGAATAGGATAGTTCTTTTCATGCACCTTGAGTTGTCTTGAAGCATAAGCAATAACTTTCCCATTTTGCATGAGAGCACATCCTAGCCCAATTCTTGAGGCATCACAATAAACCACAAAACCATCGGACCCTTCCGGTAAAGTTAATATCGGGGCCGAGGTAAGTTTATCTTTCAACTCTTGAAAACTCTTCTCACACTCTTTGGACCAAATAAACTTAACCTTATTTTGAGTCAAATCCGTCAATGGAGAAGCAATCGAAGAAAATCCTTCAACAAACCCCCTATAATAACCGGCTAATCCTAAGAAACTACGGATATCCGAAGGTGATAGAGGTTTAGGCCAATTCTTAACCGCATCCGTCTTCTTAGGATCTACCTCAATACCTTTATCGGAGACAATGTGACCAAGAAATGCCACGGACCTTAGCCAAAACTCACACTTACTAAACTTCGCAAAGAGTTGTTGGTCCTTGAGGACTTGCAATACAATCCTCAAATGATCGGCATGCTCATCCTCACTCCTTGAGTAAATCAAAATATCATCTATGAACACAATCACAAACATATCAAGATATTTTCTAAACACCCTATTAATCAAATCCATAAACGCGGCCAGAGCATTTGTTAATCCAAACGACATTACTAGGAATTCATAATGGCCATATCTAGTCCGAAAAGCCATTTTTGGAATGTCATCTTCCTTCACCCTCAATTGGTGATAACCCGAACGAAGGTTGATCTTAGAGAAGTAACTAGCCCCTTGAAGCTGATCACACAAGTCATCTATCCTTGGAAAAGGATACTTATTCTTAATGGTAACCTTATTCAATTGACGATAGTCAATGCACATACGTAGTGAACCATGTTTCTTCCTTACAAATAAGACCGGAGCACCCCATGGAGAAACACTTGGTCGGATGAAACCCTTGTCCAACAAATCTTTCAATTGCTCCTTTAGTTTTTTAAGTTCCGCCGGAGCCATTCAATAAGGAGGAATAGAGATAGGTTGCGTATCCGGGAGAAGGTCAATGCCGAAGTCTATTTCCCTTTCGGGAGGAATTTCTGGTAAATCATCGGGAAACACTTCCAGAAGCTCATTAACAATGGGGACCGACTCAAGAGTAGGGATTTCGGAATCCACATCCCTCACCCTAACAAGATGGTATATGCAACCCTTATAAATCATCTTTCTAGCTTTTAGACAAGAAATAAATTGACCTACAAACACAGAATTTCCTCCCTTCCACTCTAGGATAGGCTCATTCGGGAATTGAAACTTGACCATTCGGGTCCTACAATCAATAGAAGCATAACAAGAATGCAACCAATCCAACCCAAGAATAACATCAAAATCTAACATATCAAGCTCTACAAGATCAACATAAGTGACTCTATGGGATAAGGAGACGAGACAATTTCTATAGACTCTCTTAGCCACAATAGATTCACCAATCGGAGTAGAGACATGAAAAGGATCTAAAAACACATTCGGAACAACATCAAATCTCCTAGCCACATATGGCATCACAAAAGACAAAGTAGCACTGGGATCAAGTAAGGCATAAACATCAAAGTGAAAGACTTTCAACATATCGGTAACTACATCGGAAGAACCCTCTTGCTCATGACGAGCTTGAAATGCATAGAATCGGTTTTGCATCTGATTTCCACTAGAACTCGATGGATGCTAAGGTTGAGTGCGTCGACGGTTATCCCCTTCATTCTTAGCCACTAAGGGATAATCCCTTATCTTGTGATCCATCTAGCCAAAATCAAAACATGCATTAGAACCGGCTAGACACTTACTCTCATGCTTTTTCCCACACTTAGCACAAGTAGATGATGATAAACCACCACCATTCCCTCCTTGAGGCTTAGGGTTTGGCACCCTATCCTTATTGGACTTAGGAGGGGCATTGGAGGAACCTTGACCGGAGAACTTTTGTCGAAATCTAGAACGACCATGTCCATCGGGTCTTAAGTGTGAAAAATTAGCATCACCGGTCCTAGCCTTCTTTGCCTCTCTAGACCTTTCCTGGAGTTTCTCCTCTTCTATTTGTTGAGCATACACCATGAGATGAGAAATATCCATATCATTGACAAGCAAGGAGGTACGGAACTCTTTGATCACCATTTCAGACACTCTCGATACAAACTTACTCATTCTTGCCCTAGAATCGGCAATCATAGAAGGAACATATCGAGACAATTGAGTGAACTTCAAAGCATACTCCTTCACGCTCATGTTTCCTTGACGAAGGTTGATAAACTCGAGCACCCTTGCCTCTCTCATCTCAAGGGGAAAGAACTTATCAAGAAAAGCAACCTTGAATTTCTCCTAATCAAGAGGACCCTCATTAACCGCCCTCTCACTCTTCCATTGGTTGAACCAAACTTGGGCAACACCCTTAAGTTGATAAGTGACCAACTCCACCTTTTCCTCCGACGTCACACCTATGATCATTAACACCTTGTACACCTCGTCGATGAACCCTTGAGGATCGTCCTCTACATTAGAACCATGAACCCTCACCTTTGATGCCGCTGTACCCACATATGGGTTCACGGGATCCATAACCTCTCTATTGGCTTGAGCCAATGCTTGAAAAGTAGCCCTAAACTCCGCATTAGTCACTTGTTCGGCCAAAGGATCGGCCGAAACTTGAGTAGCTTGAGGAGGAGCTTGCTGATCCGCATTCTCTCTCGTATTTCTTCTAGCATAAGCCCTTTGGGTCACCATATCCTGAAACGCATAGGATAGGGATTAGGAGAGAGATATAGAGTTAAGCTCTATGGAACGACTTAGGAGTAATGAAAGAAGTGAAGTTTCTTAAACGTCTTATAGCCTCTTATTCATAAATATGGCGCACTTCACACTCATGAACAAGACTGTATTCGACGCGGCTTATGAGACATCCTAGGATCTTTCTAAAACCTTGTGGTCTGAATACCAAGTTTTTCACGACCCAAGGTACCCCCTAGACGTGACATGGTGTACAAGACCCCGAAAGGCCTCATACAAGCCACTTAGCATACATACATACAAGATCATAGAGATTAAGAGTTCAAAAGACATTGTCATATAAAAGCTTTTAAGAAAATAGCGGAACTCTACATCTCATGTCTCAAAGCCAATGTAATCATAAGAATGAAAAAAAAGATTTGGGACGTAACCCAATACAATGTCAAAAGAAAAGAACATAAAAGTAAGAACACTAGGCTATGTCCTCGAATGGATGAGGACTCACCAAGTCTTCACAAATCTTCTACCAAGCTCTAGCCACAAGTGGATGGAGAATCGCCGAGCCCTACATTAACAAGTAAATGTAGGCAAGAGCATGCGTTAGTACAATCAAGTACCAAGTATGATAGCAAGGCACAACAACATTTAAAATATGCTAAAACGGGACATTTTTATGACATGCAATGACCAAGCTAAAACATGATAAAGGTTAGAAAACATGAAACATAAACCATGGTCAAATCTATCTAAACATCTTTAATTTACTTGAGAAGCAACATAAAAACACTTTAGTTCATTGTTTGTGGGAAGTAGCCTTAACCGACATATAAGACCATGTGAGCTATCAATATGGAATCCAGTGTATAACCCCACACCGATAGGGCCATCCTCTTTACCAAGGTAGGACCCTTTATTTAACATATAGCTTACGTGGATCCACTACCTAGTGTCTATCATAGACCATCATCCTATGGTGGCACATAGTTTATGGGACATAGGTAATCGCCACTAGTCCACTTGGTGCTAAGCATAATTCCCATGGATTATTCATAGTTCAATTATCATAAGTAAACATGAGTAGTCGCCTCTTGTCTACAATAGGGAACGTGGGTAATCGCCTCTTGTCCCTTCATTAGAATAACTCCTTAATCATCAATTCAAAGTTAGTTGAGCAAACCTTTCAACAAGTTATGAATCATTACATGTGAGAAAACCTTTCACATTATGGGTTGAGTAATATATGAGAAATTCCTTTCACAACTCAACAATCAACATTAATATATCATAACCTTAGATGCTTCAATCTCAAAGAACCTTTAATTCATCAATAACTTCATATGAGACCTGCATAATTTCATAGACTTCATCCTTACATAGTTCATCATGCTCATAACTTACAAATCATTGGGTTCACATAGCTTCATGAGAATTCTTCTTAAATCATGCAATTCAATGCAAACTCATGCTTAGAAAACCATAAACAAGGCAATTTGATCATATTTGAAGAATCCCACACAATAGAAGTAAATCATAGTTTTGATTGATCGTGCTTACTTTCATAAAATCATCCTTAGTTTATTCATAATCTCATCATGAAAAGTCTTAGCTTAGAAATCATTATTCAACATGGATTCATAGAGATTTCATAAAGTGCATCACTTCATAATTCAACCCACCAATAAAAGCATAATTTTGAAATTTGGGGGATTTAGCATGGGTTCGTGGGGATTCATCTAATCTCATGGAATTCAACTCAATTAATACTTTAAAGTTCATAAATCAATCAATTCAATCATCATTGCAAGGAACCCATGACATGGAAGAAAACCCTAATTCAATTAAGAACTTCTAGCTTGAAAATTGGGGATTTTAGGGATTCCATGGAGGAAAGGGCTCCATGGATGAACACTATCATACCTTAGTGTCTCAATTCCCTAAGCAAATTGATGAAGAAAACTTGATTTCTTGAACCTTAGCTTGCCCTCTTCTTCTTCTTCTTCTTCTTCTATCTTCTTAGAGAGAGAATATTTGAGAGAGGAGAATTTGAGGGAAATTTGTAGGAGGAGTTGGAAAAAGGTAGATTTTAAGATTGGATAGACTTATATAGTGCTAGGGAATGAGGAAAACCGACTTAGATTAGTAAATAGGCCAATAGGTGAAAAGACCAAACGATCCCTTTAAAATTTCTGTCGGGACCCTACCTGCGGTTGGGACCTACGACCCGTCCTGTCCCTACGTAGGTAGCTTTAGAGACTGCCAAAATTGGACCCTGCAATGACGGGTCCTTTCTACGACTTTTGGGTCAATCAACAGGTCGTCCTGGCAGACCGTCGTTTAAGGTTCTGAAACTTGACAATTTGGAAACTTGGGCTTGCGACCTACGATCCCCACATACGGTTCGTCTGTCTGTCTACAGTCCGTAGGTGGCCTCTGTCACTAGAACCAGAACCCAGAACTTCTAAAAATTTTCCACCCTTGAATCTGGGGTATTACAGATTCTTTAGTAGGGTCAGCCTGCAACAGCAGCCACCAACATCGACCACCGTTCAGCCAGACGCTTTAGATGGGGCCATGCCACTTCGAGAGAAGAAGATGCTCCGGGTGTATCTGTGGTTATCACCACCGTTGATTTCTGGGGCAGTTGACGAGGACGCCCATGAGATCATTACTTCCTGCCGGGAGCGATTGCAGGCTCTGGGATTAGTGGAGTAGAGAGGAGCCGACTTCACTACTTATCACTTGGATGGACCAGCCAGGCAGTGGTGGCTTTCATTTATGGAGACCAGGCCAGTTGGGTCCCCGCCAGTGACATGGGCAGAGTTTTTCGAGGCCTTTTTGGCTAGATATATCCCACGGAGCGTTAGAGATCGACTTCGTGATGAGTTCTTGAGGTTGGAGCAGGGCTTTATGACGGTATCTGAGTATGAGGCTAGATTTCATGAGTTATTCCGTCATGCCACTGTGATCTTTCCCATTGAGGAGGAGAGAGTCAGGTGCTTCATTAGAGGTTTGAGATTGTCACTGCGTATTGAGTCGCAGTCTATAGTTTAAGAGGGCCATTCTTTCCTGGATGTGGTGGACCATGCCAGTACACTCGAGCAGCTCCGTCGCAAGGCCCAAGGGGGAAGCGACAAGAGGACTAGGAAGGATGGTCATTTCAGTGGGCCCCGTCCTAGGCCTAGAGTTACTCAGGATCGAGTCTAGCAGAGGTTCCAGTCGAGTCAGTCCAGCCACCCGTTTCAGGCATCATTGTAGATATTGGAGAGTGACCAGCACCGTCATGGTGGCTATAGTGCCGGTCCGAGTCAGGGCCGAGGCGGTATTCAGATAGGTTCCTCAGGTCGAGGTGGTCAACCTTCGGTTGGGAGCAGGTTGTCTCAGGGTTGCTTCACTTGCGGGGGGCTTGATCATTGGTCCAGGGAGTGCCCTATCTCCAGACCAGCCTTACCAGCTCCTCAAGCAGCGAGACCAGTGTCAGCAGTATCACCTCTAGCTAGGGGAGGAGGATAGTATCAGGGTGTTCAGGGAGATCCCCAGGGAGGTAGGATAGGTGGCAGGGTGGATGCTCGAGGTAGAGGCGCCCAGGGCCATTTCTATGCAGTTCCAGCCAGAGCAGAGGCTGAGGCGTTAGATGATGTGATCACATGTACGGTGCTCTTATGCCATCAGTCCACTCCAGCTTTATTTGATCCTAGTTCTACCTATTCGTATGTGTCTGCTTATTGTGCTCCTCGGTTGGGGGTGAGTCCAGAGCCCTTAGTGGTACCATTGCGTGCGCTGACCCCTATAGGTGATTCCTTATTAGTGGATCAGGTTTGTAGAACATATGTGGTGACTATTCAGGGGCAGGACACTTAGGTTGATCTTATTGTGCTTAGTATGTTGGATTTTGATTTGATTTTGGGCATGGATTAGCTATCCCCTCACCGAGCGGTCTTGGATTGCTATGCCAAGACCATTACTTTAGCCATGCCTGATATTCTACCAGTGGTGTGGCAGGGTTCTTGTAGTCGCATACTGGTTGGGGTGATTTTCTGTATTCAGGCCCGGAGGCTAGTGGCCAGTGAATGATTGGCTTATTTGGCATATGTTAGAGATGTTAGTAGGGAGGACCCTACCATTGATTCCGTGCCTATAGTCTGAGAGTATGCCGATGTGTTTCCTGCCGACCTTCTTAGCCTACCCCTTGTGCGAGATATTTATTTTGTCGTTGACTTGGATCTGGGTAATCGTCCCATTTCCATCCCACCGTACCGCATGGCCCTTGCAGAGCTCAAGGAGCTCAGTGTTAAGCTTCAGGATCTCTTGGGTAAGGGGTTCATTCAGCCTAGCGTATCGCCTTGGGGTGCCCCAGTCCTGTTTGTGAAGAAGAAGGACGGTACTATGCGGATGTGTATTGATTATAGGCAGCTGAATAAGGTGACAGTGAGGAACCGTTACCCTATGCCTCGTATTGATGATCTGTTTGACTAGCTTCAGGGTGCCGTAGTGTTTTCTAAGATTGACTTGAGATCTGACTACCACCAGTTGAGGGTTAGAGCAGCGGACATCCCTAAGACATCATTTAGGACTCGTTAGGGCCATTATGAGCTCCTAGTGATGTCTTTTGGGTTGACTAATGCCCTTCCGCTTTCATGGACTTGATGACTCGTGTATTCAGGCCGTATCTGGACTCCTTTGTCATAGTCTTCATCAAGGATATCTTTGTGTACTCGCGGAGCCATAGCTAGCATGAGAAGCATTTGAGGATAGTGATCCAGACTTTGGTGGCTTTATGCCAAGTTTTCAAGGTGCGAGTTCTGGCTGGAGTCCGTAGCATTCTTGGGGCACGTGGTGACCAAGGATGGCATTATGATGGATTCGGCGAAGATTGAGGCTATTCGTGATTGGGCTAGGCCCACCTCTGTCACTGAGATTCGGAACTTCGTCGGATTGGCAGGATATTACAAGCATTTCGTTGAGGGTTTCTCTTCTATAGCGACGCCTTTGACTCGCCAAGATGTTCCCTTTTTGTGGTCGGAGGAGTGTGAGAGGAGCTTTCTGAGGCTTAAGGACTTACTTACCACCGCTCCTATATTGACTCTTCTAGTTGAGGGCGAGGGCTTCACTATTTATTGTGACGCATCCGGCGTTGGTTTTGGTTGTGTTTTGATGCAGCAGGGCCGGGTTATTGCTTATGCTTTGAGGCAGCTTAAGCTGCATGAGCGCAACTACACCACTTATCACTTGGAGTTGGCGGCGGTGGTTTTTGCGCTTAAGATCTGGAGGCATCCTTCAGTACATTATGACCCATAGGGATCTTAATTCGAGGCAGCGTCGTTGGATTGAGCTCCTGAAGGACTATGACCACTCTATTCTCTATCATCTGGGCAAAGCGAATGTGGTAGCAGACACCTTGAGCCGGAAGGCAGTGAGTATGGGTAGTCTAACCTTCCTTTCTATTTCGAAGCCACCCTTGGCTTTGGACATTTAGTCCCTAGCCAACCAGATGATCAGGCTTGATGTTTCAGATACCAGTCTGGTGTTAGCCTATGTGGGAGTTCAGTCATCTCTACTAGATCAAATTTGTGGCCTTCATTTGAGGATGAGTCTTTGGTGGGCCTCCGAGATAGAGTATTGATAGGTGATATCGGGCAGACTACATTAGACTCAAATGGGGTTTTGAGATTATCTGGCTGTTCGTGTGTTTCGAGAGTTAGGGATTTGATTCAGCTGATCCTTAGCAAGGCCCATGACTCCAAGTATTATATCCACTCGGGCACTGCTAAGATGTCTTGTGATTTGAGGCAGCACTAATGGTGGATCGGTATGAGGAAGGATATCTCAGATTATGTGTCCCGCTGCTTGTGTTGTCAACAGGTGAAGGCCAAGCATTTAAGGCCTGGTGGTGAGTTGCAGAGATTACCCATTCCTGAGTGGGAGTGGGAGCGTATCACCATGGATTTCATTGTGGGCTTGCCTCGGACTTCTAGAGGTGTTGACAGCATCTGGGTCATCGTGGATCGCTTGACCAAGTCAGCACACTTCCTTCCAGTTCACACTTCCTTTAGTGTCGAGAGGCTAGCTCGTGTCTACATTCGGGAGGTGGTTCGTCTTCATGGTGTGCCTGTTTCTATCATCTCAGATCGGGGTTCACAGTTCACTTCCAGCTTTTGGAGGGTATTTCAGGAGGACTTGGGCACCCGCGTCGACCTTAGCACGACATTCCACCCGCAGACTGATGGCCAGTCAAAGCGTACTATTCAGGTCCTTGAGGATATGTTGCAGGCTTATGTTAAGGACTTTGGAGGTCAGTGGGACCAGTTCTTACCTACTGGCGGGTTGGTAGGCTCCATCATGACTCGAGGAACTCAGGTCGTGGCACAAAATGAGACCGAAAGCCTAGGGAACCACACGAAAGGTCATTTTAGACCAAACTCGATATTTCAGAGCTAACCGCACTGACGGAATTCTCATCCGAGCACGTTTACCAAGAATGTTGACCTAAGTCAACCCTTAGCTTAAGCTTCTAAACTAAAATGCCTAACAACATAAACTCACACCAGAAGTCTCGGGGCCTTAACCAACCATGCCCCTAGCCTAAAATTGTCCTTCTGGAGCTGATGAAATCGTCAGAATTGCATTATGAGGACGTCTTCCTAAACTTTTGACTGAAGTCAATCGTTCAAGTTTCGAAGGCTCCAAAATATGAAAACTTGCACAAAATCCAAACGAACGACTCGGCGACCGAACTACCAGTCTCAGCAAGTCATAAATGACTTGTGGTCGCTACAGGAATGCTCTAAACCCTGAAAAGATCAGAAAACAAAGAAAATGATCTAGAGCGTCATTACATAATTAAAACAAGAATATATATACTTATGAACTAAGAATATCAACAATAACAATTTTTCAAGAAAAAACTATAAAATAAAGTTAGAATAATAAAACCTGACTCACGAATTTGATAAGTTGATATAACAATATTGAAATAGCGTTGCATTCCTTCGACCTTCAATATAATGATTGCTTGTTGCACTTCTTGAAATTTTGAAGAGACACCCGAAAGCAAATTTTGTTTTTTTGTAACTTATAAGCAACCGTAAATTAAAAGATTTTGTAGGAGAGAGTTTAATATTGAGAATAAAAATAATAAAATAGAGAATAAAAAAATGAGTATAAGGTAAACAAAAATATAGAGTGAAATTCTTAAGCGATAAATAAGGAAGCACAATTTCCCTCTTAAGGAATTATTCCCAAAAAATGTTCTATTCCTTTAGGAAAGTGGGAAATTTATGGCACTTTTGATTTTATTTTTATTCCTTTTTACTTCTTACACGTTTCTTTTAAAAAACTTTAAGACTCGCAATTTGCAATTTGCAATTTGCAATCTTCTGTCCTTCATATGTTATACACTATTATATTAAATTTAATTCATTAAGCTGTCTGCTTGATTTCCTTCTTGAATCTTCCATCTTGAATTCGTTTTAGCTCCAAACTTCTTCATCTTCACACCAATTTAATCCTACAAATAAAATACACTATTTAGTACAATTCATAAAATCTATGCTCAAAAAGAACAAATACAAATAATAAATATGAGACAAATAATAATTAAAGATATGTATTTTTAACCTCACTTCAACATCCCACACTTAAACTTTTGCTTGTCCTCGAGCAAACATTAAAGCTCATCTCAAATAAATCAAACTAGGGATTCCATCACTTAGGTGGATACAGACAATTTAGGTCATCCACAAATTTCAAAACATCAAGTACAATTCCCACTCATTATGCAAGACATCCAAATAAACAACAAACCTTTAACCTCCTAACCTCATGGAAGGACTTTGAACTCATCAAATTTAAGCTTGCTCACCTACTCTCATCAAAGAAAGCTAATAAAATCACCTATCTATCATGAAACAAGTGCCCTCACAAGAAGAAATAGTTCACACACTCAATTCAAAAGATTAAATATAAATTAAGGACTTAGCATCAAAGAACAACTCTCACACTCACAAATAAAACTCACATGTATGCACAAAGAACCATAGGCTTACCCATTATGTACATCTCCACTAATTAAGCATGCTCGAATAGAATCAAATATGACTTTAATGGGTTGTAATGTAGGCTAGGGGACGGGTAGGAAAACTATATAATAGTGACTTACACTTCCCTAAGCACTTTGCAAATTTAGAATTCATCACCCCTTATTTTCTTTTATTTATTTTTAGCCCTCTCTTCAACAATTATTTCACAAGTAATTCTCATCATCTAAAGAATGGTTCAATCATTTTTTTTAATTAATTTTTTTTTGTTTTCTCAAGGAACTTTTTTTTTTCTTCTTCTTTTTTCATATCACATTCTTTCAAAGATGGCTTTCTCACCACTTTGTAGCTATCATTGGTTACATTTTTCACTCAAATCCTATTTTTTTTCTTCAGAATTAACAATTATAATAAGCATATGCTACAATACTCAAGGAAGCAAGGTGCCAAAACTAGGGATTCAACAAAAGAGTCAAGGCAAAAATTTGGCTACCAAAAAAAGGCTACATGCTTAAAAGGGTTAGCTAGTGATATAATATCTGAAAAGGCTAAAATTAACAAGAAAAATCAAAGAAAGCCTATTATCATATCCTAAACAAAGCAACACTTTTTATTTCGCTTCAATAACATGCAGGGCAAGTTCTAGACTAAGATGCAAAACATGGAACAAGCAAATTCTCACCACCCATGGCACAAGTATCAATCAAGATGGATCAATTTCACTTCTAAGAGAGATATGATTATAACAAACTACAAAATAGAATAAGCTATTTACAAAGTCACACCCATGAACCTCGGGGTCAAAGAGTCTGCAATCTCCTTAGCAATCAAGCATTCACAAGAAACTACTACTCAAAATTAGGCCCAAGTAGCAAGTATCAAACAACTCAAAAGGGTCTTTTCTTTTCTCTCTACAAAAAATAAAAACAAAAAGAAGAAAAATTTACTCACTGTCGGTTCAAAGAGACTTTCCTCAGGAAAAGAACCGAAAACAAAATCCAAGGAACCCATCCTATAAAAAGAAAAGACTCAATAAAATGATTAAAACTACGAACTCATTCCTCCACCCCACACTTAAAGCATGACACTGTCTCCTGTTCAACAATAAGCTAAGAGTGAAAGAAGGAACTTTTTATTTTATGAGATGAAAAAAAATAAAAATAAAAGAAGGGTTAGGCTAAGTTTGCTTCTACTAACGAATCAAAACTTTGTTTTTTTTTTGTACTCAGGTCCGCGACGCGGCCTGGATACGGACTTTACTGTCCGGGAATTTTTTTTTCATTTTTTTTTTCAAATTTTTAAATTTTTAAATTTATTTTTAGTTTTTAAAAAAAATCAAGATTAAACAACTCCAAAACATCCTTCACCCTAACCAACATATGTGGAAGAATCCCCACCTCACACTTGAAAAGATGCTCTGTACCCAAAACATCAATTAGAATTTAAAAACAAGGGTAAGGAAAACTTCCTGAGGCCTTAGGTCAAGCTAGTAGCATGTTCTCTCAATTTTTCATCAACGGTCGTCACCCCACACTTAAGCTCAAACGTACTCCTTAGCTCAAAATTTCGGATACTCAGACTTCTCCAAAACCTGTAAAAACAAAATAAAAAAATGACACTAAAAAAATAAAAAAACTATGCTATAAATTGGGTTGTCTCCCAATAAGCGCCTAATTTAACGTTGCGGCACGACACAAGTAAGTTCACCACCTTTTTTTTTATCTTTTTTTTTTTTTTCGTTTTTCTTATTTTATGATTTTTTTTAATTCTTTTTTTAACAAAACTTAAATAAATAAAAAGCAAAATTATAACCTAGAAAAATAATTAATTTCTAAGTCCCCGTCAACGGCGCCAAAAACTTGTTGCTCCCAATTGCACACGCAAGTATACGCAGTCGCGCAAGTAATAAAGTGGTTCTTTTAGAAACCGAATGTCGAACCCACATGGACTTGTCAATTAACTATTTACTAAATTATACTAATTTTAATTATTTATTTAAGGGAAGGATTTCAAAGATGAATATATATTAACTAAAAATAAAGATAAAATAACTAAAAAACATTTAACTAAGAAAAAATAGATATTTACACAAGCAATGAATGAATCAATCTAGGATTATGATTTAACTAACAATCATGTTTAGCATCAATTTCATCAACTTATTTGATTATCTAGCTGTTGATTCACGGGGTTGATAATATAGTCATGATCTCTCGACCTCTAACCGTCTAGCACAATTGACAGCCAAAATACATCGTTGAGCAGGGATAGACTGAACCAACTATGGAGCATTACGTTGTCTTTCCGAATTTGAGCCAAGCAAGGCACCTAGGTATATCCCTATCCTAGACACATATCAATTCAAGTGATATGCAAGAAAACACCATGCTTCTTATATTCCATGTTCTATCCCTCTATTTCTCTCCCGAGTTCAAAAGAAGACAATAAACTTATTCTAATGGTGGCCAAGCATCAAAATAGTAATCACAAGAATATAAGAACAACCAATATGATAAACAGTTATGCTGAATCAAAATAACTAAACAATCATTTTGTAAGTAAAGTTAATCCAAGAAGGAAAAGTTAAGCTCCACATAGACATAGAGCAATTACAACGAATCATTCAAAGAAAAGATGTAAAATAAATAGAAGAGAAGAAAAGATAAAACCCTAGATCAAAAGTTATTTTCTACATTGTATCCCCTCTCTAATAATTATTGTTATGGACTATTTATAGATATAAAACCCTAAATAAAATAATTGAGTCCAAAACAAATTGAGAACCCAAAACCTTAACGGAATTGAATTCCACTTGAAATGCCAACCGCCTCACGAAATAGGGGTCCTTCATAATTTGACACGTGGCACAATTGCCATTATCAATTCGCTGACTCGCAATTTGCAATTTGCAATCTTCTGTCCTTCATATGTTATACATTATTATATTAAATTTAATTCATTAAGCTGCCTGCTTGATTTCCTTTTTGAATCTTCCATCTTTAATTCGTTTTAGCTCCAAACTTCTTCATCTTCACACCAATTTAAACCTACAAATAAAATACACTATTTAGTACAATTCATTAAATCCATGCTCAAAAAGGACAAATCTAAATAATAAATGTGAGACAAATAATGATTAAAGATATGTATTTTTAACCTCACATCAACACCCCACACTTAAACTTTTGCTCGTACTCGAGCAAACATTGAAGCTCATCTCAAATAAATCAAACTAGAGATTCCATCACTTTAGTGGATACGAACAATTTAGGTCATCCACAAATTTCAAAACATCAAGTGCAATTGCCGCTCATTATGCAAGACATCCAAATAAACAACAAACCTTTAACCTCCTAACCTCATGGAAGGACTTTGAACTCATCAAATTTAAGCTTGCTCACCTACTCTCATCAAAGAAAGCTAATAAAATCACCTATCTATCATGAAACAAGTGCCCTCACAAGAAAAAATAGTCCACACACTCAATTCAAAAGATTAAATTTAAATTAAGGACTTAGCATCAAAGAACAACTCTCGCACTCACAAATAAAATTCACATGTATGCACAAAGAACCATAGGCTTACCCATTATGTACATCTCCACTAATTAAGCATGCTCGAATAGATTCAAATATGACTTTAACGGTTGTAATGTAGGCTAGGGGACGGGTAGGAAAACAATATAATAGTGACTTACACTTCCCTAAGCACTTTGCAATTTTAGAATTCATCACCCCTTATTTTCTTCTCTTTATTTTTAGCCCTCTCTTCAACAATTATTTCACAAGTAATTCTCATCATCTTAAGAATTATTCAATCATTTTTTTAATTAATTTTTCTATTTTTTCCCAAGGAACTTTTTTTATTTCTTCATATAACATTCTTTCTAAGAGGGCTTTTTCATCACTTTGTAGCTATCATTGGTTACCTTTTTCACTCAAATCCCATTTTTATTTCAGAATTAACAATTATAATAAGTCTATGCTACAATACTCAAGGAAGCAAGTTGCAAAAACTATGGATTCAACAAAAGAGTCAAGGCAAAAATTTGGTTACCAACAAAAGGCTACAGGCTTAAATAAATAACAAGTGGTATAATATCTGAAAAGGCTAAAATTAACAAGACAAATCAAAGAAAGCCTATTATCATATCCTAAACAAAGCAACACTTTTTATTTCGCTTCAATAACATGCCGGGCAAATTCTAGACTAAGGTGCAAAACATGGAATAAGTGAATTCCCACCACACATGGCACAATTATCAATCAAGATGGATCAATTCCCCTTCTAAATGAGACATGATCATAACAAGCTACAAAATAAAATAAGATATTTACGAAGTCACAACCATGAACCTCGGTGTCAAGGAGTCTGCAATCTCATTAGCAATCAAGCATTCACAAGAAACTACTACTCAAAATTAGGCCAAAATAGCAAATATCAAAAAACTCAAAAGAGTCTTTTCTTTTCTCACTAAAAAAATAAAAAGAAAAAGAAAAAATTTTACTCCCTGTCGGTCAAATGGACTATCCTCAGGAAAAGAACCGAAAACAAAAGGCGAGGAACCAATCCTAAAAAGAGAAAAGACTCAATAAAATGATAAAAACTAGGAATTCATTCCCCCACCCCACACTTAAAACATGACACTGTCTCTAGTGCAACAATAAGCTAAGAGTAAAAGAAGGAACTTTTTTTTTATGACATGAAAAATAATAAAAATAAAAGAAGGGTTAGGCTAAGTTTGCTTCTACTAACGAATCAAAACTTTTTTTTAATTTTTTTTTGTACTCAGGTCCGCGAAGCGGCCTTGATACGGACTTTACTGTCCAGAAAATTTTTAAAAATTTTTAAAATTTTTTTTATAGTTTTAAATTTATTTTTATTTTTAAAAAAAAATCAATATTAAACAATTCTAAAGCATCCTTCACCCTAACCAACATAGGCGGAAGAATCCCCACCTCACACTTGAAAAGATGCTATGTCCCCAAAACATCAATTAAACTTTAAAAACAAGGGTTAGGAAAATTTCCTGAGGCCTTAGACCTAGCTAGTAGCATGTTCTCTCAATTTTCATCAAGAGTTGTCACCCCACACTTAAGCTCAAACGTACTCCTTAACTCAAAATTTTGGATACTCAGATTTCTCCAAAACCTGTAAAAACAACACAAAAAAATGACACTAAAAAAATAAAAAACTACGCTATAAATTGGGTGGTCTCCCAATAAGCGCCTAATTTAACGTCGCGGTACGACACAAGTAAGTTCACCACCTTTTTTTTTATCTTTTCTTTTTATTCTTTTTTTTTATTTTTCTTATTTTATGTTTTTTGTTTCATTTTTTTTTAAAACACTTAAATAAATAAAAAGCAAAAGTATAACCTAGAAAAATAATTAATTTCTAAGTCCCTGTCAACGACGCCAAAAACTTGTTGCTCCCAATTGCACACGCAAGTGTACGCGGTCGCGCAAGTAATATAGTGGTTCTTTTAGAAACCGAATGTCGAACCCACATGGACTTGTCAATTAACTATTTACTAAATTATACTAATTCTAATTATTTATTTAAGGGGAGGATTTCAAAGATGAATATATATGAACTAAAAATAATAATAAAATAACTAAAAAGCATTTAACTAAGAAAAAATAGATATTTACACAAGCAATGAATGAATCGATCTAGGATTATGATTTAACTAACAATCATGTTTAGCATCAATTTCATCAACTTATTCTTTTAGAAACCGAATGTCGAACCCACATGGACTTGTCAATTAACTATTTACTAAATTATACTAATTCTAATTATTTATTTAAGGGGAGGATTTCAAAGATGAATATATATGAACTAAAAATAATAATAAAATAACTAAAAAGCATTTAACTAAGAAAAAATAGATATTTACACAAGCAATGAATGAATCGATCTAGGATTATGATTTAACTAACAATCATGTTTAGCATCAATTTCATCAACTTATTTTCTTATCTAGTTGTTGATTCACGGGGTTGATAATATAGTCATGATCTCTCGACCTCTAACCGTCTAGCACAATTGACAGCCTAAATACATCGTTGAGCAGGGATAGACTGAACCAACTATGGAGCATTACGTTGTCTTCCCGTATTTGAGCCAAGCAAGGCACCTAGGTATATCCCTATCCTAGACACAAATCAATTCAAGTGATATGCAAGAAAAGATCATGCTCCTTATATTCCATATTCTATCCCTCTATTCCTCTTCTGAGTTCAAAAGAAGACAATAAATTTATTCTAATGGTGGCCAAGCATCAAAATAGTAATCACAAGAATATAAGAACAATCAATATGATAAACAACTATGCCGAATCAAAATACCTAAACAATCATTTTGTAAGTAAACTTAATCCAATAACGAAAAGTTAAACTCCACATAGACATAGAGCAACTACAACGAATCATTCAAAGAA
This sequence comes from Solanum appendiculatum, assembly GCA_018342035.1. Classification (NCBI taxonomy): domain Eukaryota; kingdom Viridiplantae; phylum Streptophyta; class Magnoliopsida; order Solanales; family Solanaceae; genus Solanum; species Solanum appendiculatum. Next base: position 1,247,870 of record JAGDQO010000336.1, read on the forward strand.
AAGATGTAAAATAAATAAAATAGAAGAACAGATAAAACTCTAGTTCAAAAGTTATTTTCTACATTGTATCCCCTCTCTAATAATTATTGTTATGGACTATTTATAGATATAAAACCCTAAATAAAATAATTGAGTCCAAAACAAATTGGGAACCTAAAACCTTAACGGAATTGAATTCCACTTGAAACGCCAACCGCCTCACGAAATAAGGGTCCTTCAAAATTTGACACGTGTCACAATTGCCATTCTCAATTCACTGACTCGCAATTTGCAATTTGCAATCTTCTGTCCTTCATATGTTATACACTATTATATTAAATTTAATTCATTAAGCTGCCTGCTTGATTTCCTTCTGGAATCTTCCATCTTGAATTTGTTTTAGCTCCAAACTTCTTCATCTTCACACCAATTTAATTCTACAAATAAAATACACTATTTAGTACAATTCATAAAAAATCATGCTCAAAAAGGAAAAATACAAATGATAAATGTGAGACAAATAATGATTAAAGATATGTATTTTTAACCTCACATCAACACCCCACACTTAAACTTTTGCTCGTCTTCGAGCAAACATTAAAGTTCATCTCAAATAAATCAAACTAGGGATTCCATCACTTTGGTGGATACGAACAATTTAGGTCATCCACAAATTTCAAAACATCAAGTACAATTCCCGCTCATTATGCAAGACATCCAAATAAAACCAAACCTTTAACCTCCTAACCTCAAGGAAGGACTATGAACTCATCAAATTTAAGCTTGCTCATCTACTCTCATCCAAGAAAGCTAACAAAGTCACCTATCTATCATGAAACAAGTTCCATCAGAATAAGAAATAGTCCACACTCAATTCAAAAGGTTGAATATAAATTAAGGACTTAGCATCAAAGAACAACTCTCACACTCACAAATAAAATTCACACGTATTCACAAAGAACCATAGGCTTACCCATTATGTACATCTCCACTAATTAAGCATGATCGAATAGAATCAAATAGGACTTTAACGGGTTGTAATGTAGGCTAGGGGACTGGTAGGAAAACTATATAATAGTGATTTACACTTTCATAAGCACTTTGCAATTTTAGAATTCATCATCCCTCATTTACTTCTTTATTTTTAGCCCTCTCTTCAACAATTATTTCACAAGTAATTCTCATCATCTCAATAATGCTTCAACATTTTTTTTTGTTTTCCCAAGGAACTTTTTTTTTTCTTTTTTCTTTTTTCAAAGAGGGCTTTTTCATCACTTTGTAGTTATCATTGGTTACCGTTTTCACTCAAATCCCATTTTTTTATCTTCAGAATTAACAATTATAATAAGTCTATGCTACAATACTCAAGGAAGCAAGGTGCAAAAAGTAGGGATTCAACAAAAGAGTCAAGGCAAAAATTTGGTTACCAACAAAAGGCTGTAGCTTAAAAGGGTTAACTAGTGATATAATATCTGAAAAGGCTAAAATTAACAAGACAAATCAAAGAAAGCCTATTATCATATCCTAAACAAAGCAACACTTTTTATTTAGCTTCAATAACATGCAAGGCAAGTTCTAGACTAAGATGCAAAACATGGAATAAGCAAATTCTCACCACACATGGCACAAGTATCAATCAAGATGGATCAAAATCCACTTCTAAGAGAGACATGATCATAACAAACTATAAAATAAAATATGCTCTTTACAAAGTCACAACCATGAACCTCGGTGTCAAAGAGTCTGCAATCTCATTAGCAATCAAGCATTCACAAGAAACTACTACTCAAAATTATGCTCAAATAACAAGTATCAAACAACTCAAAAGGGTCTTTTCTTTTCTCTCTAAAAAAAATAAAAACAAAAACAAAAAAAATTTACTCTCTGTCGGTTCAAAGGGACTATCCTCAGGAAAAGAACCGAAATTAAAAGCCGAGGAACCCATCCTAAAAAAAGAAAAGACTCAATAAAATGATAAAAACTACGAATTCATTCCCCCACCCCACACTTAAAACATGACACTGTCTCCAGTGCAACAATAAGGTAAGAGTGAAAGAAGAAACTTTTTTTTATGACATGAAAAAAAATAAAAATAAAAGAAGGGTTAGGCTAGGTTTTCTTCTACTAATGAATCAAAACTTATTTTAATTATTTTTTCGTACTCAGGTCCGCGACGCGGCCTGGATACGGACTTTACTCTCCGGAAAAAAAAATTCATTTTTTAAAAAAAAATTTAAAAATTTTAAATTTATTTTTATTTTTATAAAAAATCAATATTAAACAACTCTAAATCATCCTTCACCCTAACCAACATATGCAGAAGAATCCCCACCTCACACTTGAAAAGATGCTATGCCCCCAAAACATTAATTAAAATTTAAAATCAAAGGGTTAGGAAAACTTCCTGAGGCCTTAGTCCTAGTTTGTAGCATGCTCTCTCAATTTTCATCAAGGGTCGTCAACTCACACTTAAGCTCAAACGTGCTCCTTAGCTCCAAATTTCGGATACTCAGACTTCTCCAAAACCTGTAAAAACAACACAAAAAAATGACACTAAAAAAACAAAAAAACTACGCTATAAATTTGGTTGCCTCCCCAGAAGCGACTAATTTAACGTCGCGGCACGACACAAGTAAGTTCACCACCTTTTTTTATCTTTTCTTTTTATTCTTTTTTTTTTTTCATTTTTTTTTAAAAAAACTTAAACAAATAAAAAGCAAAAGTATAACCTAGAAAAATAATTAATTTCTAAGTCCCCGGCAACGGCGTCAAAATCTTGTTGCTCCCAATTGCACACGCAAGTGTACGCGGTTGCGCAAGTAATAAAGTGGTTCTTTTAGAAACCGAATGTCGAACCCACATGGACTTGTCAATTAACTATTTACTAAATTATACTAATTCGAATTATTTATTTAAGGGGAGGATTTCAAAGATGAATATATATTAACTAAAAATAAAGATAAAATAACTAAAAAGCATTTAACTAAGAAAAAATAGATATTTACACAAGCAATGAATTAATCGATCTAGGATTATGATTTAACTAACAATCATGTATAGCATCAATTTCATCAACTTATTTGATTATCTAGTTGTTGATTCACGGGGTTGCTAATATAGTCATGATCTCTCGACCACTAACCGTCTACTACAATTGACAACTTAACTACATCGTTGAGTGGGGATAGACTGAACCAACTATGGAGCATTACGTTGTCTTCCCGTATTTGAGCCAAGCAAGGCACCTAGGTATATCCCTATCCTAGATACAAATCAATTCAAGTGATATGCAAGAAAAGATCATGCTTCTTATATTCCATGTTCTATCCCTCTATTTCTCTCCCGAGTTCAAAAGAAGACAATAAATTTATTCTATTGGTGGCCAAGCATCAAAATAGTAATCACAAGAATATAAGAACAACCAATATGATAAACAATTATGCCGAATCAAAATAACTAAACAATCATATTGTAAGTAAAGTTAATCCAAGAACGAAAAGTTAAACTCCACATAGACATAGAGAAATTATAACGAATCATTCAAAGAAAAGATGTAAAATAAATAAAAGAGAAGAAAGGATAAAACCCTAGATCAAAAGTTATTTTCTACATTGTATCCCCTCTCTAATTATTATTGTTATGGAATATTTATAGATATAAAACCCTAAGTAAAATAATTGAGTCAAAAACAAATTGGGAACCCAAAACCTTAACGAAATTGAATTCCACTTGAAACGCCAACCGCCTCAAGAAATAGGGGTCCTTCATAATTTGACACGTGGCACAATTGCCATTCTCAATTTGTTGACTCGCAATTTGCAAGTTTCAATCTTCTGTCCTTCATATGTTATACATTATTATATTAAATTTAATCCATGAAGCAGGATTTAATCCACTAAGCTGCGTGCTTGATTTTCTTCTTCAATCTTCCATCTTTAATTTGTTTTAGCTCCAAACTTCTTTATCTTCACACCAATATAATCCTACAAATAAAATACACTATTTAGTACAATTCATAAAATCCATGCTCAAAAAGGACAAATACAAATAATAAATATGAGATAAATAATGATTAAAGATATGTATTTTTGACCTCACATCAATCCCATGGAGTTAATCAAATGCTCATTGTTTAATCGCTTGAACATTTGATTACTAATTAAAAGTGATTAGGAAATAGAACATTAGTTTTGCAAGAATTAAAATTGACCGTCTTGTAAACTTTTAAATTGAATTAAAAGTTTAATTAATTTACACCCCATAGAGAGAGCGAGAGGATATATGGATTTTATTTAGGGATGAATTGTCGGAAAAAAAGAAGAAAAAATAGAAAGAGACTACAAGAAAACAAAAAAAAATAATTACAAAATAAAGAAGAAGAAAACGAGAGGAGTAGGAGAGGAAAAGAAGAAATCAAGAAAGAAAAAATTAAGAAGAAAGAGAGACAGAAAACTACAAAAGAAAGTAAAAAGAAGAAGAAACAGAACGTGTAAGGAAGAAAAAAAAGAAAATAAAAAAAAGAATAAACATACACCTAAAAAAATAAGGAAAATTTTCTTTTAAAAAATTTGGTCTTAATTTCTTTAGAACTTTCGTCCTAAAACTAATCTTAAATCCCATAAAATTTTATCTCCTATTTTAAATCCCAACTAAAAAGACAATCATAAAATTATCCAAATTCAAAAATTCTCACTCCCACACAAATCCTAACTCCTAGCAACTAAATGCCTATATATTCTACCCACAATAACACAACAAAAATATAAACATACGCAGAAAAAAAAAGAAGAAAAAAGAAAAAGAAAAAGAAAATACAGACAGAAAAAAAAAGAAAAACAGTCTGCTTTTGTTAGTTTTTTTTTAAAAAAATAAATTATAAAGGGTCAAAACACTAATAAAACAAGACAATTTTACGTAGTTTATTATAAATCATAGAATATTAGTAATAAGCACTTTTATAAAGTTCATAAGTATAATCTATCCAAAATTCAATTCAAGCCATATAAAAGTCAATAAAGCGACAGTGCTAGAACCACGGGACTCGAGGGGTGCCTGACACCTTTTCCTCGGTCAACATAATTCCTTACCTAGACTTCTAGTTCATAGACAAATAAAATAAAGAGTCAACTTCCTTTTGACTAGGGATATAAATAAGGTGACTTGGAACACTAAAACTCAATTTAAAGTAGCGACTCTGTAAAATAAATAATTCTTTCCAAAATGTCACTTTAATTGGATAAACTCTTTTTCAAAACTTCATCATTTGGAAACATAAGTGTGTGACAATGGCGACTCTACTGGGGATAACCAGAATTCGAGATTGTAAATATTGACTTATATATGACTTTTTATTTATTTATTTTTGTGTTTCTGAATATTGTATTTGTTCGCCTAATGTGCTAATTGCCCGTTTATTTACCGCTTTGATATTATGTGAACTGTCATATAAATTGTCTTCTCTCGCGCACCAATCTGAGTCTTCTGAGATACTTAATTCGGTGATGCCATTACGCTCCCGGGCCATGAGATACTAGAGATGCGGCAGCGCTCCTGGGAAGGATTTTATAATAACATATGTCTTAGGATGGGAAGGACCAACAGTGAGGCTGGAAAACCCTGCTACCGGTAAGTTGTTCATTCCCAACTCAAGTTATCCGCTCGTTTTACAGTCAGTCTAGACACCAGTTCCACTAAGTTGTTTACTTAGAAAAATGAGCCTCAACAATGATTATCCCTAATATGATCCGTTGTATCTGCATCATGTATATTTTGTTTGGATTGATGGGGCTCGATACAAGGGTCGAGTCCTCTAAGACAGGTACCCTTTTTTGAGATCATCATGTACATTTTTGTGCTACTTGTTGCATTATGGGAAATGCTATACAAAATGTCGACCGGCTTTAGATGAATTAATTTTAAAAAAATAAAAAATATATAGCCATAGTGTCCTTCTCATTTTATTAAAAATCTTTTTCTTTGTCAAAATTCGTACCTCTTTTCACAATAGAAAGTTCTATTATTTGTTTTTATTTTAGTTATTATTATTATTACCCTTATTTTTTTAAAGAAAAAAATAAATATATACTATTGTTTTCAAGTCTACTGAGATTATGTAATAAGAGATTTTTTTTTCATCTTTACAATTAAATAAATGACTAGAATAATAGAATTGATAGCTTGTAAAAAATGTGTTTTCCTCCTAGTGTCCAATCATTTTTAATTATTATTATTATTATTTAAAAAATAATAATTTTGAACTCTCCTATAAAGATGAATCATTCTTGATTTCGTCATATCTTTATATTCCTTTTCTTTTGTTGTGAAAATATCTCTGAATCTTTGTGAGTACCATAAAGTCCTTTTTATATATATAAAATAAATAAATAAATAAGTTCGAACTGTTATCAAATCATCCCGTCCTTACTCTTGTTCAAATAATTTGATTTTTGCTATTTGTTCTAGTTCAAGCGTCATTAAAATCTTGTCTGGAGTCTAAGATTTTTATTTTCTTATTTTATTATTATTTCAAAAAAAATTGTTTCATTAAGTCCTAATTTGTCATCATCATCCTAAATGAAAATATGAGTTCATATGGAAAGGGAGATAAGAGGCCAAGGGAGGATCAATCACCTCGGTTCATGATATTAGATAAGGCCCCCACACTTTTGAAGACATGGTATGAAAGTATGACGAATTGTGGAAAATGAGTGGTGTTCAAATGCTTGGGATTCCTACGAAGCCTCTTGTATGTTGAGCCATGAAGGGACTTGATAGAATCACTAGTTCATTTTGGGGATCGATTAAATAATGTATTCCACTTTTCTGACTTTGAACTCACCCCCACTCTGGAAGAGATAGGCGCATTCATAGGAAGGGGTAAAAATCTTCACGAAGGAGAGCCCATGATACCAAAACATGTTAATGGTAGGAGGTTTTTGGAGTTGTTGCACATCAATAAAAATGAAATAGGTGGTTGCCTTGATAACGGATGGGTTCATTTAGAATTCTTATACAAAAGATATGGCCGAAAGGATGGGTTCGATTTATATGGAATGAAACTCCATAATGATGGGTGCCGCCTGACCTGGAAAGCACATAGTTATGATGCCTTTATAGTAGCTTTTTTTTTGGGGATCATGGTATTTCCAAAAAGGGGGGGGGGGAGATCAACATAAATTTGGGTGCAGTCATTACAACTTTTGAGAAGAATCTTAATATCACCCTCGTATCGATGATTCTGGCAGACATCTACCACGCTCTGATAAATTGCAAGGATGAAGAAGATTATATTGAGGGATGCAATATTTTACAACAACTGTGGATGATTGAGCACATTCGTGATCACCCTTATGTAGTGGACTTCAAAGTAGAATGGAATGATTACATTGGGGGTCACGAGGAAAGAATTAAAGACCATATTTTTCTAAAGGGTATTGAAGCTTGGAAGAAATACCTCAATGATCTGACTGCTGACAAGATTGTGTGGAATTATCATTTGTTCCCATTAGCCAAGGTGATATACATGTCTACATTTCGATCGTTCATCATCCTAATAGGTCTTCAAGGTGTCCAGCCTTACATGCCACTCAGAGTCATGCGACAACTTGGTCAACTTTAGTTTTTACCTCCAAATGAAGATATGTGGGAATTCATGTATGAGTTTCATCCCAAGATTCCTCTAAGGAAATCAAAAATATTTAAGATTTGGGGAGGATGTATGCTCTCAAGTCCTCACGACAGGGTGGAGGATCGCGCTATGGGTGAGGTGGACCACACATACTTAGGATGGGTTCATGATCAACCCTCTCTTAAGGTTATGCCAGAAAGATCGATAAATGGGCCCATAGATCGAGAAGCAAAAGCTGAGGTTAGAATCAAACAATCTTGACTCGAGGTGGAAGAAAATTATAGGTCTACTTTGGATGTCCTAACTAATGACCTAAAGAATGCTAAAGAAGAGTTGGCCCAGCGTGATCCAATATTCGAAGTGAGAGTTAGGCTGATTCATAAAAGTGTTGAGAAGGAACATTGTTCTACCATTTTGACCTTACAAGAAGACTTAGGTATTATGACGGGCGCTATGGAGAAGCAACAGGAAAATTTTAAAAAAGAAAAGGTCCAACTTATATGTGCAAAATTTAGACTTCAGAATCAAGTGAAGGCTTCTATGGAATGGGAAAGGGAAATAGCAAAGTATTTCACTGGTTATCAGGCAGAGTGTGAGATTGAAAGAAGTCAAAGGATAGTTGAGCGAGATGCACTCCACATTCAAATTGAAGAGCTCTCGGAACAAGAAGAGAATTTGACACATGAAATCAATACTACTCGATATTTGTTACAAAACTATCACAAAAATATGTATGAAGCCAAAGGTCGAGTACTTTATCTCAGGGATACACTCAATGATGTTTATGCTGGTTATATACACTAGAATGATGAGAGATTGGGCCGAAATGCACGTACTCTTGCTCCGCATCTACCAAAAGCCTTGTCTAGGATTTATTCATGTCTTGGAGGTGATTTAAATTCGAAGCACCTTCAGAAGACATCTTTGGTATGTTTTAGGTTTCTTTCTAAGTCTGTTTCTTTTCTTAGTCATTAGTAGTTATTTTATTTTTCCTTAATCATTTCGAGTTTGTCTTAGTCTTAGATACTTATGTTTCCCTTTTTATTCAAATCATTGTATTAAGAATATTTGCAAATGAATGAAAAAGATTTGCTTTGGGTCAATTTATATATTTTATTCCTAAAAAAAGAAAAACAAGAGCTATTATTTATCTCTCTCATGAACAACGTAATGATCTGATTTATGTTTAACATGATACATAGACAATCCTCAACGGGTTCGATCAAAATGCTTTCAAGATTACCAAAGTAGTAAAGATATGTGACCCAATGAAATAAAAGGGTCGTTAAGACAAATTTATCTAAAGCCGGGATGAAACATAAAAGCCTTCTGAAACTCATTATAGAAATGGAAATAATTTAGGTGTATGACATACAACGTGTGATTAATATTTAAAAAAGAGCAAAATTCTAACACGTTTATTTTGTTTCTAAAGAAAGTTTAAAGGTGGTTGGTTTGTGGTTAAGCTGGAATCTCATCCATACTATACAAGGTCAAAGGAAAAGAGAAAATGACCCACAAAGACGTAATAGAGTCAGACAATGAGGAAGTTCAAAATCATATGGTTTCACAAGAATCAGTATCAGTAGAAGAAGGATGCTGAGACAACAAATGACTTAGATGTACGAAGCTTGGATGAATGAACAGGCTCCTCCATCTTACATTCGTGAATATCTGAATACAAATATATCATTCCCTATCAAAGTCTCGGCAAGTGACCCAGTTTATCCACTTGGATTTGGTCCATATGTTAACACATCCAGTACTGCTGGAACTTCCACGGTTGAATACACCCATGATGATTAATCCTTTTTTCATGCAAACTACACAGACTTATACAATCCCTTAGCCAACACTGGTACGAAAACCCAACGATGATCCATCACCCAAAGATCAACATGACCAAGGCTATGCCTATAAATTGACTCCTAAAATTCCTAACTCTTACCACCAAACTCATCACTACAGTTCCCCTGTCGTGGTTGAGAAAACTACTAAGAACGAGGAACATGAAGTAATTACTAAAAATATGACGAGTTTGGAGCAAAACATAAGGAATATGCAAGGACTATGAGGGCACAAGAATGTCTCATTTAAGGACTTATGCATGTTCCATGATGTTCACCTGCCTATTGGTTCAAAATACCAAAGTTTGACAAGTATAGTGGTCATGGTGATCCAGTGGCTCATTTGAAGAGTTTTGTAATCAACTATGGGGAGCAGGAGGAAAAGAAGAACTCCTCATGTCTTACTTTGGAGAAAGTCTAGCGGGGGTGGACTCAAAATAGTTCATCGATCAAGATATTTCTCATTGGCATGTCTAAGATGACATGGCTCAATATTTTTTCCAGCAATTTCAATACAATATTGATATCGTTCGGGATCGCAATTCCCTCGCTAATATGAAGAAAAAATCAACTGAAAGCTTTAGGGAATATGCCATAAAATGGAGAGAGCAGGCAGCTAGAGTCAAATCGCCAATGAAAGATCATGAATTGATTGATGTTTTCCTCCAGGCTCAAAAGCCTGACTACTTTCATTACATGCTTGCTACAATGGAAAAGCTCTTTGCCAAAGCAATTAAGATTGGAGAAATGATAGAGAACAACATAAAATTAGGTAAAATTGTGAGTCAGGAAGCCATTAGAGCTACCACACAAGCAATACAGAGTGAGTCAGGTAGTTTTGGAAATCAGAAAAAGAAGGAGGAAGGGTCTATGATAGCGTCTGGATCAAGAGGTATTCAAAGGGGGACGAACCACCCTTATGTGCAAGCCCAACAAGAACAATCTAATTCTCCTCAACATTATTACCCATCTCAATATGCAACTCTCAACACCCAAGCATATGCCCGACCTCCTCAATGCCAACAATGGTAAGCACCTGCCCCACAAGGTTCTTATCCCCAACAACAGAATTTCTAGTCACCATATAGTCCACGTACCAGAACAAATTATACAAAGAACAAAGTCGGAAAGAAAACTTTACCTTAATCGGGGAATCATATGCAAGTTTGCTGCGGAAATTAATACAATTGAGATTGGTTGAACCCGTCAATCCCTATTTTGTCAATCCAAATGCAAGACGATTTGATCCAACTATTATATGCAAGTATCACGTTAACACTCCAGGTCATAGCATAAAGAATTGTTGGACTCTAAAGAGAGTCATTGAGATGCTAATCGAGGATAAGGTAAGTGAGATACACAACGAGGAGGCACCAAATGTCACCAATAACCCACTCCCTGCTCACAATAATAAGCATGTTGTTGGGATGATAAGCATTTATAAAGAATGCAAGAAAACAGGTAGAACAAAGATGGAAAGCAAGACCTCAAATGAAGAGTCGAGTATGGTTTTAGAACCCATACAAAAGGCATCATTAATTTTGAAAGGTGCAAGTTCAAATTTTGAGGGCTAAAAAAAACTAGTATTGTATGTCCCTAGAGCTACAAAAAGAAGAGAAGTACCATTGAATGGACCAAAATTATACATTCCTAGTAAGTTTTCAACATCTAATCAAAACCAAAGAAAGTGTGAAGGAGCCAATTGTCATACAATGTGCAACACAACTTCTGATAACGAACACAAGAACTGTTCCTAGAACTACAACAAAGCCATCGTTACTCACAAGGGAAAAGAGATCATTGAAGAAACAACTGAAACAAGAGGTTAAACCCGTTCCAGAAGGTGTTACACTCCAAAAGAATTAAGGAGAGAAGAACAAGCTAAAGAAAATCAGTTGCCAATAAAAAAACCTATCAGTGAGGAAGAGGCTGAAGAGTTTCTGAAAAAAGATGAAAGCTCAAGATTATTCTGTTATTGATCAGTTGAGGAAAACTCCTCCTCAAATTTCGTCGCTATCATTACTCAAACATTCCAAAGAGCATTGTGAATTTTTTACTAGAATCTTGAATGAGGCACATATCTCAGAAAATATCACAGTGAGTCACTTGGAAAAGAGGGCTAACCTAATATTTAAGGTAAACATAATCACCTTCACTGACGACAAGTTGCCTTTGGAAGGATCTGGACATAACAAGGCTCTACATTTAATTGTAAAATGTGAAGAACATTATGTGAAGAGCGTCATGGTCGACAGGGGATTAGGTGTAGACATATGCCCCCTTTCCACTCTTCACAGTTTAAGAATCAACACTAAAAGGATCCGTACTAACAACGTGTGCGTACAAGCATTTGATGGTGCGAAACAGGACACACTTGGTGAAATTTACTTAACTGTTATGATTGGACCAGTGGAGTTTGGGATCACTTTTCAAGTTATAGACATGGACACTTTCTACAACCTACTTTTAGGGAGGTCATGGATCCATTTGGCCAGATCTGTGCCATCTACTCTGGACCAGGTGGTCAAATTTGAACATGACAAACAAGAAATCATTGTCCATGGTGAGGATGATCTCCCAATCAATCGATATCCTTCCATACCGTGCATCAAGGCCAAGAGAGGCTGTGAATCCCTCAATTACCAGGATTTTGAGATTGTAACAATCAATCAGTTTATGAAAGGAAATCCTATCCCACAACCTCATCTCTCCTCCGCTTCAGTTATGGTGGTGGGATGAGGTTGTGGGATAGGATTTGCAAGGAATTGTAGATCTTATCTAAGGGACACCTCTATATATATAGGATTTCCCTTTCCAGTTTATGAAAGGAAATCCCTGATAAGGAAATCTTATCTAAGGGAACCTGGAAAGGGACTAGGGGTGTCTTTTCAAGGAATTGTAGATCTTATCTATCCCATGGTTAATTGAGATACATTTTGTTTGGGTTTCAATCCAACTAGAGCTGATAGGAAATGGCAAAAAGATCAAAAAAAAGAATGTTGGGAATTTGCCGAAGCCAATCCCTCATATTGCTCAATCTTTCACTAAATCTCGAGATGAACAGAGTTTAGACTTATCTATCCAAAATGATGTGAATGGAATGTGTCAAGGTCTCAAGGAAATGTTTTATGAAGTAAACATGGCCCAGCTGGATGAGGACACTAGTTATACAGATGTGCAGTTTGTTGGCCCGAATGTCCAGCTCAACAAATGGGAAGCCATTCCTCTCCCTACAAGGAAGGAGTCTTGGTAGTTCATTTTGCTATTTTTTTTTCTTATTTGGATTATTCTCAGGGTTGTAATTCAAATATTTTAATTGTTTCACTTTGATGTTAACCCTTCTATCCATTCCAATTCAATGCAATGAAATTTCAATTTCACAGTTATATTCCGTCATTTCTTTCTTTGTTTCTCCTACTAATACTTGTCACTTTATTTTCATTTCAGTTACGTTAATGTCGACTTTAATAATATGACTTACATGTGGAGTTTACAATTAGATCCTAAAAAGTTGTCTGATCTCAAAACAATGAATCCAAAGTCTGTGGAATATGATGAAGATGAAGCTTACGAAGAAATAAAAAAGGAGATTGGATCAATTTGAAAATAAGCCTAAACCTAATTTAAGTGAAATCGAGGTAGTTAATTTGGGAACTCTTGAAGAATTTAGAGAAATAAAGATAAGTATTCATGCCGATCAAAATATTAGAGATGACATAATTCAAGTTTTATTTGAATATAAAGACGTCTTTGCTTGGTCTTACAACGGCATGCCGGGTTTAAGTGTTGATTTGGTAGTTCACAAACTTCTCATACATCCTGATCTTCCACCTGTCTAGCAAAAACAAAGAAAGTTTAAGATAGATATGAGTGATAAAATTAAAGAGGAAATCATGAAGGAACTGAGTGCAAATGTGATCAGGGTCGTCCACTACACTACCTGGTTGGCTAATGTTGTGCCAGTGCCAAAGAAAGACAGGAAAATCAGAGTTTGTGTTGATTACAAAGATTTAAACAAAGCAAGTCCAAAGGACAACTTTCCATTACCCAACATTCACATCCTAGTTGATAATTGTGCCAAACATGAGGTTCAATCTTTTATGGATTATTATACTGGATATCACCAAATTCTCATGGATGAAAAAGATGCAGAAAATACTGCTTTCACCACCCCGTGGTGTACTTATTGTTATAGGGTCATGCCATTTGGTCTAAATAATGTGTGAGCGACCAACATGAGAGCTATGACTACCATATTCCATGACATGATGCATAAAGAAGTTGAGGTATATGTCGATGATGCTATCATTAAATCCAGAACGCAAGTTGACCATGTGCATGACCTAAGAAAATTCTTCAAAAAGTACAACCTCAAGCTTAATCTAGCTAAATGTGCATTTGGAGTTCCATCGGGCGAACTTTTGGGTTTATAGTTAGTCGAAGAGGCATTGAATTGGACCCTTCTAAGATAAAGTCCATTCGAGAATTGCCCCCTCCAAAAACCAAAACTGAAGTTATGAGTTTTCTAGGGAGGTTGAACTATATCATTAGGTTCATTGCTTAACTCACTGCCACATGTGAGCCAATATTCAAGTTGTTGAAAAAGGATGCTTCTATTAAATGGACAAGTGAATATCAAGAGGCTTTTGACAAGATTAAAGAATATCGGGCAAATCCTCCGATACTGGTCCCACCAGAACCTGTTAGGCCTTTATTTTTATATCTCTCAGTGATAAATAATTTCTTTGGTTGCGTTCTGGGACAACATGATGTTACGGGAAAAAAGAACAAGTCATTTATTATTTGAGCAAGAAGTTCACAAACTATGAGGCAAAGTACACTTTGTTAGAAATGACGTGTTGCGCCTTAACATGGGTAGCTCAAAGCTGAAGCATTATCTTTTGACGTACATGACCTACCTCATATATCGAATGGAACCTTTGAAATATATTTTTCAAAAACCCATGCCAACAGGTAGGCTGGAAAAATGGCAGATTTTGCTTACAGAATTTGACATTGTGTATGTCACTCACACCGCCTTGAAAGCACAAGCGTTGGTAAATCATTTGGCAGAAAATCCAATCGATGATGAATATGAGCCTCTAAGAACATACTTTCCTAATGAAAAGATCAACTCTATTGATGAAGAAGTTCCCGATGATAGTCGCATGTGGAAATTATATTTTGATAGGGCTGTCAATATCCATGGTATCTGTTGCTCCCAATTGCACACGCAAGTGTACGTGGTCGCAGAAGTAATAAATGGCTCTTTTAGAACCGGGTTGTCGTACCCAAGGGACTTATGATCAGTATATATCAATTCAATTAAATCTACAATTTAAAGAACGTATTAACGATATGGTTTCGATTACTACTACTAAGAACAATTTAAATAATAAACTAACTAACAAGGATAACTATAATTTTGGCGTTTTAATCAATTAAGGGACAATTCAAGGGTTGCAGCATGCTTTGGATTTCATGTATCACATCTCATACTAAGAATCAATTTTAGTTATCACATTATTGATTTACAGGGTTAATGTTATGATCATGATCTCTCGACCTCTAATCGCCTACTCTAACTAGCTGTCTAATTACATCGTTGAGTGGGGATAGGCAGTCCTAATTGGCGAGCATTTATATTTCATCATGTTTCGTAACCAAGCTAGGTGTTTGTCCGGGCGTCACTCTTAAACATAAATCTAATCAAAGTTAGAACAAGCTCTTTACATTCTCTGGTCTATCTACCTCTTCATCTTTTGAGTCCAAGAATAGACAATAGATTTATTTCTATGGTGGCTTAGCATGAAATGCTAAAACAAGAATGTAAAAGTAATGTATATGATAACCAATAATCAATTCAAAGCAATTCGATGTTCAACAATAACCCGTAGCTACAGCCCTAGAACAAGGGCGTTTAGCCACACATAATATTCATAAATTCAAAAATAATATGTTTCATAAAATTCAAACAACCTAAAGAAGAAGTAGAGAATTGAAACCAAAGATGAATTGTAATCCCTTGCTCTTGTACACTAAAAAATAGCTAACCCCTTACAAAATAACCCTAGGGTCATATATATAGAGTTCCCACAAATAATTTTCCTAATTTAGACCAAAATAGGAGTCCTATTTAAAACAATTTTAGATGGAAATTTCAGACCAAGGCTGGCGTGGGGCGCTAGCATAGCCCCAGAGCACTGCTTCAGTAGTTTACTGCCTGGCGTAGGGCACCAGCAGTACGCCAAGACTTTCCTTCTGAAGCTTTGGGCCTGGCGTGGGGCGCCAGCAGTACGCCAAAGCTTCTAGGCCCAATTCTTCTCTTCTTTCCATTTGCTCTTGCTTCCTTGCCTTGTATCCATGCTTTCCGCTTCACGCTTTCTTCCATAGACTCCATTTTTCTTCAAGAACTCCTGTATAATCTAATCACGTGTCTTAGTGCACAATCATTGCAAGTTACTCAAAGCATAACACATAGTTTAAAGATTATTCTTAAACACAAGACTAATATGGTAATATTTGACAAACCGGCATATAAATATGCCTAAGATCACCACCCCACACTTAAACTCTTGTTCGTCCTCGAACAAACTTTTCACTATCACCTTTTTATCACACCCTTTGAACTTATCTACCCGCCTCAAAATAAACCAAACATATTTAATCATGCTTTTGTAGTACACATTTTATGCAACATTCAACATTGTTAAACTCTTTATACTAGCCTACTTATCAACAACATATAACCTCAAATAATGACTCTTTTTCATAATTCCGGGCTAATACAATCATATAAGAACACACCCAACAACAATATACCAAACATGTGTCATGGATGCCCTCACAAATTTTTGGTATAGCCTTTACTCCTACAAACATTATGTTCGCACATTTATGTCAATACAAGGCCCTTTTTCACAAAATTTTCCACTCACTCTCCAAAAGAAGTTCACGCATATCATAACATGCCATAAGTTTGCCCATAGTGTACATCAATTTTCACAAAGTATTCATCATGTAATCAAGAGGACTTGCATTTGGTTGTAATGTCGGCTTAAGGTAAGGGAGGATACGTTTAGGCTATAATTAGTGACTAGTCCTCCCTAATGCACATGTTTTATTTTACGACATACTTCCTCATCCACTTCTTCTTCCCTTGTGGTACACCCCTCACTAGACTCCTTCATGTTTCAAGTGTTGCCCCTTTTTTTCTTTTAAGCGCTTGTTTATTATTATTCAGGATATACATATATATTTTTTCACAATCTGTTCTCTTTTTTTTTTCTTTTTCCAAGTGCCTTTTCATTATGAGATCATGGGCCAATTCACCTCTTTTCTTTAACTTCACCACACTAACAAGCATTTTCACCCTTACTAACTTCTACCATTTCTTACACAATCACTTCATAACATAGTGCATTAAGGACCAACTATTGGGATCAAAGAAGTCATGGTATCAATAAAAGGGATTCGGCTCAATATATAGTTTAATCAAAAAAATTAGTGGCTAAAAAGGCTCAATTAGGCTAACTAGGGATAATTCATTTGGAGGCACACAAAAGAGTTAGAATTGGCTATTCAAAGAATTGCCTCAATAACTTTCCTTAAGTCCTACAAGTTACTCATTTAAGCACACACGGGGTAAATTCTAGCTATCAATCAATGCATGAACTAAGCAATCACTTTCCACACATGGCATCGCAACACAAGTAAGGATACAGTCACTATTCAGCATGCTCACATAAATCACATTACGGTGCTTCCACTCAATTAAGCCCAATTTTATTAATTCAGAGTCAAAACAAAGAGTTTATGGTTGTTATAAGGTTGCCAAGTTCATTCAAGTTGCATAAAAGTAGAACCACCCGTGACGTCTGGCTAAATCTCAAGATAAGGTGTCAAAGTGCCAAAAGGTCGGTTTCTAACAAACTACTACTCCTAGTGACTAATTTTCCCTTAAGACGGTCGTCATTCATCCATCATTGGGAACTGTCACTCCTATGACAACTCTAAGACTCAATAAACGAAAACAAACCACTAGTCATAATCGGTTCAAATGGACTATCCTCAGGAAAAGTATCGAAAACAAAAGCTGAGGAACCCACCTAAAAATACAAAAAGATTTGATAAAGCAATACAAATATGCACAAGGAAGCTCATCTCCCACCCCACACTTAAACATAGCACTGTCCCCAGTGCGTAAAGTAAACAAAGTATAGAGGTAGAGAAAACTCCCTTAGGCCTCTAGGCCTCATCGTTGTAACCATCACGACCATCTGCCACAGATATGGCATCATCAACCACCATCAAAGCCATATCGGCTGCATCTCCCTCATCATCATCCTCATCGAGCTCCTCATCCACAGTGACTTCATCGTCGTCTTACGGCTCTTGAAAAGTCGGGCCCATCTGACACATATACATGGCACTATCCGTCAGTGGATAATGCTCAGCCAATTCCTCCATCTCTTCGTCGGTCACCGGACGGCCTCCAATGCGAAGTTGAAACTCCGCCATTCCAAACATCCGTGCCATCCAGCTATCATCTCTAGGCTATCGGTCAGCAGTAGATAGGACAGGCCCGTGGGACACATCCAAAGCTTTAGTACGCGACACATCAACAAGGCTACTCACTAGGTATGGGGCCCTCGCTTGGTCCATGTCAAGAGGTTCCTCCTCAATACCTTCGGCCTTCAGAAACCGAGTCATCAAACCACCATAACAATAGCGCCACCTCTTATTATTCTGGAACTTCATCATATTCTGACGAAGTACCGCCCCAACATTGATTGGCATTCCTTTCATAAGCATGTAAATTAGGACCACATGGTACCTAGTCACCTTGGAAGTGTGCTTGCACGGTAGCAACACACTACTCACGATCTTGAGCCACTCGGGCTTCTTGATTTAAATGTGCATAGTGGAGTGTGGCGTGCCTCCCGGTGTCCTTGCTTCTCTCCCACCTGGCCGTGGAGTCAACCCCACACAATGTATGTCGAATCTCTCTATATGGTGGAGTTTCTTTCAATTGATTATACGCAGCAGCATCACAATGAGGGGTCCCCAAAAATGCATTAAGTATTCTTGAAGTAAATCGGACCGTCTTCCCCCGGACTTCAACCGAATGACTATGTCTCATTTCCATTATCCAATTAGCATAAAATTCCCTCACAAGAGTGAGGTTACAATCTCCTTGATTCACAAATATAAACTGCAACCCCAAATTATAAATAATTTCATGAATGCGGGGGAATTCGATTTGTAAACGTACCTCGTTCACGTGCTCATCCCCAAGATATTTTTCTTCCTTCTGGCTTTCGAACCATTCCTTACCATGATGCTTCACCGCCTGCTTACCAAATTTCCTAGACGGAAAATTTAGACTAGTTTTCCCGGCGGTGTTTCCCTTTCGAGAACGCTTGCTACCTGCACCAACTTCCAAATTTTTTCCTTTGGGTGCCATAAGAACTAGAATAGATCAAGAAAAAGAAAGAAAGAAAAAAAATTGGGGTAAGGGTATGGGGGTCGGGTTAGGACAGTGGGGGTGTTAGGGGTTTTGGTTTGTGAAATTTCTTGAAGGTTTGTGGGTTTTGGGAGGTTTTGGATGGTTGAATATTGTTTGGAAGAGGCTTTGGTGGAAGATTAATGGTGGATTTGGGAATTTTGGGGAACAAAGTGTTTGAGAAGAAGAGAAAAATTTTGGAGAAGAGGAGAGAATTTGGAGGGGTTGGTCGGGTATGAGGAATTTTAGAGAGAGGAAGTGAGTTAGAATTGAAGTGGGTTAAGGAGTTAAAGGGGAAAATTGGAGAATTTGGGTCGGGTATGGCAACCAATTGAAAAAATAAAAAATCAAAATTTCCGTTGAGGGAAGCTGGCGCGGGGCGCCTGTGTTGCGCCTGGAAAACTACTCAGCAGTTTGGTTGTTGGCGTTGGGCGCTGACAGTGCGCCTAACCTATAGGCCGGTTGGCATAGCATGCCACTATGGCGCCTGGGGCGTGGGCGTGGGGCGCCCCTGTTGTGCCAGACCTGCAACTTCTTGGCGTAGCGCGCCACTGTTGGTGCCATAGGAAGGTTTCAGTAGTTTCACGTGTGGCGTGGGGCGCTGCTAGTGCGCCCAATCAGCGTTCAGTAGTTCACTCCCGGGTGTGGCGCACCAACAGTACGCCTGCCAGCCAGGGTCAATTTTTCTTTGATTTTGTTTAGCCGTCTCTTTCTTTTTTTTAATATACCTGCATCAAGAACACCCAATATTAGAAAAATGGTGGGTTGCCTCCCACCCAGCGCCTTAGCTTCGGTCATGGCACGAAGCGTCTTTTTGTATTTTTCTCCTTTTTCATAGTTCCTATCTATTACAAATGACTAAAATCAACTAAATTCCTACCAAACAAAAAAATGCAACTAAAACCTAGAAAAATTAAACTAACTAAAAATTGAAAAATCAAACTAAGGCAAGAATTAACTACATATTACAGTTTGGAATGGGTTGCCTCTCGTGGAGCGCCTGATTTAACGTCGCGGCTCGACCCATCCTGGATCATTCATCATTTAGCTCAAGAGCTTCACGATCTCGATCTGTATCTTCTCCAAAGTAATGCTTGACCCTTTGCCCATTCACCAAGAATGACGGGCCAATTTTGTCTTTAAGCTCTACCGCGCCATGTTGAGTCATCCTCACCACTTCAGAGGGTCCACTCCATTAGATCTTAGTTTTCAAGGGAACAACCTAAGTCTGGAGTTAAAAAGTAATACCTTTTGCCCAGGAGTGAAAGTGCAAGGAATTATGTGCTTATCATGCCATCTCTTGGTCTTCTTCTTGTAAAGTTTAGCATTCTCATAAGCATGGAGCCTAAACTCCTCAAGTTCATGTAGTTGACCAATTCTCCTTCAACCGACTAGCTCCGGATCAAGATTCAACTTCTTAATAGCCCAAAATGCTTGGTGCTCTAGTTCCATCGGAAGATGACATGCTTTGCCGAACACCATGTGATAGGGAGAAGTCCCTATGGGTGTTTTGTATGCAGTCCGATATGCCCATAATGCATCATCAAGCTTCTCAGAACAATCTATGCACTGCGCATTCACCGTTTTCTGTAGTATCTGCTTCACCTCACGATTTGAAACTTCAACTTGACCACTAGTTTGTGGGTGATAAGCTGTAGCTACCTTATGTCGTATACCATACTTAGCAAGAAGATTCTTCACAAGATGGTTAATGAAGTGCTTACCCCCATCACTTATGATTGCCCTTGGAGTGCAAAACCGCGTGAAAATGTGCTTCTTGATGAATTTGATCACCACTCTTGAGTCATTCGTGGTAAGAGCTACAGCCTCAACCTATTTAGACACATAATCAATGGCCACAAGAATATATTACTTTCCGCTCGATGGTGGGAAGGGACCCATGAAGTCAATACCCCATACATCAAAGATTTCCACCTCAAGAATATTATTTAAGGGCATTTCATGTCTTCTCGATATCGTGCCCAGCCTTTGAAACTTATCACACCCCTTCACATAAGCTATGGAATCTTTAAAAAGAGAGGGCCAAAAGAAACCGGATTGCAATACCTTGTGAGCCGTACGCTCTCCTCCATAGTGCCCTCCATAAGGACTTGCATGACAACTCTAGAGCACTTGTTTGACCTCATTCTCCGAAATGCATCACCTCACCACTTGGTCCACTCCTTGTTTGAACAAGAATGGTTCGTCCCATATATAAAATTTAGCATCATGCATCAGCTTCTTTTTTTATTGGGTTGTTGCGCCAGGTGGAAACACTCCACTCACCAAGAAATTCACAATGTCCACATACCAAGGCACTTGGGAGATATCCAGAGCCATCAACTGCTAATCCGGAAACTCTTCACGTATTTGTTCCCCTTCATGCACATGCGAAAAATCTTCTAACCTTGACAGATGATCAGCGATCTAATTTTCAGTACCCTTCCGGTCTTTGATCTCAAGGTCGAACTCTTGGAGAAGCAATATCCACCGAATTAGTCTAGGCTTAGCATCCTTCTTGTTGAATAGGTACCTAATAGCTGCATGGTCAGTATAAACAATAACTTTGGTACCTACCAAATATGATCTGAACTTTTCAAAGGAGAACACTAGAGCAAGCATCTCCTTCTCAGTCACTGTGTAATTAGCTTGAGCAGTATCAAGGGTCTTGCTCACATAATAGATTGAATGGAACACTTTGTCTTGTCTCTGTCCCAATACTGCACCCACTGCTACATCGCCGCATCACACATGAGTTCAAATGGCAGCTCCCAATTAGGAGCAATCAAGATAGGAGCTTCTATTAAGTTCCGCTTCAGCTCCTCAAACGCCTTAAAGCAAATTTCATTGAACTCGAATTTCACCTCCTTTTCCAAAAGACTGCACATGGGTCTAGCAATCTTGGAAAAATCCTTGATGAATCTCCGGTAAAAACCCGCATGTCCAAGGAACCTTCTTGCCCCTTTTACAGAAATAGGAGGGGGCAATTTTTCAATAACTTCCACCTTCGCTTTATCTACTTCGAGTCCCTGCTTAGACACTTTATGACCCAAAACTATGCCTTCTCGGACCAAGAAGTGACACTTTTCCCAATTAAGCACTAGATTAGTGTCTTCACAACGAGCAATTACACTATCAAGGTTTCGAAGACATACCTCAAAAGACTTCCCAAAGACGGAGAAGTCATCCATGAATACTTCTACAAAGTCCTCCACCATATCATGGAAAATGGCCGTCATGCTCCTCTGGAATGTGGCAGGAGCATTGCAAAGCCCAAATGGCATGCGCTTGAACGCTTACGTGCCATAGGAACATGTGAAAGTAGTCTTCTCTTGATCCTCAAGTGCGATCAAACTCTGATTATATCCAAAATACCCATCCAAGAAGCAATAATACTCCTGCCCTGCTAAATGGTCAAGCATTCGATCAATAAAAGGGACAGGGTAGTGATCCTTCCTTGTGGCATCATTCAACTTCTGATAATCCATGCAGATGCTCCATTCGGTGACAGTTCTTGTTGGGATCAACTCATTCTTGTCATTCTTCACTACTGTCATCCCTCCTTTCTTTGGTACACACTGCACCGGACTTACCCATCTGCTATCAAAGATACGATACACAATTCCTACATCTAACCATTTAATCACTTCTTTGTTCACAACCTCCTTCATCAAAGGATTTAGCCGGCGTTGGTGTTGTGCACTTGGTTTATGGTCTTCCTCCATGTAGATTTGGTGCATGCACAATGCTGGACGAATTCTCTGATTGTGGTGTGTCTGCGTTGTAAGTTGTTGCCCCAAGTCTCTTTTTGTGATAAGTTTTGCATATTCGTTTCTTGTTGCATGGAGCTGTTCCGAGCCCCGATAGGTGTCCAGTTTAGGAACACAAGCTCGGGGGAGGGTTTAGGACTTCTTCATGGAGTCAATTCCAGAAATTTTAGAACGGGTCCCACATTTCCTGATTTTGACTCCAAAATTGGTCTGTCTCCGATTTTGATGATTTTAGTGTCTAAACGACAGTGCTAATGCTGTGATTCTATTTTTGATAGCGTGGCAGCAATCCAAGGCCATGCAGAAGGGAAAAGCTCTGACAAAGTAATTTGGAGCATGTGCGGTCGGTCTTTTGGTAGGTTACGACTTCCATTCCTTTAGATTGAGCTTGATTGCCTAAATGCATGCTGATTTGTGTGAATCTGGGATGGGTAGGTAGTACTTCTGCTCTTCTTCTCTGACTTCTTGCTTTAGGGTTGATTTTCGAGCTGTTTCGGGGTTAGAACCATAATACCGGAGGGGTTATTTATCTGTGGATATTTGTGAATTATCTGTTAGGCTGTTTATTTATTGTTGCATGTGTAGTTTTGGTTGGCTGTTTATTTATTGTTGCATGTGTAGTTTTGGTTGGTTGTTTATTTATGTTGAGTTATATCTTTGTCCTTATATTAGGTTAGGTTAGAGTTGACTTAGACCCATGTACCTGTTGACTTTGGTATGTATCCGACGTCGATTCGGATGGACTAGGTCCTTGTAGACTGGAATAGCAGACTTGGCTCTGATAGTTGAGCCTGGTTGTAGTTCCGGATTATTTGTGATCCTTCTGTCTTCTCTCCCCTTTTTGTGGTGCCAATGTGTCATCGGAGGCGTGTTGTTTTCCTCGTCTTTCGAATGTTTCGAACTCGGTTCGGCGGTACTGTGGTTGGTAGTGGACGGCGATCTACCTTGGCTTGATGGTTGAAGTTATTTGGATGGCTTCGCGTACTCTACTGGCTGGGTAGGGCCCCCGGGAGTATTAGCGAAATGGGCGAGTGGATATGAGATGCTTTGGTTGTACAGTGTACTCTACTGGCTGGGTAGGGCCCCCGGGAGTATCGACGCACTCTACTGGCTTGGGTAGGGCCCCCAAGAGTGTTGGCCGACTGGGCAGCAGAGTATTAAGGCTTGGGAGTGGCTGGTTGTTCCGTTTCAAGGTTGGTGTTAGAGGAGTCGTCGTGCCTTGGCACACTATTGGCTGGGTAGGGCCCCCGGGAGTTGCTGGCTTGACGGCGGTCTGACTTGAAAGTTAGACTTGTGACCGGGATGGAGTTTGTTGGTTGGTCGGTTTGGCTGAGTTGGTTGGTGGATTTGCTTCGTGGCTTGGTTCTTCCTTCGTTTCCATAGAATAGCTCTTTTATGTACCTGTCGGACTTATGGGGGTCCGTTCGGGTTTTATTTAAACTTGTGCACGAGTGTACCTTTTGGGTTTATGGGGTCCAGTTAGGTTTAGATTAGTTGTACATAGTTTTACTTCCGGTGTGCTCGTGTGCTTTGTTTCGCTTTCGCTTGACCTCTGTTAGTGTTGATTCTATCCTTTCAGTCTGTTATCTTTCTTGCTCAGTCGACCTATGATGACTACTAGGTACCTATTATATTGGTACTCATGCTACACCCTGCATCTATTTTTGTGATGCAGGTCAGAGCACCAGCTATCAGCGTTGAGTTCGAGCCTACAGCCGTCTGTTCCGGAGACAAGGGTGAGCATATGGCGTTCTAGATTACCTATCTCCTTCTGTTATATTTTGGCTTGTCTTTTGCTTTTGAGACAGCTTGTTTCTGTGGTCCACTTTCGGGGCTTGTATTCATTTAGTAGCTCTGTACTTGTGACTTCCATATTCTGGGAGGTATTGTTATTATATATAGAAGTTTCGGTTCTGCCCTCTCTTTATATATGTTCTTTTACTTATGCTTCCCTTTAGTTGAGGTTAGTTTCCACCCTCATTCCCATTACTGTCACGATCCAGGGTAGCCCCTAGATGTAACATGGTGTATAAGACCCCGAGAGGCCTCATACAAGCGCTTAGCATACATAACATATAAGATAATAGAGAAATAAGAGTTCAAAAGAGCATTTTATATCAAAGCTTTACTCAAAATAGCGGAAGTCTACAACTCATGTCTCAAAGCGTTCTAATATCATAGAATACAAATAAAAGTTATAGGGACGCAGCCCAATACAATATCCAACATAAGGAAAGACACAAAATGTAAAATCCAACAAGGCTATGTCCTCGGATGGATGAGGACTCACCAAGTCTTCTTCTCAACTCTAAGTCAATGCTGTAGCAACGAGTGGAAGGTGAATCGCCACGTCCTACACCAAAGAAGTTAATGTAGGCAAGAGTATGCGTTAGCACAATTTAGTAATAAGTATGATAGCAATGCACATAAACACATAAATCATGCTAGAGAGAGACATAATCATGCCATGCAATGGCCAAGCTAAAAACATGATAAACATGAAACATAAAGCATATATCAAGGCCAAAGCAAGCTAAATCATCTTTTTTCTTTTCTTTACTTCATTATGAGAACACTTATTCATTAACTTGTGGGGAAAAGCCTTAACCGACATGTAAGACCATGTGACTTATCAACACGAAATCCGGTGTTACCCTACACCAAAAAGGGGTGTCCTACTTGCCAAGGTAAGACCATGAACTTCTTAGCTTAGGTGGATCCACTAGCTAATGTCTACTTAAAGCCAACATCATATGGTGGCAACATAGTTAATGGGATAGAGATTGATTTAGGAGACTCGGCCTCAACTAACGGGAGAGCTCCATCTAGAAAACCCGGCCTCTACTAACGGGAGAGCTTTCACTAGAAGACTCGGCCTCTACTAACGGGAGGGCTTCCATCTCAATATTCGCTCGGTGCTAAGAATAATTCCCACAGATTAGTCATTAACATATTTATTTCATTAAACATGAAAATGTACAACTAGGGTTACCAATTCAAGCTAAAATTATACTTATAGATATTCATCTTTCATGGACCTTGTCCAAGCTTATATCATTAGAATAGCTCCTTAAGAACATGGGTAATCGCCTCTTTGTTCTTCTTTTATTATAGTGGGAGAATTATGTGAGAAAACTTTTCACTACTCAACCATAGCATCATCATATCATAACTTTGGTACTTTACCCTCAAAGCACCCTTAATTCATCATGCTCATATTTCATAGTTCATAGAGTTCAAATGGCTTCATGCAAGTTCAACTCATATCATGCAATTCAATGCAAGCTCATGCTTAGAAAGTCATAATTAAGACAATTTACCCATACTTGAAGGAACTCACATAATAGAGGAAAATCATGTTTTTGACTTGATCATGCTAATTTCATAAGATTATCCTCAACTCATTCATAATTCATGCTTGATTTCATAGAGAATTCATAAACTTCATTAAATCACAACTCAACCCAACAATCAAAGCATAGATTATCAAATTGGGGAGAATTAGCTTGGGATCATGGGAGTTCATGCAATCTTTACATCAAATCATGTAATTCACGCTAATTCATGCACTAAGTTACTTTATCACGCTAAATCGTGCACTAGGAATCATAAAATCAATTATTGGAATCATAATTGAAGAACCCACAATGATTGATCACAAACCCTAATTCAATTGGGTTATAGTAAGCCTTTGAAAATCATGAAGAAGAGGAAGGGCCCATTGGAGGAAAAGACTCCTAATGTTGAATACTATCATACCTCAAAGCAATCCACAAGAATTGGAGAAGATTGAAGGTCTTCAATGGAGGATTCAAGCTTCTTCTTCTTCCTTGAGAGTTGAGAGAGTTTCTTTTTAGAGAGAGAAATATTTGAGAGAGAATAGTTTTGGAATGAATTAGAATGAAAGAAATTAGGCTTAGAAAGTATTTATAGGTCTTAGATTAAGGGTATACCGACTTATCTTAATAGGTAAACAATTAGGGAAAAGACCAAAAAGCTCTTAATTAAAAACTGTCGGGGTGAATCGACAGACAGGATCTACGGTCTGTACATCCATTGACGGACCTTCCTGTTGAACCGTCAAAAGATTCAGAGAGTTGATATCTGGGGACCCTGCTATGACGGCCTCGATTTACGGTTTGTAGGTCCATCTACGGACCGTATACCACAACCGTAGATCACTGCCTGAGTTTAAGGAGTTGGCTAAGTCTGGGGGTCATCTACGGTTACTTTCTACGGACCATCGTTCAACTCATGAACCGTCCTGCTACCTGTAGGTCAAAGTTCAGAAACTTGGAAATCCTGAAATTTCACAGCTCCATTGACGGTCCCCACCTACGGCCCGTCAATCAATCTACGGCACGTAGGTGGCCTCCGTATATAGTCTTCAGGTAATTTCTACATTTAAAAATCCTTTGGAAGCTTGGGGTGTTACAATATCTCCCCCTTGGGAACATTCATCCTCGAATGAGAATCAACACATCTTGACAAGGGTAATAGACACGGACTAACAACCCAACCTAACATGCAATCACATAAATGCACATATCCGAGGAGGAAATCTCTACTCCAAGCTAAAGCATGATCCACACAACATATCATGAAGACTTTATGCAACTCGTACTCAAATGCACATAATCATATAAGACTCTTCATGAACATGCACAATCAAGGAATCATGGAAATCAACTATGACATATGAGCCAAAAGAATGAACCATGAGGATCAAGATACCTCAAGCTAGAGTAGAATCGGAAGGAAAGAGATGAGGATATCAGGACATCATATCGGCCTCGGCCTCCCAAGTAGCACCCTCAACCAATTGATTCCTCCATAGAACTTTCACGGAAGCAACTTCCTTATTCCTTAACTTCCGGACTTGCCGGTCTAAAATCTCAACCGGAACCTCTTCATAAGAAAGACTATCCTTTATGCCAAGATTCTCTAATGGCACTATAGAGGTCGGATCACCAACACACTTCTTCAATAATGAGACATGGAAAACCGGATGCACTGATGCCAAATCATTAGGCAAGTCAAGCTCATAAGCAACCTTACCTACATAACGGGGACTAAACTTTCCTTTCTTCCCAAATCTCATTACAGCCTTCATGGGTGAGATTTTCAAGTAAACCCAATCATCCACATCGAATTCTAATTCTCTTCTTCTAACATCGGCATAGGACTTTTGTCGACTTTGAGTCATTTTCAACCTTTCCCTAATAAGTCAAACTTTCTCTATAGCCTCATGCACAAACTCCGGGCCTATCAAAGCAACTTCACCAACTTCAAACCAACCTATAGGAGATCTACACATCCTACCATAGAGAGCCTCAAATGGAGCCATACCAATACTAGAATGGTAGCTATTGCTATAACTAAACTCAATCAAAGGCAAGTGATCATCCCAAGTACCCTTGAAATCAATTGCACAAGCTCTAAACATATCTTCCAAAGTTTGAATAGTACGCTCCGCTTGCCCATCGGTTTTGGGATGAAAGGTCGTACTAAGCTTAACATGAGTACCAAGACCTTTTTGGAACGACTTCCAAAATTGAGAAGTAAATTATGCACCACGATCAGAGATAATGGATAAATTCACTCCATGCAACCTAACCATCTCCCTCAAATACAACCTAGCATAATCCTCCGCCGAATAAGAAGTCTTGACGGGAATGAAATGGGCTGACTTTGTCATTCTATCAACAACAACCCAAATCAAATCATATTGTCGCCTCGTACGAGGCAAACCCACAATAAAATCCATATTTACATCCTTCCACTTCCAAGTAGGAATACTAATATCTTGGGTCAAACCTCCCGGCCTTTGATGCTCAACTTTGACTTGTTGGCAATTAGGACACTTAGCCACAAATTCCGCAATATCTTTCTTCATTCCGTTCCACCAATAAATTTCCCGCAAATCACGGTACATTTTGGTAGCTCCTAGGTGGATGGAATATCGAGAACTATGGTCTTCCGATAAAATTTTCTCTCTTAAGCCCTCTACATTGGGAACACACAAACGACCTTCATATCAAAGCACACCATCTCCCCCTTGGGAGAAAACCTCTATGGACATCTTGAGTACTGCTTCCTTTAGTTCAACCAAGTTAGGATCAAGACCTTGCTTACCTTTCACATCATGCAAAAAAGAGGATTTAGAACCCTTGTGAACCGTAACACCACCTTTAGTAAAACCAACCAATCTAACACCCAATCGAGCCAGTCTATGGATATCGCGAACCAACTCTTTCTTACCATCCTCAACATGAGCAATACTACCTATAGATAATCGACCAAGGGCATCCGCCACCACGTTAGCCTTACCAGGGTGATAGAGAACTCATATCATAGTCTTTTAACAACTAGAGCCACCTTCTTTGGCGGAGATTCAAATCTTTATGTTTAAACACATATTGTAAACTCTTATGGTCTGTGAAGACATCTACATGTACCCCATACAAATAATGTGGCCATATTTTCAAAGCAAACACAACTGCCGCTAATTCCAAGTCATGAGTAGGATAGTTCTTTTCGTGCACCTTAAGTTGTCTTGAAGCATAAGCAATGACTTTCCCATTTTGTATAAGAACACATCCTAGCCCAATTCTTGAAGCATCACAATAAACCACAAAACCATCGGATCCTTCCGGTAGAGTCAATATCGGAGCCGAAGTAAGTCAATCCTTCAACTCTTGAAAAATCTTCTCACATGCCTCGGACCACACAAATTTAACCTTCTTTTGAGTCAAAGCCGTCAATGGAGAAGCAATGGATGAAAACCCTTCAACAAACTTCCTATAATAACCGACTAAGCCCAAGAAACTATGGATATCCGAAGGTGATAAAGGTCTAGGCCAATTCTTAACCGCTTCCGTCTTCTTAGGATCTACCTCAATGCCCTTACCGGAAACAATGTGACCAAGGAAAGCCACGGACCTTAACCAAAACTCACATTTACTAAACTTCGCAAAGAGTTGTTGGTCCTTGAGGACTTGCAACACAATCCTCAAATGATTAACATGTTCACCCTCATTCTTTGAGTAGATCAAAATGTCGTCAATAAACACAATCACAAACATGTCAAGGTATTGCTTAAACACTCTATCCATCAAGTCCATAAATGCGGCCGGAGCATTCGTCAACCCAAACGACATTACCAAGAACTAGTAGTGACCATACCTAGTCCACAAAGCCATTTTCGGAATATCATCTTCTTTCACCCTTAATTGGTGATAGCCCGAACGAAGGTCTATCTTAGAGAAATAACTAGCCCCTTGAAGTTGATCAAACAAGTCATCTATCCTTGGTAGAGGATACTTATTCTTAATGGTAACCTTGTTCAATTGGTGATAGTTGATACACATATGGAGTGAACCATCTTTCTTCCTTACAAACAAGACCAGAGCACCCCATGGAGAAATACTTGGC
The DNA here is from genome assembly GCA_018342035.1 of Solanum appendiculatum. NCBI lineage: Eukaryota > Viridiplantae > Streptophyta > Magnoliopsida > Solanales > Solanaceae > Solanum > Solanum appendiculatum. The sequence continues at coordinate 1,278,032 of JAGDQO010000336.1, forward strand.
CGGATGAAAACCTTATCCAACAAGTCTTTCAACTGCTCTTTTAGTTCCTTAAGTTCCGCCGGAGCCATTCTATAAGGAGGAATAGAAATAGGTTGCGTATCTGGGAGCAGGTCAATACCGAAGTCTATTTCCCTATCGGGAGGAATACCGGGCAAGTCATCGGGAAACACTTACGGAAACTCATAAACAATAGGGACCGACTCAAGAGTAGGGGTCTCAGAATCTATATCCCTCACCTTAAGAAGATGGTAAATGCAACCCTTTGAGATCATCTTTCTAGCTTTTAGATAAGAAACAAATTGACTTCGAAACATAGAATTTCCTCCCTTCCACTCTAGGATAGGCTCATTTGGAAACTGAAACTTGACCATTTGGGTCCTACAATCAATAGAGGCATAACAAGCATGCAACAAATCCATCCCAAGAATAACATCAAAATCTAGCATATCAAGCTCTACAAGATCAACTAAAGTGACTCTATGGGATAAGAAGACTGGACAATCTCTATAAACTTTCTTAGCCATGATGATTCTCCAATCGAAGTATAGACACGAAAAGGATCTACCAAGACATTCGGAACAACATCAAACCTCATAGCCACATATGGCGTCACAAAAGAAAAGGCAGCACCTGGATCAAGCAAAGCATAAACATCAAAATGGAATACTCTTAACATACCGGTAACCATATCGGGAGAGCTCTGTTGCTCATGACGAGCCTGAAGTGCATAAAATCAGTTTTGCTTCTGAGCATTCGAACCCGATCCTCTAGGTGGAGCTTGCTTATTCTCTCTTCCCTTGGCCGTGAGAGATGGACAATCCCTCATCTTGTGACCACTCTTTCAACAATTATAACAACCATCCGTACCGGCTAGACATCTACCTTCATGTTTTTTCTCACACTTGGCACAAGGAGCCAATAAAGAACCACCATTATTCCCTCCTTGAGACTTGGGGTTAGACACCCTATCATTGTTGGACTTCGTAGGAGCATTGGATGAGCCTTGGCCGGAGAACCTTTGCCGAAATCTAGGACAACCATGTCCATTGGACCTTGCATGGGACAAGGTACCATCACCGGTCCTAGCCCTCTTGGTCTCCCTAGACCTTTCCTTAAGCTTTTCTTCTTCAATTTGTTCGGCATAAACCATGAGGCGAGAAATATCCATGTCATGCACAAGCATGGCGGTGTGGCACTCTTTCACCAACATATCGGACACTCCCGACACAAATTTTTTCATTCTTGCCCTTGGGTCGGCAACTATGGACGAAGCATATCTAGCCAATTGTGTGAACTTCAATGCATACTCTTTCACACTCATATTTCCTTGTTGAAGGTTGATAAACTCAAGCACCTTAGCCTCTCTCTTCTCAAGAGGAAAGAACCTATCAAAGAAAGCAACCTTGAATTTCTCCCAATCAAGAGGAACCTCATTAACCGCCCTCTCACTCTTCCATTGATTGAACCAAATTTGGACAACAACCTCGAGTTGATAAGCGGCCAACTCCGCCTTTTCTTCCGGCGTCACACCCATGATCATCAACACCTTGTACACTTCATCAATGAATTCTTGAGGATCTTTCTCAACCTTAGAGCCATGGAATTCTGGAGGATTCATCCTCGTAAAGTCCCTCACTCTTGATGCCGCCGTACCCACATTTGGGTTCACGAGAGCCACCACCACTCTATTGGCTTGAGCCAACACTTGGAAAGCAGCCCTAAACTCTACATTAGTCACTTTTTTTGCCAAAGGGTCGGCCGGAACTTGAGGATCTTGAGGAGGAGCTTCTTGTTCCACATTCTCTCCCATGTTTCTTCTAGCGTAAGCTCTTCAGGTCGCCATATCCAGAAACGCGTAGGATAGGAATTAGGAGAGAGATATATAGAGTTAAACTATATGGCACAACTTAAGAGTAATGAAAGAAGTGAAATTTCTTAAACGTCTTATAGCCTCTCATTCATAAATGTGGCGCGCTTCACACTCATGAACAAAACTCTACTTGACGCGGCTTATTAGACATCCTAGGATCGTTCTAAAACCTTGCACTCTGAATACCAAGTTTATCATGACCCAAAGTAGCTCCTAGATGTAACATGGCATACAAGACCCCGAGTGGCCTCATACAAGCCCTTAGCATACATAACATACAAGATAATAGAGAAATAAGAGTTCAAAAGAGCATTTTATATCAAAGCTTTACTCAAAACAGTGGAAGTCTATAACTCATGTCTCAAAGCCTTCTAATATCATAGAATACGAATAAAAGTGATAGGGACGCAGCCCAATACAATATCCAACATAAGGAAAGACACAAAATGTAAAATCCAACAAGGCTATGTCCTCGGATGGATGAGGACTCACCAAGTCTTCTTCTCAACTCTAAGTCAATGCTGTAGCAACGAGTGGAAAGTGAATCGCCACGTCCTACACCAAAGAAGTTAATGTAGGCAAGAGTATGCGTTAGCATAATTTAGTAATAAGTAAGATAGCAATGCACATAAACACATAAATCATGCTACAGAGAGACATAATCATGCCATGCAATGGCCAAGCTAAAAACATGATAAACATGAAACATAAAGCATATATCAAGGCCAAAGCAAGCTAAATCATCTTTTTTCTTTTCTTTACTTCATTATGAGAACACTTATTCATTAACTTGTGGGGAAAAGCCTTAACCGACATGTAAGACCATGTGAGTTATCAACACGAAATCCGGTGTCTACCCTACACCAAAAAGGGGTGTCCTACTTGCCAAGGTAAGACCATGAACTTCTTAGCTTAGGTGGATCCACTAGCTAATGTCTACTTAAAGCCAACATCATATGGTGGCAACATAGTTAATGGGATAGAGATTGATTTAGGAGACTCGGCCTCAACTAACGGGAGAGCTCCATCTAGAAAACCCGGCCTCTACTAATAGGAGAGCTGTCACTAGAAAACTCGGCCTCTACTAACGAGAGGGCTTCCATCTCAATATTCGCTCGGTGCTAAGCATAATTCCCACGGATTAGCCATTAACATATTTATATCATTAAACATGAAAATGTACAACTAGGGTTACCAATTCAAGCTAAAATTATACTTATAGATATTCATCTTTCATGGACCTTGTCCAAGCTTATATCATTAGAATAGCTCCTTAAGAACATGGGTAATCGCCTCTTTGTTCTTCTTTTATTATAGTGGGAGAATTATGTGAGAAAACTTTTCACTACTCAACCATAGCATCATCATATCATAACTTTGGTACTTTACCCTCAAAGCACCCTTAATTCATCATGCTCATATTTCATAGTTCATAGAGTTCAAATGGCTTCATGCAAGTTCAACTCATATCATGCAATTCAATGCAAGCTCATGCTTAGAAAGTCATAATTAAGACAATTTACCCATACTTGAAGGAACTCACATAATAGAGGAAAATCATGTTTTTGACTTGATCATGCTAATTTCATAAGATTATCCTCAACTCATTCATAATTCATGCTTGATTTCATAGAGAATTCATAAACTTCATTAAATCACAACTCAACCCAACAATCAAAGCATAGATTATCAAATTGGGGAGAATTAGCTTGGGATCATGGGAGTTCATGCAATCTTTACATCAAATCATGTAATTCACGCTAATTCATGCACTAAGTTACTTTATCACGCTAAATCGTGCACTAGGAATCATAAAATCAATTATTGGAATCATAATTGAAGAACCCACAATGATTGATCACAAACCCTAATTCAATTGGGTTATAGTAAGTCTTTGAAAATCATGAAGAAGAGGAAGGGCCCATTGGAGGAAAAGACTCCTAATGTTGAATACTATCATACCTCAAAGCAATCCACAAGAATTGGAGAAGATTGAAGGTCTTCAATGGAGGATTCAAGCTTCTTCTTCTTCCTTGAGAGTTGAGAGAGTTTCTTTTTAGAGAGAGAAATATTTGAGAGAGAATAGTTTTGGAATGAATTAGAATGAAAGAAATTAGGCTTAGAAAGTATTTATAGGTCTTAGATTAAGGGTATACCGACTTATCTTAATAGGTAAACAATTAGGGAAAAGACCAAAAAGCTCTTAATTAAAAACTGTCGGGGTGAATCGACAGACAGGATCTACGGTCTGTACATCCATTGACGGACCTTCCTATTGAACCGTCAAAAGATTCAGAGAGTTGGTATCTGGGGACCCTGCTACGACGGCCTCGATTTACGGTTTGTAGGTCCATCTACGGACCGTATACCACAACCGTAGATCACTGCCTGAGTTTAAGGAGTTGGCTAAGTCTGGGGGTCATCTACGGTTACTTTGTACGGACCATCGTTCGACTCATGAACCGTCCTGCTACCTGTAGGTCAAAGTTCAGAAACTTGGAAATCCTGAAACTTCACAGCTCCATTGACGGTCCCCACCTATGGCCCGTCAATCCATCTACGGCCCATAGGTGGCTTCGTAGATCATTGTCTTCAGGTAAGTTCTGCATTTAAAAATCCATTGGAAGCTGGGGGTGTTACAATTCCTACCAGTTTCGGGATAGGGTCTTGGCCTTCTTACTGGTGGGTTGGTAGGCGCCATCATGACTCGCGAAATTAGGTCGTGACAAGTTGGTATCAGAGCCCCAGCTTCGTTGGTCTCACTTGTACAGAGCTAGAATCTAGTAGAGTCCTGCGGATCGGCTAGGAGACGTCCGTGACTTATCTTCGGGAGGCTACAGGATGTCTTTAGGAGGTTTTCTAGTTTTGTTTCCTGTTCGTGCGTCATTGTCTGATAGGTTTCATGAAATCTCACTTGTTTCACTCTGTCGCAGGATGGCTCGTACGCGCAGTAGAAGTCGACCCCGAGGTCGAGGTGGTGCTGCGGCACGAGGCTGTGATAGAGCGAGGACTTCAGGGCTAAAGGCGGAGCCCTGTAGAGAGCAGATTCCTCCTCAATCGGTGGGGTCGGGACCAGCCCAGCCACCGCCCGCACCAGCTGCCGCCCCTGACCTTCAGGGTATACTCGCGCAGATTCTGGTTGCGATAGGAGGTTTACAACAGCTGCAGGCCCCAGCAGTAGTTCCAGAGCCAGCTCCAGCACAACAGGGCCAACCTGCCCTTGTGGCTCCAGAGATTCAGCAGTAGGGTCAACCTGCAGCAGCGGCCCTAGAGGACCAGTAGGCGCCATTCAGTCGGATGTAGTATATGGGGTTATGCCACTTCGGGAGCAGAAGATGCTCAGGGTGTTCCTTAGACTGACACCGCTGAGGTTTTCTAACACTGTTGGGGAGGATGCCCATGAATTCATTACTTCCTGCTAGGAGAGATTACATGCTTTGGGGTTAGTGGAGTCGAGAGGAGCTGACTTTACTACCTATCAGCTAGACGGACCGGCCACACAGTGGTGGAATTCCTTCATTGAGACCAGGCCAGCTGAGTCCCCGCCAGTATCATGGGCAGAGTTTTCAGAGGCCTTTCTGGCTAGATTCATCCCACGAAATGTCAGGGATCACCTCTGTGATGAGTTCTCGAGGTTGGAGCAGGGCTCCATAACGGTGTCCGAGTATGAGGCCAAATTTCATGACACGGAGAAGGAGAGAGTTAGATGCTTTGTCCGGGGTTTGAGATTGCCGCTGCGTATTGAGTCTCAATATATGTTATCAGTGGGCCATTCTTTTCTGGATGTTGTGGACCATGCCCGCATGATTGAGCAGCTCCATTGCGATGCCCAAGGGGGCAGCGGCAAGAGGGCTAGGTAGGACAGGTGGCAGGGTGGATGCTCGTGGTAGAGGAACCCAGGTCCATTTCTATGCAGCTCCAGCCAGAGTAGAGGCCGAGGCGTCTGATGATATGATCACAGGTTCGGTTCTCCTATGCCATCAGTCCGCTTCAGCCTTATTTGATCTTGGTTCTACATATTCCTATGTATTTGCTTATTGTGTTCATCGGTTGAGGGTTAGTCCCGAGCCTTTAGGGGTACCTTTGCATGTTTCGACCCCGATAGGGGATTCTATAGTAGTTGATCTGGTGTGTAGATCCTGTGTGGTGACTATTCGGGGGCAGGACACTCGGGCTAATCTTATTGTGCTGAATATGCTGGATTTTGATATGATTTTAGGCATGGATTAGTTATCCCTTCACTGAGCGATCTTGGATTGCTATGCCAAAATCATTACTTTAGCCAGGCCTGGTATTTCACCGATGGTGTGGCAGGGCTCTCGCAGTCACACACCAGTTGGGGTGATTTCTTGTATTCAGGCCCAGAGGCTTGTGGATAGCGGAGGTTTTGCTTATTTGGCTTATGTTAGAGATGTTAGTAGGGGAGCCCTACGGTGGAGTCAGTGCCTATAGTCTGTGAGTTTGCTGATGTGTTTCCTGCCGACCTTCGTGGCCTACCCCAGAGCGCGATATTGATGTTGACATTGATTTAGAGTCGGATACTCGTCCTATTTCCATCCCACCATACCGTATGGCCCCTGCAAAGTTCAAGGAGCTCAGTGTTCAGCTTCAGGACCTCTTAGGTAAGGGATTCATTTGGCCTAGTGTATCGCCTTGGGGTGCCCCAGTTCTATTTGTGAAGAAGAAGGATGGTACCATGCCGATGTGTATTGATTATAGGCAGTTTAATAAGGTGACGGTGAGGAATCGTTACCCCATGCCTCGTATTGATGATTTGTTCGACCAGCTTAAGGGTGCCGCGGTGTTTTTTAAGATTGACTTGAGATCTGGCTATCATTAGTTGAGGGTTAGAGTAGCAGACATCCCTAAGACAACATTTTGGACTCGTTACGGCCATTATGAGTCCCTAGTGATGTCTTTTAGGTTGACTAATGCCCCTACCGCTTTCATGGACTTGATGACTCGTGTATTCAGGCTGTATCTGGACTCCTTCGTCATAGTTTTCATTGATAATATCTTGGTATACTCGCGGAGCCATGGTGAGCATGAGCAATATCCGAGGATAGTGCTCCAGACTTTGAGAGATCATCGGCTTTATGCCAAGTTCTCAAAGTGTGAGTTTTGGCTTGAGTATGTAGCATTCTTGGGGCACGTGGTGTCCAAGGATGGCATTATAGTGGATTCGAAAAAGATTAAGGTTATCTATGATTAGGCTAGGCCCACTTCTGTGACTGAGGTTTGGAGCGTCATTGGATTAGCAAGGTACTACAGACGTTTTGTTGAGGGTTTCTCTACTATAGCAGCGCCTCTGACTCAGTTGACTCGCTAGGATGTTCCCTTTGTGTGGTCGGAGGACTGTGAGAGGAGCTTTCTGAGGCTTAAGGAGTTTCTTACCACCGCTCCTATATTGACTCTTCCAGTTGAGGGCGAGGGCTTCACAATTTATTGTGACTAATCTGGAGTTGGTTTGGGTTGTGTTCCGATGCAGTAGTGTCGGGTTATTGCTTATACATCGAGGTAGCTTAAGTTTCATGAGCGCAACTACCCCACTCATGATTTGGAGTTGGCAGCGGTAGTTTTCGCGCTTAAGATCTGGAGGCATTACCTATATGGAGTTCATTGTGAGATCTACACTGATCATAGGAGCCTTTAGTATATTATGACCCAGAGGGATCTTAATTCGAGGCAGCGCCACTGGATTGAGCTCCTGAAGGACTATGATCTCTCTATTCTCTACCTTCCGAGCAAGGCGAATGTAGTAGAGGACGCCTTGAGTTGGAAGGCAGTGAGTATGGGTAGCCTGGCCTTCCTTTCAGTTTCGGAGTGACCTTTGGCTCTGGACATCCGGTCCTTAGCCAATCAGATGATCAGGCGTGATGTTTCATATTCCAATCGGGTGCTAGCCTATGTGGGAGCTCAGTCTTCTCTGTTGGAGCAGATCTGTAGTAGTCAGTTCGAGGATGAGTCTTTGGTGGCACTCAAAGATAGAGTTTTAGCGGGTGATGTCGAGCATGCTTCTATAGACTCTGATGGGATTTTGAGATTTGCTAGTCGGGTTTGTGTTCTAAGAGTCGGTGATTTGATTAAGTTGATTCTTAGCGAGGCCTATGATTCCAGATATTGTATCCATCCGGGCACTGCTAAGATGTATCGTGATATGAGGCAGCACTACTGGTGGAGCGGTATGAGGAGGGACATCTCTGATTATGTGTCCCATTGCTTGTGTTGCCAGCAGGTGAAGGCCGAGCATTTGAGGCCTGGTGGCGAGTTGCAGAGATTATCCATTCCTGGGTGGAAGTGGGAGCGCATCACCATGGATTTCATTGAGGGCTTTCCTTGGACTCCTAGAGGTGTCGACAGCATCTGGGTCATCGTGGATCGATTGACCAAGTCAGTACACTTCATTCCAGTTCATACATCCTTCAATGGTGAGAGGTTAGCTCGTATCTACATTCGAGAGGTGGTCCGCCTTCATGGGGTGCCTGTTTCTATCATTTCAGACCAGGGTTCGCAGTTCACCTCCAGCTTTTTACGAGTATTTCAGGAGGAGTTGGGCACCCGTGTGGATCTTAGCACAACATTCCACCTGCCGACTGATGGCCAGTCAGAGCGCACTATTCAGGTCCTTGAGGATATGTTGCGGGCATGTGTTATGGACTTTGGAGGCCAGTGGGACCAGTTCTTGCCTTTGGCGGAGTTTGCATACAACAACAGCTACCACTCTAGCATTCAGATGACCCCATTTGAGGCCATATATGGTAGGCGTTGTCGCACTCCAGTTGGATGGTTTGAGTCTATGGAGCTAAGGTCGTGGGGTATAGATTTGTTCTAGGAGACCTTAGCGCATGCGAGGATTATTCAGGATCGGCTCAGGATGGCCCAGAGTAGACAGTAGAGTAATGCTAATCGCAGGCGACGGCCGCTGAGATTTGTCGTTGGTGATAGAGTATTCCTCCGAGTATCACCCATGATGGGTGTGATGAGATTTGGGAGGCGGGGCAAGCTTAGCCCTAGGTATATCGAGCCTTTTGAGATCTTGAGGGCAGTGGGTGATGTGGCCTATGATTTAGCTTTACCCCTGTTATTCTCAGCTATTCATCCAGTCTTTCATGTTTCGATGTTGCATCGGTATGTTCCAGATGAGTCTCATGTGCTCCAGCATGATATTGTTGAGTTGGATGATCGCCTGACCTATGTTGAGGAGCCAGTTGCTATTTTTGCCAGAGATGTGAGGCAGCTGAGGTCGAGAGCCATTCCTATAGATAAGGTCTGTTGGAGGCACCGTCCAATTGAGGAGGCTACCTGGGACACCGGGCGAGAGATGCGGGAGAAGTTCCCCAGCTTATTTGAGCCCTCAAGTAGTTCTTGACTTTTACTTTCGCGGATGAAAGTTCTTTTAGTAGTGGGTGTTGTAATGACCCTTCAGGTCATTTGTGTGTTTGTGCCTCTTTTCTGTCGTTTAGAGCATTCCTGTAGCGACCCCAAGTCATTTCTGATTTACTGGCACTGTAGGTTCGGTCGCCTGGTCGTTCGTTTGGGTTTTGTGCCTATTTTCCTGTTTTGGAGCTTTTAAAGCTTGAAAAGTTGATTTCGGTCATAACCTCGGGTAAACGACCTCAGAAGGGAATTCGGACAGTTCCATCAGCTGCGGAGTGGCCAAATTAGGCTAGAAGCATGTTGGCCTGAGTCCCGCGGCTTCCGGTGTGACTTTGGGGTCATTTGGCTCTTTAGCCTTTGAAATTTGGCTTAAGGTTGACCATTCTTGGTAAACACGCTCAGATGAGAATTTCTTTAGCACGGTTAGTTTCGAAATGCCGAGTTTGGTCTAGAATGACCTTACGTGCGCTTCCCGAGGCTTTTGATCTAATTTTGATGCCCTCGATAGAAGTTGGCTAAATTGGTGCTTTAGGTGTGGGACCCACTTTTTGTCAAAACGACCTCGTATGGAAATTTTGACTGCGCCATTGAGTCTGGAATGTCAAATTTAGTGGGGTAGCATATCTGGTTTATTTTCATCGGGTCCCGAACGAATTTCGAGGGTCCGTTCGGACACTTTGAAAAATAGCAAAATCTGGTGTTGCTAGTGCAGACCTTTAGCGACTAGAATTTAGCCTTTTAGCTACCAGAAATAGCTTTTAGCGACCAGAACTGCTGCTATTTAAATAGCGAAAATTCAAATTCTGCCCTCATTTTAAAACTTCGATATCTCGAGTTCTAGAGCTCCGTTTTGTGTGATTCGAAGTCCCAGGTGCTCAGAATCTTGTTGGATGTGTGGGTGACTATCCGGAGCATGTCGTAAAGTCTCCGATTGTGGTGTATCTGCTGCCCCAAGTCTCTTTTTGTGGTAAGTTTTGCATATTTGTTTGTTGTTGCATGGAGCTGTTCCGAGCCCTGAGAGGTGTCCAGTTTTGGAACACAAGATCGAGGGAGGGTTTAGGAAATCTTCACAGAGTCAATTCTGGAAATTCCCGAGCGGGTCCCATATTTCCTGATTTTGACTCTGAAATTGGTCTGTCTTTGATTTTGAAGATTTTAGTGTCTAAACGACCGTGCTGATGCTGTGATTCTATTTTTGATAGCGTGGTAGTAATCTGAGGCCGTTCAAAAGGGAAAAGCTCCGACAGAGTGATTTGGAGCGCGTGCGATCGGCCTTTTGGTAGGTTACGACTTCCATTCCTCTAGATTGAGCTTGATTGCGTAAATGCATGCTGATTTGTGTGAATCAGGGCTGGGTAGCTAGTACTTCTGCTCTTTTTCTCTGACTTCTTTCTTTAGGGTTGATTTTTGGGATGTTTCGAGTTTAGAACCATGATACCGGAGGGGTTATTTATCTGTGGATATTTGTGAATTATCTGTTGGTTGGCTGTTTATTTATGTTGAGTTATATCTTTGGCGTTAGATTAGATTAGGTTAGAGTTGACTTAGGCCCATGTAGTTGTTGACTTTGGTATGTATCCGACGTCGATTGAGATGGACTAGGTCCTTGTAGACTGGAATAGCAGACTTGGGTCTGATAGTTGAGCCTGGTTGTAGTTCCGTATTGTTTGTGATCCTTATGTCTTCTCTCCCCTTTATGTGGTGCCGATGTGTCATCAGAGGCGTGTTGTTTTCCTCGGCTTTTGGATGTTTCGAGTTCGGTTCGGCGGTACTGTGGTTGGTAGTGGACGGCGATCCACCTTGGCTTGATGGTTGAAGTTATTTGGATTGCGCCACGTACTCTACTGGCTGGGTAGGGCCCTCGGGAGTATTAGCAAAATGGGCGATTGGATATGAGATGCTTGGGTTGCCCAGTGTACTCTACCGGCTGGGTAAGGCCCTCAGGAGTACCGGCGCACTCTACTTGCTTTGGTAGGGCCCCCGAGAGTGTTGGCCGACTGGGCAGCGGAGTATTAAGGCTTGGGAGTGGCTGGTTGTTCCGTTTCAGGGTTGGTGTTGCCGGAGTCATCGTGCCTTGGCACTCTACTGGCTGGGTAGGGCCCCCGGGAGTTGCTGTCTGGACGGCGGTCTGACTTGAAAGTCAGACTTGTGACCGGGATGGAGTTGGTTGGTTGGTTCGGCTAAGTTGGTTGGTGGATTCGCTTCGTGTCTTGGGTCTTCCATCGTTTTCGTAGGATAGCTCTTCTGTGTACCTGTCGGGCTTATGGGGGTCCGTTCGGGTTTTATTTAAACTTGTGCATGAGTGTACATTCTGGGCTTATGGGGGTCCAGTTAGGTTTAGATTAGTTGTACTTAGTTTTACTTTTGGTGCGCTCGTGTGCTTGCTTTCGCTTGACCTCTATTATTGTTGATTCTATCCTTTCAGTCTTTTTTTACATTTCTTGCTCAGTCGGCCTATGATGCCTACTGGGTACCTATTGTATTTGTACTCATGCTACACCATGCATCTATTTTTTATGATGCAGGTCCGAGCACCAGCTATAAGCGTTGAGTTCGAGCCTGCAGCGGTCTGTTCCGGAGACAGGGTGAGCACATGGCGTTCTGGATTACCTATCTCCTACTGTTATATTTTTGCTTGTCTTTTGCTTTTGAGACAGCTTGTTTATGTTGTCCACTTTTGGGGCTTGTATTCATTTAGTAGCTCTGTACTGGTGACTTCCAGGTTCTGGGAGGTATTGTTATTGTATATAGATGTTTCGGTTCTGCCCTTTCTTTATATGTGTTCCTTTACTTATGCTTCCACTTTGTTGAGGTTAGTTTCTACCTTCAGTCCTACTACTGCCAATTTCGGGATAGGGTCTTGGCTTGCCTACTGGTGGGTTGGTAGGCGCCATCATGACTCGAGAAATCAGGTCGTGACATTCACACATCTAATATTATATATAATTATGAAGAAAAAGGGAAGAAAGCGATAAGAAAAAAAGAGAGAAGAGGCAGAAAGGAAGAAAAAAAATAAGAGAAAAAAAAAGAAATAGAGATAGAAATGCCAGAGAAGAAAAAATAAGAAAAAGAAGAAAAGCAAAGCAAAAAATTTGAGCTTGTTTTTTTTTCCTTTTAGAATTAAGTTAGAGTCTGAGGTTTTGTTCACGGTTTCGAGTTCGTGGATCAGAAAAGCTAGCTTTGTTGTACGTTACTTTCCATTGTTTAGTCAAAAACAATTTGAAGGTACGTTCTTGCCATAGCCTATTTTTCTAAGGGGTTCATATAAAATGTATGTTTGATTCATTTATATAGAAGTATGTGAAGATATGTGTCCGACAAGTTTCTCAATGTTCTTGAATAATGTTTCATATCTGTTTTACGTTAGTGTCATGTTATCCTCTCCCTTTTCTTTGTAATTTAAGAAGATATTAGCATGTTTTGTTTATGATAACTAGATGATGATCTCATGGAGTTAATCGAATGCTTGTTGTTTAATCGCTTGAATATTTGATTACTAATTAAAAGTGATTAGGAAATAGAACATTAGGTTTGCTAGAATTAAAATTGATTGCCTCGTAACCTTTTAAATTGAATTAAAAGTTTTAGTTAATTTACACCTCATGGAGAGAGCGAGAGGAGATATAAATTTTATTAAGGGATGCATTGTAGAAAAAAGAAAGAGAAAATAGAAAGAGACTACAAGAAAACAAAAAAAAAATTACAAAATAAAGAAGAAGAAAACGAGAGGAGGAGAAGAAGAAAAGAAGAAATTAAGAAGGAAAAAAAGGAGAAACGTGAGCAGAAAGAGCAGGAAAGAAAGAAAAGTGATAAGGAAAAGAAATAAACATGAAAAAAAGGAGAAATTAATAAAGAAAAATTTAAAAAGAAAGAGAGACAGAAAACAAAAAAAAAAAGTAAAAAGAAGAAGAAATAGAACTGTAATGAAGAAAAAAATTAAAATAAAGAATAAGGAATAAATGTACACCTAAAAAAAGGGGAAAATTTTCTTTTAAAAAAATTGGTCCTAATTTCTTTAGAACTTTCGTCCTAAAACTAATACTAAATTCCATAAATTTTTATCTCCTATTTTAAATTCCAACTAAAAAGACAATCCTTAAATTATCTAAATTCTAAAAATCTCACTCCCACACAAATCATAATTCCTAGCAACTAGATGCCTATATATACTCTACCTACAATAACACAACAAAAATACAAACACACGCCAAACAAAAACCAAAAAAGGAAAAAGAAAAAGAAATTACAGACAGAAAAAAAAACAGTCTGCTTTTGTTTGTTTTTTTTAAAAAGAATTATAAAGAATCCAAACAATAATAAAACAAGACAATTTTAAGCAGTTTATTATAAATCTAAGAATATGGATAATAAGCACTTTTATAAAGTTCATAAGTATAATTTATCTAAAATTCAATTCAAGCCATATAAAAGTCAATAAAGCGACTGTGATAGAACCATGGGACTCGAGGGGTGCCTGACACTTTTCCATCGGTCAATAGAATTCATTACCTAGACTTCTAGTTCGCAGACTAATAAAATAAAAAGTCAACTTCCTTTTGACTAGGGATATAATAACGTAACTTGGAACACCAAAACTTAATTTCAAGTGGTGACTTTGTAAAATAAATAATCTTTTTTCAAAATGTCACTTTAATTGAAAAAACTCATTTTCAAAACTTCATCATTTTGAAAAATAGGGATGTGACAGTTAATAATTTGGGGATGAAACTAATAATTCACTTCTAGTTTAGGGGTGTTCTGAACACTTCTCTCATATATATATTGTTCGAACTTATCTTCAACATATTACATAGTGGAGAAAGAATAAGTGTTAGTTAATAACGACTAGCAGATTTCCAGGACGCTTGTTACTTGTAGGACTCTTTTTATTCTTTTCTTATCTTTAGGAGTGTAATTACGCAGGTTTTTCTAAGTTGTTGTTTTATTCTCAGCCTTGTATGTAATGCACTGGCTATATAAGGGCCAACACAGTAATCAATACATATCAGTTCATCTGCGTCCAGTTCTTCTCTTTCTCTTTATGGTATTCAGAGCTCTATTGCTTTAACAAGCTTGATCCTTTTTTTCCTCCCAGCCCACCCACCTCAAGACTAAATGGCCCCCAATACAAGTGTCATCAATGCCGACAACATCTCTGGTTCAAAGACTGTTGTCCAGTTCAATCCGGTCACTCAACTCCCCATTCAACTTGCTAGTAGACATAACTTTTTGTTGTGGAAGGCTCAGGTGTCCATGCTTATGCGTGGACACAACCTCTTTGAACTTCTTGATGCATCGATCCCAATCCCCTCCAAAACTATCTTTGAAAACAACCTCAAAGTATCCAATCCTGCCAATGTTTCCTGGTTTCAACAAAATCACCTTATACAAAATTTTATCTTTGGCAATTGTGGATGCGACAATTGGCAGTACAGTCGTTTATGCTCCAAATGCAAAAGTTGCTTGGGATGCCTTGCCTAATGCTTATGCAAATAAATGTCAAACTCGTATCTTTAGTCTTAGATATCGTCTAGCCCGTCTCTCCAAAGACTCTCGTCCTGTTGCAATTTATCTCCATCAAGTTCTCTCTCTTTGTGATGAACTTGCCACTACTGGCTCACCCGTCTCCAATGATGAATTGATTTTCAAGATTCTCACTAGCCTTGGGTCTGAATTTGGAGAAATTTCAGCTGCTATCCGCGATTGAGATTCGGTGATTCCCTATGAAGAACTATATGAAAAGCTCCTTGACCAGGAACTTTTCCTTCAGCATGAGGAAGCCAAAAAGAAACCTTATGTTCCCATCACTGCCAACATTTCTCAAGGGACTTCTTCCACTCCTATCCATCAGGGCTCCAACAATAACCAGAATAGTAATCAACGATCCAATGCGCAAAATCAATAAAATTGTAATCAGTCTTGGTGTAACAATCAGCAATATCGGCACAACAATCAACAACGGCAGTCTCCCAATAACAACCTCTACTACAACTTTGTGATGGTATAGGTCATACTGCTCGTGTTTGTCAAACACACTCTCAGAATCATCTTCAAGCGCATGCTAATTATGTTGCACACCTCCAGAACTAGTAAGATCCCTGGATCGTTGATAGAGGTGCCACCCATCATATTGCCTTAGACACACAAAGTCTAACCACTATGCAAGACTACCACTACTCAGATGAGATCGTCATGGATAATGGTAATACCATTCCAATTTCTCATAATGATAATGTGAACTTTAATGCATCAAATCACCAATTCCAGCTTCAACATGTCCTTTGTTATGCAGCTATTACAAATAATCTAATATATGTGTCTAAATTTTGTCAAGATGATAATTCCTTTCTCTATATGAGTGGCCACCGGTTGTTATTTTATTCTCAGCCTTGTATGTAATACACTGTTTGTCACGCTCCATTTTTCACAAAATGGGTTTAACGTGACCACTCTTTTAGGATTTGATTTAAAAGAAGAGTCGTCACCTAACAAATTAAAGGGCCGTTAGGGCACCATTCTAACCTAGCCAATTTAATCTAATTAAGGTCAATGAAACCAAGATTCGGGTAAGGTTTCAAGTTACCTCAAGAGAAAGGTGTTAAGCACCCCTTGAGGTCCACAAATGTTGATCCCGGCCGTATCTCATATATTTATGTGAGGTTAAGAGCCCATTTGGATTGGCTTAAAAAAAGTAGCTTTTAAGTCAAAAAATAAAAAGTCAAACTTAACTGACTTTTAAGTCAAAAAATAAAAAGAAGGGAGAGACGTACTTTTGGTTTTTAACTTTTTAAAGTCCTTTTAAACTTATTTTAAGTTATTTTTAACTTTGCCAAACACTCCCTAACTTATTTTAAATCATTTTTGACTTATTTTATGTTATTTTTATATTTGTCAAACACTTCCAGAAGTCAAAAACTGACTTAAAAGTAGGTATGACCAAATTTTAAGCCAATTCATACACCCTCTAAAGCATGCGGCAAACAAGGTCTATTTATTTATTAAGTTTAATTAAAGCTAAGTGATAAAAATAGTAAATTTTTTAAGAATCACATAGTGTAACGAAGAAATTACATCATTCCCTACTTTTTTCTAATTACATTAATCCCTTAAAATTAACTCAATCCGAATACATAAATGAAAACGCGGATAAATTAATGCAGATACATTATAAATTAAACTGGTGCGCTTAAAAAGGGGAAGAAAATGAAAAATCTAATTAGAATCCCCTGATTCACGTCATTCAGTTGCAAAATCACATGAACGTATATCCTAAAATAACAATCAAGTACAAAATTCAAAATTCAAACTGTCAGTTCATCTTTCTCTCTGTTTCAACGAAGAAAATTCGACTAGGATTCTATTTTTTTACGAGAGTTTTGATAAGATACATAATAAATATTACGATTTTGTTGAGGCATTCAGGAATATGGGAAAGTGAGGTTAGATATGAACGATACCGGAGTGATGGGATAGTGGTGGGTGAAAATATTTCATTCATGAATCTTGTTTCAGCCAATGCAGCTGAGTTGAATATTGATGAATTGAGAAAAATATCGAGATCCAATACATTGTAGAAGGTAATTCGTCTCCATTGATTATTAGGAATGATATGGGGGTAAATCTGTACATTGAGGTGAAGAAACGTGAGATTGGATTTGGTATGTATCTGTTGTGTATTGATGAGCGATTGCGAGATCCAGAGCTTTGATGTATCAACTGGTGCAATTGTCTGTGTTGAAGGTTCTGAAAAGGACACACATGCTCTTAACTTCGTGGAATAAAAAATTAGTGATTCGTGTTATATTCCAGAAATGGAAATAACAAATTACATAGCTGACACAAACAGTGCGGATGTGAAAGTGAATCAATTGTACAAGGATAAAGCTACTCTAGTGACTGTAATGGAAAAATACAAAATCGAACATAGCTTCAATTTTCGAGTTAAAAGATCTGACAACAAAAGGTATGCAGAACTTATTATTGTGCTTTGATCGTTGTTTTTATGATATTTTTAGTTCGAATATTAGTAATATAAATGATGATACATTTATTATTGAGGTTGATACATTACTGAATAGAATAATGGATACAATTATAGTTTGATACATGTGAAATAATGGATAGAACTTGATATAATTATAGGCAGTGTGTGTTTATTTTCATGTATCATGTATTTGTTATTTTCTGAAATTTAAGAGTATCACTGTTTGAATTAGTTTCAAGTTTTAATGTATGTATGTATGAACACACTGATTTATTTTTAATATGAGATTTGTCTATTGATATATTTAATTTCATGTATCAGGTACTAGTTAAAGTTTAATACATTAGTAATCAGACTTGCATGTATTGTGTTTGCAAATATGTGGTTTATTTTGGTGTTTATATAAAGTATTAGAAAATTGTGATGTATCTCTTTTCATTTTTAGAATTTGGATAATGATGTGTGTGCAATGAAGCATTAATGAAACAGTAATGATACATTTATAGACTGATACATGTTAGTTAGTAGATAAAACGTGATATAATATAGCAGTGTGTTTCGAATTTCAATACTTTAAGTGTATCAGTTCGGAAGGGAGTATGTTTTTAATGTATCTAATATCCATTTTAGAAACTATATTAAACTGTTTCTTCTCTGTTTTCTTGAATGATACATGGAACATTAACTTTACTAATGTATCTAGAAAAATTGCAGCTATGTATTAGTTTGTTTAACGGATGATTTTTTGTGGAAATTGAAGGCCTCTGTTAGGAAGAAATCAAATATATTCAAAGTTAGGTACTTCAACAGTGAACATACATGTCCGTTAAGGAATAGGATATTAACAAAAAGACAAGCTACGATTGAGTTTCTTAGTGGTGTGACAGCTCCAAAACTAGTCAATCACAAAAGAATTCATACTCCAAAAGATGTAATGGACAATGTTAGAGCAATATATGAGATTGATATTTCGTACCAATAAGCATGGCGTGCTAAAGAACGTGCACTAGAGATGATAAGGGGTAAACCTGCTGATGGATATAGACAGTTGCCCAGATACATATATATGTTGGAAACTGTGTATCCAAATTCTTATATACGGATGCATAAGTCGGAAAGAAATGAATTTATGTATTTGTTTATATCATTAAGGCCATTGATGAGGGGGTTTGAGTTTTGTAGACTTGTAGTTGTTATTGACGGTGCACATCTTAGTGGAGCTTACAAAGGAACTTTTGTATCGGCAAGTACGCTCAATGGGGCAAGTATGATTTATTTTGTTACAATTTATGATATTGTATTGTAAATAATTTGATACATTATATAAAAGTTGTATCTCGAAAAATAAAAAAATTATGCGCTATTTTATTATTAGGATGCATATTGACGTTAGCTTATGGAGTTGTAGACACAGAAAATGATTGTTCCTGGACATGGTTCTTCCAACAGTTTAAAAGTGCATTTGGGGAAAGGGAATACATGTGTGTTGTATCAGACCGAAATGAAAGCATAATGAAGAGTGTAAGTATTGTTTTACCAAATATTCCTCATTTAGCGTACATATGAAACCTTTGGAAAAATGTATCACTACATAAAAATGATCTTTAGCAGTAATTAATTAACAGCAATAGCTCAATTGCCGCTAAATATGTATTTTTAGCGGCAATAGCTCAATTGCCGCTAAATATGTATTTTTAGCGGCAATTAGCACTCTTTGTATATGTCCCTAAAGCCTTTAGCGACATTGGATCCAATGGCACTTAAATAATGCCGGTAAAGACTTTAGCACTGTTTATTAATGTATCTATTTATTTTCGCTAAAAGTTGTTTTTGTTATAGTGTACGTACGAACTTCAAAAGAAGCAGAACAACATTAAGTGATGTGTTCTATTCAATGGTCAAGGCTTGTTGAAAAGATGACTTCGAGAAATTGATGGTTAAAGTGGATGTTGACAACAGGGTTAAGAAGTACCTTGAGGATGCTGGATATGAAAAGTGGTCAAGAGTTCATGCAACAGTAAACAGGGGGAGAATGATGACTTCAAACATCGCGGAATGTATCAATGGTTGCCTTGTTGAGGCGCGAGAACTGCCGATATTGTTAGAATTCTATTTGGTTCTTGGAACTGTAAAAACTGATAAATAGCCTCCTACACAAAGGAAACATTAGGGAGGAGGTTTGAAGAGACATTGATTCTAAACGCTTCTAAATGTGGGAGAATGAAGGTGCGTATCATTTTATAAGTTATAATGTATCTTGAATTATATATAATTGGGCTGTTTTGTATCTCTTGTTGAGTTAATTGATATGTGGATGTATGTCTAACTTGTAAATGTATGCAGGTTGTTCCATCTTCTGAATTTATTTATTCAGTTTATGAAGGTGGCCGAAGATACATTGTTTGCCTTGAGAGAAAAATATGTAACTTTGGGAGATTTCAGTATGACCAGATACCTTGTACGCACGCAATAGTTATTTTGAAGAAAAAAAATGTCAGATATACATTCCTACTGCTCTGATTACTTTAAATCAGAGGCGTTAGCAAACACATATGAAATTCCAATGGTTTCAATGCCGGATAAGGACGATTGGTCAGTTTCGTACTTTATTTTGGAAGAAGTTGTCTTACCACCTAGGTACAAAAGGATGCCTGGACAACCAAGAAAAAGACAGAAAAAGAATCCAGACGAAAAGCTAAGCAGTGTAACAAATTGTTGTGCACATTGTGGACAAAAAGGTCACAATAGAAGAACTTGTACTTTCTTTCCCAAAGATGGGTGATACATTTTATTTTTGAATTATTGTAATGTTTCAGATTCTATAATTCTGGATTTAGGAAAAAAATGTAATTTCTTCTGGCTTTCAAATGTTGTGTTGATATAGACAACATTTTAGTTTTGGATTATGTATTTCTGATACACTAAAATTGATATGTTATAACTTTCAACCTTGTGTACATGTCTATTTGATATTAGTTTGTTAATAGTTGAAAATAAATTCATAAAAGTTTGTGAATATATTACCACACAATACATTTTAGATACAATATTTAGGTAATGTATCACATGTAAATGATATTAAAGTATCTGATACAATATAATTATGAAAAACTATTGTGTGTGAATAGTTAAAAAATCTAGCTAAATATTGTATCACCATAAATAAAAGTTGATTTTTAAAGTAGATACATTGTATTTGTTAAGTATAAAATGTATCAGGAAGTCTTTAGAATTATAGTTAAATAAATAATTTTGACTGTGAAATGCAATAATGAATCGGATACTTAATATTGCGAGACTTATGTATAATCTAAAAAACAAGGTTACACAAGAATAGATGCTGGAAAAATATCAGTTGAATATAATGAAAATTATAGTCAAAATAAAAAAGTTTTAGATAAGCCCTCTAGAACTTGAGTATAAGTATCATAATCAATAAAAAACTAGAGTTAATGTATGTTCAAAGACAAAACACTCTAAATATGTCTATTCAACATTGATCAAATCTTCTTGAGCTGGTGCTGTGATATGATTCTTGGGCTTCGATAGATCATCATTGTCACTAACGTATCCTCCGTTGGCCTTTTCAGTACCATATTTCCATAATAGAGCTGCGTATCGTTTAGGGAGGTAATCGGCTCTGAACCCATTTGATGGACTATTGATTTCATCACTAAGGAACTAAGCAAATGCGGCTACAAACAATCCGCAGTCCCTTCAAAATGCAGAATATACATTATAAACATAAATAAGATACATTTTATAAAAATACAAAATGATACCAACACTTACAGGCTATCATCATCTTGTTACATAATGTCTTGTACACACTCTACCTCAAATGGGTGTTGTGGTTCCAAAAGGGTGCCAGTTTCCTTGTCATTATACGCATCCAATGAAGACCTATACGCATCCAATGAAGACCAGTCTGTTTGCTCCGAATGATCGAAAAAAATCACTATCCAGAAGGAAAGATGGCAGCATTAACAACTTTTTGATATCACTGATCAAAATTTTTTTCCTTGAACTCAATGCTGAATCATACACACATATGAGCCTCTTTTTTAGAAATATGACAGTCAAAACCCAATGGAACTATGCATCTGAGCTCACCGGATTGTAAACATCATCTACTAGATGCCATGGTAACCCAGACGGGATGGAAAATCCTTTGATGATATTTATAGTTGACCTCTCAAATCCAGCTACAATAGCGGCGCGCGCCATGCAGTCCTGCGTACTAATATTATCATCGTCTTCACTGCAATAGTACCTATCATGAGCATTACTGATGTGTCCCTTGAACAGGCAATTCACAGTGGTGTATATATATTGATTGGGGCTGCGGAGTTTTGATTTCTTTTTGAGGTAGTAAAAACCTATATCGATGTGTTGTATCATAAATGAAAAATAATATAAAATATTATCCAAAAACGATACAGTCCAACAAACACAAATTAACTATAATGTATCTATAATCATTTAATTGTAGATACATTATACAAACTAGCTAGATACAAAAATACTATGGGTATCAGATACACTATTAGTATTTTGTATCGTACCTCATCTTTCCAGCATTTTTTTGGCTGAGACGTGGCATAAAACCAATTTTTATTCTGGGGAAATGCAACCACAAAGTCCATCTCTTGAAATCCAAACGAAGATGATTTCACCCTGTATTTGTCCTCTGATGGTTTCCTATATTGTTATTACGAGTCAACACATATCAAGACCGAATGGTATATTTAGATGTAGAAATATTGAAATGTAACTTACTTGTTGCCATGTGTTCTAAGAAGGCCCTTCTCAATCCACTTAGAGTACTCTTCCAATAAATTCGACGGAGGTTGATAACAAATACCACATCCATCAAATGGGGTGCTCGGTCTAACATCCAAATCAACCTTCTCTTTTCCTTTGTCACTGGACCCAAATTTAGTCAAATAGGGTGATTGGAAAATCTTAGATGAAATTCTATTTCGTTGAACAGGGGTCTCTGATAGTTCATGCACAACAATTTCTTTGCCTGATATATCCATGGGTAATTGATTGTCCGATAACAGTTGATGTGATTCGGTTGTCGGATTGGGATTGACATGACTCAATGGTTGAACATCGATAGGAGGTTGAAGACCTGATAGTAGCACATCTATCGCTTCTCGAGTTCCAGAGGAAATTGTTGTCAATGTGGTAGAATCTTGTATTTTTAATTCAATAATAAAATTGGTGAAAAATAACGTATCATTCAATAAAAAATTGACACCACACAATACAAGAATTTAAAAATTACTAATGTATCAATCTTTGCTGGCACTTGATCTAATTGTGGGATATTATGTTGCACTTCATCAGCAACATCTTGCTTTATAAATGCGTTTTCAAATTTTTTTGTCCCTCCCACAACTTCATCGTCCTGTATGGTTGTTTAATACGTAGTGATAAAATGATACATTAAATTATTAATATGTCATATACATAAACTTATACTTATGATGTCTTTCTTGTGATAACATTCTTCAACATGAACATCTACTGTTGATGGGTGTTCTGATACATCCTCCATGTCTCCTTGTCCCTTGAATGTATCATAACACAAAAGATAGTTTAATGTGTCATAATAAGATAATGTATCAATAACTATATTTATTACTACATCAACTGTAAATAAGAATTGATTAAATTTGCTAAATGATACATCTAAAATAATTAGGAATGTATCAGTATTTCAAGAGAAAGTGTATGAATAAAACAATGTATCAACAAATATGTGTAATATATAATTCTGTATTTGATACATTAAAATAAATGAAGTCATCAAATACTTGTCAACAATACCTCATGTTCGTGGACATGTGCTGGTTCTTCAACCTCTACTGCATCTATATCAATGGGGTCCTTGTTGTCAAACTCACTATGAATTGGTGAACTTTGTTGTTCAACAAATACAGATGTGGTTTGTTGTTGATCAACAAGTGGTTCTTGGACAAACTCTTCATTCATGTTTGGAATAGTTGTACCAGCAGTGTCCTTGATGAAACAAAATTGATAAATAATTAAAAAAGGAACTTTACAAAGAGGAAAAGGTTGAAAAATAAACAACTGCCTTCTCTTCGTGCTTCTCAATAACTTTCAACAACTCATTGTGATTTTGTTTTATTAAAACTTCTAGATTGTGAAACTTTTTGTCTACCTATAGAAAAAAAATATAATTTAATATTGATTTGAAGAAAAATAAATCATATTGAAAGATACTTGTTTAATTACTTCAGATATTTCTTAACTTGTTCAATATCCGACTTATCTGTCTGGTCTTTAGTATGAGTTGAAAGACAATGAAGATCAGGCACATTACTCGGAAATTATGAAATTGTGAATGATTGTTTTTGTATCACTGAAGGTTGTTTTGGTGTTTTCATTGAAGTACTTTTTGGTTTGGCCAGGTCAACATTCTTTCTTCTTTTCGGGGGTGGTGAAGATGAAGTACTAGATACGCGTGTTGACCTCCTTAACAACTGCTCCGGTTGTTTGGAAGAGAAATCCTCAAAATCGGGAAAGTCTTCTAGTAGAACTTCTTTATGCTTAACAGCAGACGTGGACGGTTCATCAGAAGACACACCAAGATTATCAGGCAAATCAAGTTCCGCAATCTCCTCGGGAGTTGGTTGCATGTTTGTGCATGCATTCTAAGTCAGATTTATAAAGATCGGCACAAAAAAACAATTTTGAGACATGATAACTAAAAAATAATTCATTATCTCAGAAAAGATACTGGACATGAAGATGTCAAATTTTGGCTCGACCCCAACAACTCGACAATTACATATCCTAGGTATGTAATCTCCCTCTTTCATAGCAATCTCATTGTTCATTACAGATGCACACTCATAAATCTAAACATTTAAAGCATAAGGCATTCCAACTAACCGGTATAGTTTTTTTTCCTTTGTGAATTCTTGCCACATAGATGTCATCAGCTTGGAGAATGCAAGTTGTCCCCAAGGGTATTGTTGATATCTGCCATCTTCCACCATTAGGAAGTCATCAACATGTGTATGTGTATCGCCAAGTTGGGAAAAAAGGAAAGTGTGGATGAAGTAAAAAATTCCCATTTGGACAACATCCTCGTTGTTGTCCCAACCACCTATTACAAATCGTTGAACAACCAGACCCTTGCCAACACTATTTTTTGAACTGGAAAAATATCTTTGAATGAGCCTACTCTGGGTACCATCTGGATATTTAAAATCATCTAGATTGCCACTGCATGTCAGTCCGATTATTATTGCAAATTCTTTTAGAGTGAAATGCAAAATATTCTCATTAGCATGCCTAATATGAAGCTCGTTTATGTTACTATGTTCCACCTCAAGAGGCAACAAGCACTTAGTTATTTGTCCTTGATAATTGCAATTAGGTATATTTAAGTATGGACCAAAAATAGTATTTTGGAACAACTTAAAACCCTCAGCTCCTATTGACAAATTCAAATCTTCTACAAACACGGTTTTGTATGTAACACCAAACCTCAGAGGGTGCGTTGGAATTTGTTTGATGACATATTTCATAGGCTTTTTTGAACCAAGAAAACACAGTTACACATGATACAAAAATAGAATTATGATACAAAATGATTGTTAAGTATCAAGTATATAATGTATCTCTACTAATGTATCTGATACATGTCCATTAAATCTTGTGTTATGTACTTATTAAACTATATATAATGTATCAGATACACAATAAATAAATGTTTATACAGTTCAGCTTGATACACAAGGTGTCTGATACATGAAATAATTTTTTTGTATCTGACACCTATTTCATTGAGATATAATGTATCTGATACACAATAAACTAATAAAGGTTCTGCTTGATACAAAAGGTGTCTGATACATGGAACAAGGTGTTTGTATCAGACATCTATTTCATTTGATATAATGTATCTGATACACAATAAACTAATGAATGTTCTATTTGATACAAAAGGTGTCTGATACATGGAACAAGGTGTTTGTATCAGGCACCTATGTTATTTGATATAATGTATATGATATATATTGAAGAACACATTTTTTGACTGATACACAATTGAGCATGATGCTCATTAAACATAACACACACTTTTGTATGAGAAACTTATTAAAACTATGTATATGTATCTGAAGCATGTTGAAGGATATATTTTTTGACTAATACAAAAATGAACATGATACACATCAAAATCCCCAATAGATGTTTGAAACAAATATTTAATAAAAGTTATATATAAAGCATCTGAAACAAAATGGACAAACAATTTCTAACTGATACACACACTATAATAACTTACTTTAGTAAAAACAACTGCTTAAATAAAGAACAAAATTAGGGTTTATTGTAACAACACAATAAACTCAAATCTGGATACATTACAATGTGATAAATGTATTCTTATCAATAATGTATCATCTTTCCGTAAACTCCAACAATCAATTTTTCAAAAGAACAAAAAAGCATAACGATATTCATACCTTTGGTAAAGATGTATCTGAAGCATGTTGAAGGATATATTTTTTGACTAATACAAAAATGAACATGATACACATCAAAACCCCCAATAGATGTTTGAAACAAATATTTAATAAAAGTTATATATAAAGCATCTGAAACAAAATGGACAAACAATTTCTAACTGATACACACACTATAATAACTTACTTTAGTAAAAACAACTGCTTAAATAAAGAACAAAATTAGGGTTTATTGTAACAACACAATAAACTCAAATCTGGATACATTACAGTGTGATAAATGTATTCTTATCAATAATGTATCATCTTTCCGTAAACTCCTACAAACAATTTTTCAAAAGAACAAAAAAGCATAACGATATTCATACCTTTGGTAAAGATGGTCCATTAATTAGAGGAGCAAATTTCTGACCCCTCTTTTTGGGGGTTTTATCAACCTTTGCTTTAGACGATGAAGAGCCATCCTTCTTCGACTTCTCAATATTTACCTTCGCCATTATTAACTGATCATGAATTTTTTTGGATCTATTCTCAGCCCATCCCACATCTTCATAATCAAACACACGATCAGTGTTAAGAGAATCCAACTGTGTAATACCAAGACCGAATGATGGTGCATCATCATCCATATGTATCAGTGATTCAAGAACAACCAAAAAAAGAAAATCAAAAGATGAAAAGAAAGTTACAGAAGGTGAAAAGGGTACCTAAATTGAGAATGAAATCTTGTTGACAGGAAAGAGACACGATTTTGACTTTCAAACTTGAGACAGAAACACAACTGCTAAGATTGATTGTCTAAAAATGAGGAGAAAATTGTGAAGTGAAATATTGGAAGGAATAAACGTGGGAATGGGGGGGTTTTGGTTTATGTATCTAGAATTTTGGGGTTTGGGGATAAAATAATGGATTTTAGAGATTTTTAAAAGAGGCAGGGAAAAATGGAAATTATTTTATTTAAAGTTGTGTATTTTAGTAATTTTTTCATAAAAATATAAAACAAGTATCATGAAAGCATAAAGAGAGACAAGCGAGAAGATAGAATAAACACAAAGATATAAAAGAAATTAACTTATTTTAATTAATTATGCTACCCCAAATAAACACAAACAGGGATAAAAAGGGAAAGGGAAAGGCGCGAATTAAACTTAAACCTAAAACATCCTTCTCGAATCAGCGCTCGAATTATTAATCGGGAGATAAATCAATGTTTGTCATTTTTTTGCACGAGTCAACTTCCATCATTTCCGATACGGGCCTAACTATCCCTACCCCCCTCCTAAGTTCATTTATTATTAATAGCCTAGAGCTATCTAAAGAAATTATAAAACTAACATCCTAAAAGATGCCTATCATCCCATCTTAAGGTCTAAGAGGCATTGAACTAACTATATGGTAGGTTTTAGACTTAAACAAAATCATAGGATTCCTAATTAGGCCCCCTAAGCGTCAAGCAAAACAGATAAGACAAGCACTTAGCACATAAAGTCCCAAATTGACCTCTAGATTTTATTAGCATGCTAGCAAACACACATAACTAGTGAAAGGATCATGCTAGATCTGTGTGCACAAATGAGCACATAAACGGGCATTATAACAACAGTTTAATGAATTTTAAATGGGCAGAAATATTATAAGGAAGCAGAATTAGTCATACAACAAGAAGTAATAAAAAAATAATCCAATAATGAAATCAGCAGGCTGTTCAATTTTAGCTTGTTTAAACTCAATTATTAGCATGATTAACAAAGTGATTTTTTAATTTAATTAAGGCAGAAAATAGTAATTAAATATAGAATTTTGCAAGCATAAAATAAACTAAAACAAATTAGTCTTAATCAGAAACAGAGCAGATTTTTTATTGTTTCAAAATCTGCCATTTATTGGATAGCTAAAAAAGACAAATTTATTTACAAGAGACAGAGAGTCTTTAGCCGATTTTAATCTTTTCAGTCTACTTATATCAACATGTTGGAAATAAATGATCTAGTCCTAAGCATGATATCTAATCCATATAATATGACAAATAAATTAATGTAAACCTATAGGCATGATATCTAAGTAATTAACAAACTGAAACCATTATAGTACTTGTAGGCATGATTTTTCTAAAACAAAGGATAAGATAAACATTTGTTTGGAGCCTATATGCATGATTTTCTACGCCCAGATAATGTATTAAAAAATAATTAATTTCAATAGGCATGCTATCTAAACTTATGAAAACAGATTAATAAATCGATATTTATTTGTCTATTACTATGTAAGGAATTGGTTTAGCTTAACAAAATAAGAACATATGTTAAAACTTATATTATTATTACTATTATTAAATGTTGAATGGGCACGTAAAGTAAATTAGTAATATTCTAATAGATAGTTGGTCAATACAAAACATATCATCCGACTCAGAAAAAAGCTCGCAATAAACAATTTTAGTAGATATATAATGTCAAGTAATAAGCTGATTTTATATTATTTTTTATGAGATCTACGGTGACAGAATTGCTAACTACCAACAAGATCAATCACATTCCTATAGGCATGCTTTCTAACTCAAATAGGTTACGATAACTAAACAATTAGCACGTATATCCCTCCCCTTTAGACAGTTCCCAAATATTTATTTCATATATGGCATAGAGTTAGTTATACAAAGTATTACAAAGCTGAATGAAAATGAAACAATAATAAATATAAACTTAAAAATGAACAATATAAACAGAACTAATCCCGTCCACCCCAGGCGAACTCTTCAAACCCTTGAACTATAATGTCCAAAACTGCTAAAAGAAACATTGCAACGCATACAGATAATACTCGAAAAATACAAAACATTAATAGTTCATATATATAGGCAGCATAGGCATACCCACAAATTAATTCAGGAAAAAAACAGACATACAGAAAACTCAAACAAGTGGAAAAATACCGAATATAATATCACACATAGAGAGAGAAGAGGAGGTGAAAACTGACCCAGATGCTTCCTTTTATTTATTTACACATGCGAATTTAAATAAATAAACACACATAATGAGGAAAGGTGACTAAGCCGGATGCTTCCTTTTAATATTGCAAATTATATTAAACTAAATAGTATGCTAATGCAAGAAAAAATAAACACTAACCGGTTAAGCAGAATATATAATCAGCAAACAAATTTGATTGCAGAAGCAGCCCGGAACACCAAAGAAGCTCCAAAGTATTAAGTCAAGAGAATTATTATATTTTTAGAGTATTGAGAGTTTATTGTGATTAAAAGCGTGAGTCAAGAATGAAGAAAAGGGCCCTGATTATATAGTAAACAAAGGGGCATACAAAAGGGAAGAAAATAATTACAGAGCCGATTTTGACTTATTATTTCCTTAACAGATGAAAGAATCAATTCAAGGCAAGAAATTAGCAAAGTTTAACCAAAATACACTCGTGAGAATTTTTCTATTTCTAAATAAAGTAGAACAGCCTATAAAGTATTATAATATCAAGTAAAAAATTTGTCCATATTTATATGCTCACAAACTAACAATATTTACTATAATTAAATAAGTGAGAATTAATCAAGGCAAGAAAGACTGATTTAACACCCATAAATAATATAATCAAGTAAAACAAACGTAATTATTTAAGGCAGTATATAATTACAGCCCAAAGTAATATTCACACATTATAATAATTTACCCTAATAAGACAATTAATAAGAAAAATTAGTTTCAGCTATTATTACAACAAGGAGAATATTGACTAAGTGAACAATCGGTTAGGATATTATTACAATTAAAGGAATCAGTTAAAATCAATTGAGAGAATTATTAGCAGGTCAACAGAGAGAAACAAGTATTAAGACATTATTTAAAGTAATGAATAAGGAAATTATCAACATGTAGAGGCGGTTAAACGAAATTGACCAGCAACAAAGATTTCGATCAGCAAAGAAAGGAAAATTTTAATTTAGAAGCAATTAGATAATATCAAATTGGTTCTTATTTTATTAAGGCTGAAATCACGATTTTAAAGGAAGAGAATAACCATGCTAACTGTTAAGAATTTAAAAATAATCCAGAAAAGAAATCATAATAAATGTATTATATATGGCATAAAAATTGCGAAGTTCACAAGTTATGGGTCAAACTCACTATTATAATAGGCACGCTATCCAAACTTGTCACAACCCAGGCCTCGTGGATTATTTCAAACACCAAATGAGCAACAGCATGAACGCAGAGAGAGTAATTAAGAGGACAGGATTTTAATCAACACAACACCATAGTATGTTGGTCATTTGTAACATCACAAATACTAAGGAAGATCATGAATTTTAAGAAGTAAGCAAAGTATTCATATAGTTAAAGTATAAAATCTAAAAAAAACAGAGATGAATATATTAGCATGTGCTTCAAATTAACAATAATAAATGTCATGCAAGAAGCCAAATTTTAAGACAAAATGGAATTAGTACCCGGGACGGATCTGTTATGATCCGTTCTTCCACCGTCCCACAACTTCGAGGCTTCACCGGAGGAGAGGAAAAGGAGGAACAGTCTTCACCGGAGCCCACTAGCGGAGCAGCAAGGACTCTCGTTGTTACTGTCCATCGTTTGTCGGAGAAGAGAAGAGCAGAAGATCGGGGCTGTTGGTCGTTCGCAATCTCCGTTTCGCCGGAACATGCTGGCCGGAGGTCGCTGCTGGTTGTCGCTGGTCTCTTCTTCACTGGAGACAATGGCTGCTTCGGCCTCGCCGGCACCGCTGGTTCGCGAGGAGAGGAGAGTGGAGGGGTGAGGTTTTCACGGTGAAGCAGAGAGGAGAAGAGATAGAGAGGGGGTTTGGGTTTTGGGGCTTTCATCGGCGCTTCCAGTCGCATTGGTGGTTTCACCGACGGCCCTTGTCGTCCTCGCGGGTGAGGGTTTCACCGGCAGCTGCTTTTGATGGTGGTCGGAAAAGCAGCGGAAAGGAGGAGGAGAGGGGTCTGTGGCGCTTCTCTTTTGGATGGAGAAAGAATAAAAATTGTTTAGGGTTGGGTGTGTCTTGTATTAAAATAGGAAAGTATTGGTGAAAATTGGAGAACTCTAGATTCATTAGTATCGGTTTTAGGGGACTGCTAAGAGGTATGCCAACTCGTTGGATGAGTAGTTCTTCCCATTCCAATCGAGTATGGTGGTGGACATACTCGATTGGAATGGGAAGAATTACTCATCCAACGAGTTGGCATACCTCTTAGCAGTCCCCTAAAATCGGTACTAATGAATCTAGAGTTCTCCAATTTTCATGGGCCGGAGGGGTTTAGTTTCAAAAAAGGAAGTCCTTCGGGAAGAGGGACTCTCGGGAAAGATGGCCCAATTTCTCTTCTTTCTTTTTGATTTCAGCTTTCTTTGAGTGTTATGTAAAAAGGACCAAGGAGGATCCTATCCTAAAGGAGAAGGAGGAGGCCGTTGATCGATCTGAAATGGACTATTAGGATTTGATCTTGGGGTTTGATTTAAATGATGGACGGTTAGATTAAGAGGGGGTTATTTATAACTTGAATCATATTGTCTATAATTATAATAAGAAATTAACTTGAAGAGGCTAGAATTGACACAAAATTGAATAGAAAAGGCTATGAATTAAATAAAATTGGACAGGTAAGGCCATGATATAAGTTATTTGGAGGAAGGTTAAAGAATTACTACTTAATTAATAAAATACTACACTTTATTAAATAAATTTTATATAAAATAAGCACTCTTAAATATTAAAGACGTTTAAATAAATAAGTAATTTAATTATTTCAAATTAAGCAGCCGATAAATATAATAATAAAATAATAATAATAATTACAATAGTTTTTATAAATTATGAATATTAAAAGATATAATTATTTAAATAAAACTAATTATAATTTTGAACTCGTAATAATATAAATTGTTTTTGAAAATACATATTTAATGAAATAGCAATTCGGAAAGAGCCATAGGTCGGTCAAAATTGGGTGTCAACGGCTGCACCTTGGTTGCTCAAGAATGAAGGATGAATTGTCGGGCAACCAACATTAACTGAGTAGTCGATTTTGTCCGACCAATAGAAAGATGTTAGTGGGGTCAATTAAAATGAAATGGATTTGGAAAGAGATATGGCCGAGAGTTTGGTTTTAAGTCGTCTACATATCTCTGGAATAACAAGAATCATGCCGTGTGCAGTTCTAGATTCAAGAACGAACTATGAAATAACTGTACAAAATTCGAACGGAAGAGTTAAGAACTTGAGTAAATAAGATTAGAGCACAAGATAGGATGAATAGTGTAAGGAACGACTTAAGTTGAGAGCAAAGGATCATATAAGTGTGAAAAGTTAAGAAGGCCTTATTGCGATAGATATATAGGCACGACAGTCGTATCTGAAAGGACAATTGATCTTGTCTGCAATCTGTCAGTCTGTGCAAATCTGTAGCTTGTGATACGACTAAATAAAGTGATTAGGGCAGATATATCAATTGAATAATTTATAAACATGATGCAATTTCTTATATAGACCATGATATTTGCCTTAAGACCATGAGGATGATGTCTTAGGCTATGATGTCTAGGGCCATGATACGCAAAATTAAATCCTCAAGTCATGAATGGTGTCTGTGGGCCATGAAAGATGATGCCTTTAGACTATGACACCTTCGGATCATGATAAACAGAAATTAAATCCTTAGGACATGATATAATGTCTGCAGGCCATGAACGGTGGTGCCTTTAGACCATGACGCCTTCGGAACATGATAAACAAAAATTAAATCCTAAGGCCATAAAATGATGTCTGCATGCCATGAAAGATGGTGCCTTTAGACCATGACGTCATCGGAACATATATAATGAGTAAAGAGAGCGTATCTATTTCGATGTAATTTGGGCATTAAGTGATACTTGTTGCTCGATTCGATAGAAACTCCATATAGATGTATTCCTTCGGCTCCATGTGATCTCCATGACTTGATTCAACAGTAGCTCCATTTTAGTTCTCGGGCTCAATGCAATTCTCAGGCTCAATGCAATTCTCGGGCACATGCAATTCTCGAGCACATGCAATTCTCGAGCACAATGCAATTCTCGGGCACATGCAATTCTCAAGCACAATGCAATTCTCGAGCACATGCAATTCTCAGGCACGATGCAATTTCTTGGGCAGAATGTAATTTCTCAAGTACAATGTAATTTTCGGGCTCAATGCAAATCTCGAGCACATGCGATTTTCGAGCACAATGCAATTCTCGGGCACATCCAATTTTTGGGTACAATGCAATTCTCAAGCACATATATTTCTCGGGCACAAAGCAATTCTCAGGCATATGCAATCTGCAGGTACGTGTAATTCTCGGGCACAATGCAATTTTCAGGCACATGTAATTCTCGAGCACAATACAATTCTCGGGCACATGCAATTCTCGAGCACAATGAAATTCTCGGGCACATGCAATTCTCAGACACAGTGCAATTCTTGGGCACAAATGCAATTTTTAAGCACAATGCAATTCTCGAGCACAATGCAATTTTTGGGCACATGCAATTCTCGGGCACATGTAATATCTCGGGCACATGCAAACTTCGGGCACAATTCAATTCTCGGGCACATGCAAACTTCGGGCACAATTCAATTCTCGGGCACAATTCAATTCTCGGGCACATGCAATTCTTGGGCACAATGCAATTTTCGAGCACATGTAATTCTCGGGTACATGCAATATCTCGGGCACACGTAATTCTCGGGAACATGCAAACTTCAGGCACAAGGCAATCTTGGGGCACAATGCAATTTCTCAGGCACAGTATAATAGTTAAGAGCATAAAGCAGCTTAGACTTTCGTCTTATTTAAAGGATAGAGTGTTATTTAATGGCGATTTGTCGGGCTCAGTATAAAGTAGCTTGGTCCTTCGTCTTGTTGGAAAGATAGAGTGTCATTTTGGGCTCACTATGATAATTGAGAATAAAAAGTAGCTTAGACCTTCGTCTTATTGTGTCACGACCCAAAGTACACCCTAGACGTGACATGGCATATTAGATCCCGAGAGGCCCTACACAAGCCACTTAGCATACATCATACAAAATAATAGAAATTAAGATTTTGAAAGACAGTCTTATATCATGAAAGAGTTTGACAAAGTGAAAGTCTAACGTAAGTCTCATTAAGTCATCTATTACATCAAAAGATGTGATTGAAACGTAACTCATACATCACATACAAGTCTGAAAACTGAAATGACATAAAGCTGTAAAAGTATCTCGATCCTCAGAACATGAGGACTCACCAATCCGTGAATGCCCAAAAGATCAAATAGCCACGAGTGTGAGAGGTAGGAGCGTCTGACCTTACAATAGTGAAACAATGTAAGCACAAGTATGCATTAGTACATGGAATGTACTAAGTATGATAGAAATGCATAAGGGTTATGAAATCATGCTAAAAAGGACTTTACATGACATGCAATGACCAAGCTAAATCATAAGAAAATGGGTTAGAAAACGTAAATCATAATCATAGTCAATACAAGCTAAATATCTTTAAAACACTTGTAAGAAACTTTAGAAGTAAACTTAGTTCATTATTATGGGAAGTTTACCATGTAACCGACATAGACTATGTGAGCTATGACATGGAATCTGGTGTCTATCCCACACCAAAAATAGATGTCCTTACTTACCTCTGAGCTAAAGTGGATCCACTAGCTAATGTCTATCTAAGACAATCATCCTATGGTGGCACATAGTTATGGGATAAGGAGATTGCTACTAGAAACCTGACCTCTACTAGCGGGAGAGTCTCCATCTCAATATCCTCTTGGTGCTAAGAAAAAATCCCACGGAATAGTCATTAACCTTATTCATTTCACAATCCATGGAAAGGCACAATTAAGCAACCAATCCAAGCTAAAGTTCATTTAAAATAGCTCCTTAATCTTGATTCAACTTAGTTGAGAAAACCTTTCAACCTTGTGAATATGTTTTGTGAAAAGCCCTTTCATAATCATGTTCTTAGTAGTATGTGAGAAAACCTTTCACAACAACAACAACATTGATGCTTTACTCTCTCAAAGCAACCTTAAATAATCTATATCAATTTCATAAAAGGACATGCGTATCTTCATAAATTCATCTTTCATAGTTCAAAATCTTCATCATATAATCATAGGCTAAAAATCATGGATCATGCATGGGTTCATGTTAATTCAACTTAAAAACATATAATTACTTCAATTCATGCATAAAAAGATAGAAAACAATCAATTGAATCACAATTGAAAAGAACCCATTAAGATTAAATAAAACCCTAACTTTGATTTGAGAATCTAACTTGTAAAACTTGAAGAAATTAGGAACTCTATGGAGGAAAGGACTCCATAGGTGAATACTAACATACCTTAGAGTTCAAAGCTCAGTTGTCATGGTGAATTTGAGACCTTAATGCTTGAAACCCTAATTTGTTCTTCCTTGAATTTGAGGGAATTTGAAGGGGATGAACTTGGAGGGAATTTAGGGATTTAGGAGAGTGATTTAGAATGGGTAGTTTTTAGGCTTAAAAGACTTATATAGGGCTTAGGATTAGGAAGAAAATGACCTAGTTTAGACATTAATCACTTAGGGAAAATACTTAAAAGCCCCTTAAAATAAATGTCAGTCCCTTTCTATAGTTTGGACCTATGGTCCGTAGGACTTTCTACGGACCGTACTGGTCAACCAAGAAAAGTACAGAAACTTTTGAATTTGGACTAACTTTGACGGAATCGGTCTACAGCTCATAGGTCTTATATGTCGGTTAAGGCTATTTCCCCATAACTAATGAGCACAAGTGTTGCAATGATGATTTTAAGTAAAGTAAAGAAAAGATGCTAAGCTTGCTTTGGCCTTGGTTTATACCTTATGTTCTCCATGCTTTATTATGTGTAGTTGGCCTTTGCATGTCATGATTATGGCTCATTCTAGCATGATTTAATTGTTTTATGTGCATTGCTATCATACTTGGTACTTGATTGTACTAATGCATACTCTTGCCTACATTAACTTCCTTGATGTAGGATTTAGCGATTCGCCATCCACTCGTGGCTAGAGCATTAGTAGAAGATTGATAGAAGACTTGGTGAGTCCTCATCCATCTGAGGACATAGCCTAGTTGTTCTTATTTTCATGTACTCCATTTCGGATGTTGTATTGGGTTACGTCCCAAACTTTATTTTCTATGTTCGATTGGCTTTGAGACATGAGATATAGACTTCCGCTGTTTCTTTTAAAAAAGCTTTGATATGAAAATCTCTTTCAAACTCTTAATCTCTATTATCTTGTATGTATGTATGCTAAGTGGCTTGTATAAGGCCTCTCGGGGTCTTGTACGCCATGTCACGTCTAGGGGGTACCTTGGGTCGTGACAAACTTGGTATTCAGAGCACAAGGTTTTAGAAAGATCCTAGGATGTCTCATAAGCCGCGTCAAGTAGAGTCTTGTTCATGAGTGTGAAGCGCGCCACGTTTATGAATGAGAGGCTATAAGACGTTTAAGAAATTCCACTTCTTTCATTATTCTAAAGTCGTGTGATAGAGTTTAACCTTATAGGTCTTCCTTTCCTAATCCATGTTTGTACTTTTCAGAATATGCCTCCACGAAGGAATCCCATAAGAAGGAATAGGTATGTTGGTGCAAATGAGAGACAAGAGGTTCCCCAAGTGCCGATCAACCCTTTGGCCGAGAAAGTGACTAATGATAAGTTTTGGACCGCATTTCATGCATTGGCTCAAGCTATGACGGCCCAAGCAAATAGAGAGGTTGTGGCTCCCGTGAATCTAAGGGTAAGTACGGCGGCAACAAGAGTGAGGGACTTCATTGGAATGAATCCTTCGGAATTTCATGGTTCTAAGGTGGAAGAAGATCCTCAAGAATTCATTGATGAAGTGTATAAGGTGTTGATGATCATGGGTGTGACTCCGGAAGAAAAGGCAGAGTTGGCCGCTTATCAACTCAAGGGTGTTGCCCAAGTTTGGTTTGAACAATGGAAAAGTGAAAGGGCGGTAGATGCGGGTTCTCTTGATTGGGAGAAATTTAAGGTTGCTTTCCTCGAGAAGTTCTTTCCCCTTGAGATGAGGGAGGCAAAAGTTCTTGAGTTCATTAACCTTCGTCAAGAGGATATGAGTGTGAAGGAGTATGCTTTGAAGTTCACGCAATTGTCCAAGTATGCTCCAACTATGGTCGCCGATCCAAGGGCGAGGATGAGTAAGTTCGTGTCGGGTGCTTCTGAATTGGTGGTCAAGGAATGTCTAACCGCCATGCTTGTCAAAAAGATGGATGTCTCCCGTTTGATGGTTCATGCACAACAAATAGAAGAAGAAAAGCTTAGGGAGAAAACTAGGGATTCAAAAAGGGCAAGAAGGGATGAGGGTGAATCTTCCCATTCAAGGTCCGGTGAAGGAAATCATTATCAAGGTAAGGGTTCTAGCCAGCAAATGTGGCTCGAGTGTAGGGAATGTGGAAGAAGGCATATGGGTGAATGTCTAGCCGGTTCAAATGCATGTTTCGATTGTGGAAAAATGCATCATAAATTAAGGAATTGTCCTTCGGTTGCTAGGAATGAGGGAGATAAACGTCGGCGGGCTCAACCTTATCCATCTAGTAGTAGCCAGCAACAAGGTAGGGCATATGCACTTCAAGCTCGTCATGAGCAAGAGGATTCCCCGAATGCGGAAATTGGTAAGTTATGATCCTTTAGCTTGTGGTTATACATTGATTAATGTTGGGTGTTTGGTTGTCTATGATAAGATTCCATGTGTGGTTAGTGTGTTTAAGGTCGACTTTGAAGTCCTTGTGGAAACTTCTTAGGTGTTTACTTGTATCAATGGTTCTGTGGTTGTTAAGGTTTTGGTACTATGTTTGGATTGAGGGAGATGGATCCGGAAGGATTAGAGAGGTTTGCTCCCAAGGGAGAGATAGTGTATTTCTTGATTGGTAAGTGTGGGGACTAATTAAGTTGCCGAAAGGAGTTCCTTGTTATGGTTGCTATATGGGAGGTCGGAGGTGATGTGATGTCCTAGTATCCCTATCTTTCTTTCCTTCTACCTTCGGGTCTAGTTGAGGCCTTAGTTCCTCATGGTTCATTCTTTTGGTCTCATGTGTCTTAGTTATTTCCATGATTCCTTGATTATGCATGTTCATGAAGAGTCTAGTATGTGAAGATGAGCTAGCTTGATTGATTTATCTATGATTTTGGTGCATTGAGTATGAGTTGCATAAAGTTTTCATGAAATAATGTGTTGAATATGTTTTAGCTTGGAGTTGATGTTTCCTCCTCGGCTATGTGCATTTATGTGATTGCATTTTAGGTTGGATTGTTAGTCCGTGTCTCTTACCCTCTTTATGATGTCTTGATTCTCATTCGAGAACGAATGTTCCCAAGGGGGAGATAATGTAACACCCCAAGTTTTCGAAGAAAGGAAAATGCAGTTTTACAACCTGGTGCTAGTGACTACGGACGTCACCTACGGACTGTAGATGGAATGACGGGCCGTAGGTGGGAACCGTCGATGGCACTATGAACTATCAAGATTTCCAAGTCTCTGAACCTCGACCTACGATGCAACAAGATGGGTCGTCGATCGATTGACGGTCCGTAGATTGGACACGTAGATCCCTTCCAGACTTAGAGAAATTTTCAGCCCAAAGTGAGGTCTCTGAATCAAACGACGGAGGGGCAGGACGGTCCGTCATCTGATCTACGAACCGTAGGTCCTGACCGTAGACTGCCCCCAACAGTTTTTATTTAAGGGATTTTTAGTCTTTTCCCTAAATGTTTAGCTATTAATTTAAGTCGGTTATACCCTTAACCCAGACCCTATATATATACTTTCTAAGCCTAATTTCACTCATTCTAACTCATTCCCAAATTTCTCCTCTCTCAAATACTTCTCTCTCTAAGAAATTCTCTCAAGCTTCAAGGAAGAAGAAGACTAAGATCCTCCATTGAAGGTCATCAATTTCCATCAATTTCTTGTGGGTTTTGTTGAGCTATGATAGTGTTCACCATTTGGAGCCCTTTCCTCCAATGGGTTCTCAACTTTCTTCAAGGTTTTCAAGGTTCAATTTCCCCAATTGAATTAGGGTTTTTGATCAATTCTTATGGGTTCTTCAATTGTTGATTTTATGATTCCTAATGCACGATCTAGTGTGGTAAAGTAATTTAGTGCATTAATTAGCGTGAATTATATGATTTGATAAAAAGATTGAATGAATCCCCATGAACCTATGTTATTTCTCCCCAATTTTCTAATCTATGCTTTGATTGGTGGGTAGAGCTATGAATTGAGTAATTTTATGAAATCTCTATGAATCTATGAACGAATTATAAATGAATTTAGGATGAGTTTATGAAGTTTAGTATGTTCAAGTCAAAAGCATGATTTTCCTCTATTATGTGAATTCCTTCAAGTCTAAATTGTCTTGTTTATGGCTTTCTAAGAATGAGCTTGCGTTGAATTGCATGATTTAAGTCGAACTCTTATAAACCCATATGAACTCTATGATTCTTACATTATGAGCATGATGAACTATGTAAAGATGAATCTTATGAACTTATGCATGTCTCATATGAATTTTATGATGAATTAAGGGTACTTTGAGAGTGAAGTGCCAAAGTTTTGACATGATGATGTCGTGTTGGGTTGTGAATAGGGTTCTCACGTAATGCTCACGCTATGAATCAATGAACAAAGAGTCGATTACCCATTTTCATAAGGAGCTATTCTAATGACGTAAGCTTGGACTAGTCCATTGAAGATAAAACGTCTATAAACATGATTTTAGCTTGGATTGGTAACCCTAGTTGTACCTTTCCGTGGATAATGATATGATTATGATAAATAACTATTCCGTGGAAAATATACTTAGCATATAGTGGATATTGAGATGGAAGCTCTCCCATAGTAGAGGCCGGGTTTCTGATGAAAGCTCTCCCATAGTAGAGGCCGGGTTTCCTAGATGGAGCTCTCCCGTAGTAGAGACCGGGTCTCCAAAAGCAATCTCCTTATCCCAAACCTATGTGCCACCATAGGATGATGGTCTATGATAGACCCTAGCTAGTGGATCCACGTAAGCTACAAGTTAAGTAAAGGGTTCTACCTTGACAAGTAGGATGGCCCTCTTTCGGTGTAGGAGAGACACCGGATTCCATGTTGATAGCTCATATGGTCTTATATGTCGGTTAAGGCTATTTCCCCATAACTAATGAGCACAAGTGTTTCTATGATTATTTTAAGTAAAGTAAAGAAAAGATGCTAAGCTTGCTTTGGCCTTGGTTTATACATTATGTTCTCTATGCTTTATTATGTGTAGTTGGCCTTTGCATGTCATGATTATGTCTCATTCTAGCATGATTTAATTGTTTTATGTGCATTGCTATCATACTTGGTACTTGATTGTACTAATGCATACTCTTGCCTACATTAACTTCCTTGATGTAGGATTTAGCGATTCGCCATCCACTCGTGGCTAGAGCATTAGTAGAAGATTGATAGAAGACTTGGTGAGTCCTCATCCATCTGAGGACATAGCTTAGTTGTTCTTATTTTCATGTATTCCATTTCGGATGTTGTATTAGGTTACGTCCCAAACTTTATTTTCTATGTTCGATTGGCTTTGAGACATGAGATACAGACTTCCACTGTTTCTTTTAAAAAGCTTTGATATGAAAATCTCTTTCGAACTCTTAATCTCTATTATCTTGTATGTATGTATGCTAAGTGGCTTGTATGAGGCCTCTCGGGGTCTTGTACGCCATGTCACGTCTAGGGGGTACCTTGGGTCGTGACAAAAGCAATCAAATTCTTCATAAAAAATGATAACTATCTTTATGGCCGAAACATGAATACAAAAAATCAAAAGAAATTCACCCAAGATCCAAACAGGTTAATGTTGGATTGTACTTCATTCCTAGATTTTCTAGAAACTCCCTTGGTGATTGCTAATAGGGTACAATCATTTTACACTCATGATAGGGAAAGTCAATGAAACCACTAATTTCTTCAATCGTTGACGCCAATTCGAAATCAATAAACCTGACCATTCTCACAGGGTCCCAAAAGTTCAGCAAAGCCTCGATCAAGTGAGGGTCTGGTGCGACAAAGATAAGGAAAATTAAGCCACCCAAAAGTTGGTGAACCTTCAATTCACGGTCCCTCTTAATGTCATTCCACCAATCTCTTAGTTTGTGATTCACACCTACCACCATTCGAGTGTTGGCAAAATCTAGAGAGGCCATTATGACACTGCAAACAAAACGACGAACAAATTCTAAATTCTATTTTGGCTTGGATTAATTATTCTGATCACATTGACACATAATATACAATTTGTCAAAATGGTGTTGGGGCCCTTTAGACAATAGGGTAGCTACTAATTATATGGATTGATACCAAGGGTCAAACCACCTAGGGTTTTATGCATGCATGACCTAAATAAAGGTGGGTAGCACTATCCTAAGTTTCTAAGAATTGGGTAGATACGGACTGAAGGTCTTCTATGCGAGAAGGCACATGGTTCCACGATAGTAAGACTATCCGCTTCTGCCATGCATCAGCTATTTCTCTAACATATGATGTTTGAAGAGAATTTTGTGAGAGGTGCAAAGGCACGACATCACGCAAAATAAAAAATAAAAAAAGATTCCCAATTGGAGGAAATATGAACGGAATGTCAGTTATCAAAGTAGTAACAATTAGCAATTAAATGGAAAGTGATAACACATAAGCAGTTTACGGAAAGCAATAAATAAATACAGAATAATAAATAAATACAAAAAGACAGAAATAAGCATATACAGGATAGGGAAAGGGTTTGACATGTAAGTAATTTAAGTAAGTAAAATTATCACAACTAATATGCATACAAGCACGAAAATAGCAAAAGAAAGGGATAAAACATGGAAACAACAAATAAGGAAAGGAGGAGAGGGATTAAACATGGAAATAAGGAAAAGGGCAAAGGAAAGGGATTAAACATGACAAAACACAATGAACAAATTACCAAAATACCAAATTAAGCAAAAACAGATAAACCCCTCATAAAAAATATAAAACACGTAACGGTAAGAACCTAGGTTATCCCCAGCAGAGTCGTCATGCTGTCGCGCCCCATTTTTCACAAAATGGGTTTGTGCAACGACATGACCACTCTTTTAGAATTTGATTTAAAAGAAGAGTCCACACCTAACAAATTAAAGGGGAATTAGTGCACCATTCTAACCTAACAAATTTAATCTAATTAAGGTCAACGAAATCAAGATTTGGATAAGGGTTCAAGTTACCACGAGATGAAGGTGTTAAGCACCCCTCGAAGTCCACAAATGTGGGTCCCGATCGTATCTCATATATTTATGGGGGGTTAAAACATGCGGCAAATAAGGTTTATTTATTTATTAAGTTTAATTAAAGCTAAGTGATAAAAAATATAAAACAAGTAGTTATCATGAAAGCATGAAGAGAGACAAGCGGAAGATACAATAAACACAAAGATATAAAAGAAATAACTTATTTTAATTAATTACGCTACCCCAAATAAATATAAACAAGGATAAAAAGGGAAAGGTAAAGGCGCAAATTAAACTAACTTAAAATATCCTTTCCGGATCAGCGCTCGGCTTATGAACCGGGAGACAAATCAAAGTTTGTCATTTTCTGCTCAAGTTAACTTCCATCATTTTTTTAAAAGGGACTAACTAACCTTATCCCCCTCCTAAGTTCATTTATTATTAACAACCTAGAGCGATCTAAAGAAATTATAAAACTAACGTCCTAAAAGGTGTCTATCGTCCCATCTTAAGATCCAAGAGGCATTGAACTAACTAGATGGTAGGTTTTAGACTTAAACAAAATCATAGGATTCCTAATTAGTCCCCCTAAGTGTAAAGCAAAACAGATAAGACAAGCACTTAGCACATAAAGTCCCAAATTGGCCTCTAGATTTTATTAGCATGCTAGAAAACTCACATAAATAGTGAAAGGATCATGCTAGATGTGTGTGCACAAATGAGCATATAAACGGGCATTATAACTACAATTTAATTAATTTTAAACGGGAAGAAATAT
Source organism: Solanum appendiculatum (assembly GCA_018342035.1). Lineage (NCBI taxonomy): Eukaryota > Viridiplantae > Streptophyta > Magnoliopsida > Solanales > Solanaceae > Solanum > Solanum appendiculatum. Next base: position 1,320,854 of record JAGDQO010000336.1, read on the forward strand.
TATAAGGAAGCAGAATTAGTCATACAACAAGAAGTAATAAGAAAATAATCCAATAATGAAATCAGCAGGCTGTTCAATTTTAACTTGTTTAAACTCAATTATTAGTATGCTTAACAAAGCGATTTTTTTATTTAACGAAGGCAGAAATTAGTAAGTAGATACAAAATTTTGTGAGCATAAAATAAACTGAAACATATTTGTATTAATCAGAAACGGAGCAGTTTTTTTATTGTTTCAAAAATCTGCCATTTATTAGATTGCTAAAAAAAGACAAATTTATTTAAAGAGGCAGAGAGTCTTTAGCCGATTTTAATCTTTCGAGTCTGCTTATATCAGCATGATGAAATAAATGATTAGGTCCTAAGCATGAAATCTAACTCATATACCATGACAAATAAATTAATGTAAGCGGCATGGTATCTCACCAATTAACAAACTGAAACTATTACATTACTTGTAGGCATGATTTTTCTAAAATAAAAAATAAGATAAACATTTTTTTGGAGCCAATATGCATGATTTTCTACACCCAGATAATGTGTTAAAAAAGTAATTAATTCCTATAGGCATTACATCTGAACGTATGAAAACAGATTAATAAACCGATATTTATTTGTCTATTGCTACGTAAGGGATTTGTTTAGCTTAACAAAGTAAGGACATATTTGAAAGCTTATATTATTATTACTATTATTAAATGTTGAATGGGCATTATAAGTAAATTAATAATATTCTAATAGATAGTTCGTCAATACAAAACATATCATCTGACTTAGATAAAAAGCTTGCAATAAATAATTTTAGTAGATAATTAATGTCAAGTAATAAGCTGATTTTATATTATTTTTTATCAAATCTATGGTGATAGAATAGCTAACTACGAACAAGATCAATCACACTCCAATAAGCATGCTTTCTAACACAAATATGTTTCGATAAATAAACAATTAGCATGTATATCCCATCCCCCTTAGACAGTCCCCAAATATTTATTTCATATATGGCACAGAGTTAGTTATACAATGTATTACAAAGCTGAATGAAAATGAAACAATAATAAATACAAACTTAAAAATAAATAATATAAATAGAACTAATCCCGTCCACCCCAGGCGAACTCTTCAAACCTTTGAACTATAAGGTCCAAACCTACTAAAAGTAACATTGCAACGCATATAGACAATACTCAAAAAATGCATAACATTAATAGTTCATATATATATAGGTAGCATAAGCATATACACAAATTAATTCAGGAAAAAAACAGACATACAGAAAACTCAAACAAGTGGAAAAATACCGAATATAATATCACACCTAGAGAGAGAAGGGGGGTGAGAACTGACCCGGATGCTTCCTTTTATTTATTTACACATATGCAAATTTAAATAAATAAACACACATAATGAGAAATGAGACTAAGCCGGGCCCTTCCTTTGATTTATATACACATATGCGATTTTAAATAAATAAACACACATAATGAGGAAATGAGACTAAGCCGGACGCTTTCTTTTAATATTGCAAATTATATTAAACTAAATAGTATGCTAATGCAAGACAGAAATTAACTTAAGTAGAAACACTAACCGGTTAAGCAGAATATATAATCAGCAAACAAATTTGATTACAGAAGCAGCCTGGAACACCAAAGAAGCTCCAAAGTACTAAGCCAAGAGAGTTATTATATTTTTACAGTATTGAGAGTGTGTTGTGATTCAAAGCGTGAGTCAAGAATGAAGAAAAGAGTCTGATTATATAGAAACAAAGGGGCATACAAAAGGAAAGAAAATAATTACAGAGAAGATTTTGACATATTATTTCCTTAACATATGAAAGAATCAATTCAAGGCTAGAAATTAGCAAAGTTTAACCAAAATACACTTGTGAGAATTTTTCTGTTTTTAAATAACGTAGAACAACCTATAAAATATTATAATATCAAGTAAAAAATCTGTCAATATTTGTATGCTCACATACCAACAATATCTACCATAAATAAGTAAGGGAGAACCAATCAAGGCTAGAACGACTGATTTAACACACATAAATAATATAATCAAGTAAGACACGTAATTATTTAAGGCAGTATATAATTACAGCCCAAAGTAATATTCACACATTATAATAATTACCCAAATCAGACAATTAATAAGAAAAACTAGTTTCAGCTATTATCACAGCAAGGAGAATATTGACCAAGTGTACAATCGGTTAGGATATTATTACAATTAAAGGAATCAGTTAAAACTATTAAATTAATCAATTGAGAGAATTATGTCACGACCCGAGCCTACACTTTGTATGTGGTCGGCACTCGAGAATCATTGTCGGCCCCCAAGCGAACCCTCGTCCTGGCTTATTACAAGTGAAAGACTAACTCATGCATACACAAGCATCAAACTGAAAGAAATGCTAAATCAACAGTGTTATAAATCTCAAAACTCTCCTGAATATTCTGAGTATGAAACATAAGTTTGAATAAAACATCTGAAACTGAAAGACTCTCCAAAACTGTCTATCTATGAAGCCTCTATTTTACAAGGATGAGTGTCGAGACAAGACCCACGACTCCTCAAGAGAACTACTACTAACAACTCATAAAACTGGAGTCCTCCAGAAGCAAGGAGGACTCACTCAAAAGTTGATGAGCGGATGAAGTGATCTCAACAGACTCTCAACAGACTCTTGTTGAGGATCCTAAGAACCTATATCTGCAAATTTAAAAAGTTTGTTTTTGAAAAATATTTTCAAATTGGGTCTCGCATCGATTGTTGGTTGTCGGGGTCTGATCCTGATTTGAAATTTGGGTCTCGATTCAAGTTTCAAAGTCGAAATCCGAATTGATGGATTGTGTTCAAGTTCGGGTTTCGGGGTTAGATCTTGGGTGGAATATCCGGTCTCAGTTCGAATGTTGAGTCTGTGTCAAAAGTAGGGGTCAAGTCTTGGTTAGATCTCAGGGTCGGATTTCAGATTTGTCGTCGGGATTGTGTTCTAGTTCACGTGTCGGGGTCATGTCCTAGATCGATTATCGAGTTTGATTTTTGGGTCAAAAATTATTTTCTACTCTCTAGTAAAAATAAAAGATATTTTCTTTAAAATATTTTTCATTCATAAACCAAACACTAAAAAAAAAATTTCGAAAAATATTTTCTACTCACCAACCAAACATGAAAAAATAAGTCAGAAATCTACTTGTTTTCCAGGAAAACATTTTCCATTGAAAATATTTTCCTTCATAGCAAACACACTCTTGGTGTATTTCTGTTTTCTTTTCGTAATGGGAGGGGACAGGGGAGACGTGGGTAGGAATTAATCAGGTGGAAAATAAATAGAGCCCTTTAGTTTTAGGATGTGTTTGGTATGGAGGAAAACATTTTTCGAAAAATATTTTTCAGTTTTCTCATGTTTAGTTGGCTTAAATGTTTTCCAAATCAATTTATTTTCCTTCAATTTAACGAAAATGACTTCCCTTCAAAAATTAGGGAAACATTTTCTAAAACTCTCATTCAACCTCAAATTACAAACTTTCTTTTCTTACCCCACACCATACCTAACCCTCCCCATCCAAAAAAAAAAAATTTAAAATTTTTTTTAAGAAAATTTTAATTTTTTTACCCCCTACCCCGGCTCTCTTACCCCCCAAACCAGCCCCAGTCCCTCCCCCACCAAAAAAAAATTAACAATTTAAAATTTTATTTTTGAAAAATAATTCATATTTTAAAATTTTAGGTTTTTTCTACCCCACCGAACCTCTGACCACCCCTACCCTAAAAAAAATTAATTTTTTGAAAAAAATATTTTGAAATTTTATATTTTCATTTTTTAACCCCACCCCCTACCCCTACCAGCTCCCCCCCTCCCCCCGCTTTTTTAAAGTTTGTTTTTGAAAATACTTTAAAATTTTTATTTTTACTCCACCCTGCACCAACCCCCTCCTAGCCTCTCCCCCTCCCCCCACACAAAAAAAATAATTTTGTTTTAAAAAAAATAATAAATTCGAGTTTGAAAGTTAGGTCCCCAGTCAGGTGTGGTTGAATCCCGATTCAGAAGTAGGGGTCGAAATTCTGATTTGAAAGTCAAATCTTGAGTCTCGCATCAGTTGTTGGTTGTCGGATCCTGATTTGAAAGTTGAGCCTCAATTTGAGTGTCAGAGTCGAATCCTGAATTGATCGATCGTGTTCAAGTTCGGGTTTCTCGGTCAAGTCTTGGGTCGGATATTCGATCCCAATTCGAATGTTGGTTTTCAGATTGGAAGTTGGGGTCAGGTCCTGGGTCAAATCTCAGAGTCGGGTTTCGGATAGTTCGTCGGGGTTGTGTCTTAGTTTGGGTGTTGGAGTCATGTCATAGATCGATTATCTAGGTTGATATCCGGGTCAAAAATTATTTTCCTAAAAATATTTTCTATTCTCTAGCCAAAAATAAAAGATATTTTCTGAAAAAATGCTTTTCATTTACCAACCAAACCCTAAAAAATATTTTCTACTCACCAACCAAACATGAGAAAATAAGTCAGAAATCCACTTGTTTTCTAAGAAATCATTTTCTAGGAAGACATTTTCCTTCCTACCAAACACACCCTTAGTCTTAGCGATCGGATGTTAATCTTTTTGACCATCGGGTTTTATTTTCTTGCTAATATTAAAATTAAAATTGTCTTTTAGCGACAGAAAAAAAACTGTCGCTATAAATACACTTTTAATGATCGAATTCCTATCCCTTCATTAAGAGTTGGTCGCTAAAAGTCAAATTTCCTGTAATGGATCGAGTTCCTCTTTTCCAAAGCAAACTGTGAAGAAGTGACTTGGTGCAGCTCGAAAAAAGGGGAAAAGAGACGTGGAGGTGAGGGAGGCGGCGGATAGACGTTTAACCGACAATCTTTGCGCAAGATCTGATAGATTATGGGGTGAAGGAGATCATTATCTGTGAAAAAGAAGATAAACATAGAAAAGGGGTGGGGAGGGGGATATGGGTGTGGTATACGGTTTGTATCTGTGTGTATAGCATATAGATGTATATATATTATGCTAAGATGATAAGAGAGTTTTAGAATACGGGACTTAAAATATGACCAAATGATTGCAAATATAGCCGAATTGAGTGACCTATTATATTAGAAATTTAGCTAATTGAATTTAGAATATAGTCAAATTGAATCAATTAGCTAAATTCGATCGAAATTGAAATAAGACGAATAATTATCGATTAATTATTTGAGCTTCTTAATTTAAAGAAAACAAAATAATTATTAAGACATAAGCTAATTAATAATTATACATAATTATAAAGTTAACTAATTTAAAGGAAGTAAATACAGTAAAACCTCACTAAATTAATAATCTCTCTAAGATAATATTTTCCTCTGGACCCAACTTGGGTAGAGCTGTCAAAATGGGCTAGCCCATCCCAACCCAACCCAACCCTAACGGGTTAGAGAGTTAAATGAGTTAGGACTGGCTGACCCTTTTAATTAAAGGGCTTATAAAATAGCGGCCCAACCCAGCCCTAAGCGGGCCACGGGTTGGGAAGGGTTGGCCCTTCAACCAAAAAATGGACAATATGGATTTCTTAGAAAGAGTATCGAACGTTGATGTTTGATGAACACGATATTAATACATACTGAAATTCATTCATGAATTACACACACTTCAGTGAATACTTACAAAACAACATAATAATCAAGATACAACATTCATAAGATTCATCCAAGCAAAAAACATTATATGATCACTTTTTTCATAAACAAGACAAGTAGACAACAAAGGAGAAATGAAAAATTAGGCATAAAAATAAAAGTAGAAGAGGTCAAAAATTCAAAGTTATAATAACTTCAATGATATATAATATATATATATATATATATATATATATATATATATATATATATATATGTTGAATATTTTTAAAATTCACAACCCATGGGCTGGCCTCTGAGACTCGCGGGTTGGGCCTATGAGGCTAGAGGGCCAAATGAGGCTGGACCAAAAAGTCTCGTTCCTAAATGGGCTAAAAAAATTAAGCCCAACCCCACTTAATTCAAAGGTTGGGTTGGGCCATTTTGGCAGCTCTAAACTTGGGTCAATGAAAAATACCACCCATTTCGATAAGATAAAATATTTTCAGAAGATCCCTATATAAATATATGGTCCCATTAATATTATAAATTAATAATTCTTTAAAAGTATAAATATATCCAAGACAATTTAGTAAAATATGATTGTATTGTTTTTTGCTAAAATTTAAATTTAGTGAAGCCCATCTCTAACTCTTTATATTGCATCCAAAAGTTCTGGTGTTGCCACGACTGCAAATCTTATTGAGTGCGTGTGGAATGATCTCTTTTGCATTCACATAATGCTTTACGTATTTGATCTGTCATTGTTGATTTTGTGATACCTTTTAAATGAGAAGCCAATTTTGGGTATGATTTCAAGAAATCTCCTATGTTGCTTATATAGTTTATTCTCTCACCATCATACATTAAATGTTTTTAGTAAAGATACAATGAATAATATTTGAATATTAAGAAAGAATGAACATTATGTATAATGAATTTATTTTAATAATGAATCATTGAATTCTTGATTTTATTTTATAATGAATCATTTAAAATATATATATATATATATTACAATGAATCATACACATACATTGTACTTTATATATAATGAATTTATTTTTTATATGAATTCAATAAATATGATGCATAATTTAGTAAGATACAATGTTTTTGATGTATTCATTGTACTTTATGTATAATAAATTTATTTTTTTATATGAATTCAATAAATATGATACATAAATTAGTAAGATACAATGATTTTGACATAATCAAAATTAACTTTCATTGACTCTCAAAACACTCTTTAAATTAATAAATATTAATTTATCAATTAAATAATACATCTACAAAAAAATAATATTTCATAGTCCCACCTATATTAATTTAGTGAGGTTTGACTGTATTTTTACTAAACACTATTTTTAGGCTATATATAGATATAGATATGTTTTTAGCAAATCTCTTGGACTTACGGTAGCTTTTCCTAGCTTCCCGGTCTTCTTTAGATCTTCTTCGAGATCTTTTCCTCTTATAAGGACTATCAGAGGATGGATATTTATGATACTTATCCTTTTTCTTTTTGCTATTAGCAGAGACTTCAGGTAAACCAAACTGAGTACAAAAGCCTCCTAATTGATTTTTCTCCTTAAGCTTGTCTATCTTCAGCTGCCTTGACAATCTTAGTTCGCTACACAAGTTCAATCCTTCTTGTGTGCAAACACCTATCAGTTTCCCATAAATATAATCTCGATATGGGATTTCTCCAAAATTTCCTGTTAGGGTTTTCCTAACCCTTTCAGCAAATAATGATGGTAGGCCGTCTATGAACTTTGCCTTCCAGTGTTCTAACTTATTTTCGGGCAATTCCATAACCCGACTCATGAACGTGTCTTTATACCACCTAAATTCACCCAAGGTCCTGCATCTAAGACCATTTAGTAACATACGAACAGTTTCGTACTGGTTGGTGAATCTACCATTAAAATGTTCTAAAATAGTAAGAACAAGGGTATATACCGCGTCTTCTTTGTTTGCAACTAGAGCCATGCCAAGGTTATCAACACCTTCTTCTGGTGCTCTAGCGTTTATAACCATTGCCTTTTCCTCCATAGACAAGTAATTGTCCCACCAGCCTTGAAGTTGACCAATAAAACCTGCAACAATTATTTTGCAAATATTCCTATCTGTATTTTGCACACTTCTACAGATAGTAGCATACATAAGCATGCGATGAACCAGGATAGTAAGCTGTCTATCCGTTAAGCCATCAAGATTCCATTCGTAAATCTCAGACCCGCTGTATGACGTATTAGTCCGATTCCAATCTCGTTACTCGATTAAAACATCTTGAGGAGTGGGTCAAGGATAGTAATAAGTTTGCGTGCTCGGTTTATTAGCATAACTACTATTTCCTTTAAAAACCCCTTTGAGTTTATTAAATTCTGATGAAATCTCATTTTTGTGATCAAAAGTAGTTTCAATCTTTTCAGCGAAATCTTCAGAAAGATTTAATTGTTTTAAACTTAATCCTGAAAACTTTTGGTTTAGTTTTGAAAATTTTTTATCAAGAAGTTCTTCCAAATCATTTAAAGATTTAAATTTAAAAACCTGAATCTCAGGAGGTCGTTGAATAAGATCAAGGGCAATCAGAGCATCTGATTTACTTCCTGAAGTAGAGGCAACATCAGACACCTTTTTGTCGATACTTATTTCTTTTATCAAAGAGGTTAATTCATCGAGCTTTTTATCAAGTGAACTGATATGTTCACCCAAAACTTTAACATAAAGACTCAAATAATTATTTTGAGAAATAAGTTTATTTATCTCAGTTATGCTAACAATGGCGACATCGTTTTCAATAAAATTTTGAAACGCCTCAAAAGTAATACCAGTATTATTAGATAAAATAAAAGATGATTGAGGAGGGTAAATAACTTTACTAATATTTTCACTCCCATCTTTATAAGATCTTTCCAAAACATTTACATATAATGGAAGATAAGTGGTTATAAACCAAGGAACAAAGTACATAATTTGATTATGTAATGCACAAGTTTTATAAAACTCTTCAGAAATGTTATGAAGATCTTCTTTGCTATAAGTATCAAACAACCAAGTTTTAAATTGGTTCCATTTTTTATCAAAGAATTCCTTTTGAATAAATACTCTTGCCTGAACCAGGGCTAAAATCAATTTTGTGAGGAATCATTAAGTACTGTTGGGATCAAAATCTATCTCGGATTCAGTAGGAATCTCCTTGTCTGTAATAGGACCATCGGTATTGATTACCTGCACAATATTAGTTTGGGGGTCTACTTTAATCCTTTCGACTGGTTTTACAGTTGATATAGTATGCAAAGAAGCCGCACGATTCCTAGCTGGTCTATAAACTGGCTCAGTTGGAGAAATATAATGCATAACAGGCATAAGTCTATTAGAAAACGAATGTCTATTATAAATAGTTGATTTATCATTAAATTGAATACAAACTCTCCCATCGGGATTTTGATAACCTGCGAAAAATCAGTATTAGTAACTGCATCAGTTAACTGATTAGGAGGTATAACCGAGTTTAAGATCCAAGTCATTGGAAAGTCTATTTCTTTCCACCTGATATTTCTTCTAGTGGTGACTTTCGATCTTGCAAAATTCGTTTCTACCAGAATTGTCTGATTAGAGGTGTCGTATAACTTACACCTTGGATTTAGAGTAGAGAGAAATTTATAATACACTCTATACGATAAACAAATAAGTTCAGAACCGGGCACGTAATTATAACCATGCGTCTTAATATTTAATGTTAAAGCATCAAGAATATTAGCATCAGACAGAGATAATTGCAGATTGGGCTGAGTATTGAAATATACTGGCCCGTAGGCTACGGTTGATTCTATCGAACCCATTAGAGACTTTCTGAAATTTAAATTTCTATTGCAGATATCAAGTGTTATAGATGTGGAAAATTTGGTCATATAGCGCCAAACTATAAACTTGAAAATCTAAAAGCTTTAGAACTAGAAGAAGATCTTCATAACAAGATCTATGGATTGTTATACACTTCTGGTTCTGAATCCGATTATGATTCATCTTCTGAATCAGAAGCCGAAGTCGATTTACTCAATTTTTCTGATGAAGAAAAGGTTTGTGATAATACTTGCACTACTTGCAAAGGTGATACTTGTGTTTGTGAAAATGATGAATTTTATAAATTACAATCTCAATTTCAAGATTTGAATGTTCAAACTATTACATATGACAATGTGATAGAACTTTTAAAGGAAGTAATTGATAATAAGCTTCGTGAAAAAATCATTGATCTAGCCGATAATTCTGGATCAAGCTCTTCAAAACCTTTTGAAAAACCCAACAGCTCATTGAATTCTTGATTCTATTTTATAATGAATCATTTAAAAATATATGTATATATATATATATATATATATGTATATATATATATATATATATACATATATATATATATATATTACAACGAATCATACACATACATTGTACTTTATATATAATGAATTTATTTTTTATATGAATTCAATAAATATGATGCATAATTTAGTTAGATACAATGTTTTTGATGTATTCATTGTACTTTATGTATAGTAAATTTATTTTTTATATGAATTCAATAAATATGATACATAAATTAGTAAGATACAATGATTTTGATATAATCAAAATTAACTTTCATTGACTCTCAAAACACTATTTAAATTAATAAATATTAATTTATCAATTAAATAATACATCTACAAAAAAATAATATTTCATAGTCCCACCTTGTAACACCCCAGTTTTTGAAAAGAAAGAAAATGCAGTTTTAAAGTTTTTCTGGTGCCAGTGACGACGGAGACCATCTACGGACCGTAGGTGGAGTGACGGGCCGTAGATGGTAACCGTCGATGGCCCTGTCAGCTTTATGATTTTTGAGTTTCTGAACCTTGACCTACGGATTAGCAGGATGGTTCGTAGTTCAGTTGACAGGCCGTAGATGGGTTCCGTAGATGCCTTTCAGACTTAGCCAAATTTTCAGTACAAAACTAACTTTCTGAATCAATTGACGGAAGAGCAGGACGGTCCGTCAGTAGATGTACGGACCATAGGTCTTGACCGTCGATTGGCCCCGACAGTTTATTTAAGGGCTTTTTGGACTTTTTCCCTAAGTGTTTATTCCTCATAATAGACGATTTTTCCCCTTAGCCTTGGCCCTATTTATATTTTCTAAGCCCTAATCCCTTCATTTTCCAACTCTCATCTTCCAAATATTCCTCTTTTTAGAAGAACAAGAAGGAGAAGAAGAGAGCTAGGGTTCTTATCAAAGTCACCAATCCCCTTTTATTTCAAGGCATTGGCTTTAAGGTATGATAGTATTTACCATTTGAAGTCTTTCCTCCAATGGGTCCTCTTTTCCTTAAGGTTTTCAAGGTATAGTCTTTCCCAAGAGAGTTAGGGTTTGACAAATTCTTATGGGCTCTTCATTATGCTTTTCATTGTTGATGTTATGGTTGATAGTGCACGATCTAGCGTGGTAAAGTAAGCTAGTGCACGATTTAGCGTGGTTTACATGCAACTTGATGAATCCCATGAGCTTATGCTAAGTATCCCCCAATTTATGATTATGTTTATGATTGTGGGTTGATTGAGAAAAGATGAATTGCATGAACTCTTTGAGAATTGGTTTAAGGATTATGATTATCAAGCTATGAATTTCATGTAAGACTATGAATGATGAAAATAGGATATTTTATGAAAAGATGTCTGTTGAATCAAAATCTATGATTTTCCTCTATTATGTGGGTTCCCTCAATTATGACTAAATTGCCTTGATTTATGGCTTTCTAAGTATTAGCTTGCATTGAATTTCATGTTTTTGAGGAGAAGCTTATTAACCCATGATTTATGAGTTAAGAGCATGTTGAGCTATGTAGATATGAAGCTTGTGAACTCATGCATGTTTTATGAAGTTTATGATATGTTAGTGCATTTGTTGAGTTGTGAAAGGGTTTCTCATGTAATGCTCAACCTATGAGTGTGAAAGGTTTTCTCACACGAAATGATTCATAACTTGTTGAAAGGTTTGCTCAACTAAGCTTGAATCCATGATTTATGAACTATTCTATGAAGGGACAAGAGGCGATTACCCATGTTCCCTAATGTAGACAAGAGGCGATTACCCATGTCTACTAAAAAATGAAATCATGATTAATAGAAGAATAAGTGGCGATTACCCATGTTCTTAATGAGCTATTCTATGAAGGGACAAGAGGCGATTATCCATGTTCCCTAATGTAGACAAGAGGCGATTACCCATGTCTACCTAAGATAAAATGAACAATGATAATTTCGTGAGAAATATGCTTAGTACCGAGTGGACAAGTGGCGATTACCCATGTCCCATAACCTATGTGCCACCATAGGATGATGGTCTATGATAGACACGATCTGAGCAGTTCATGGTCTTACCTTGGCAAGTAGGACACCCATTTTCGGTGTGGGGCAGACACCGGATTCCATGTTGATAGCTCACATGGTCTTATATGTTGGTTAAGGCTATTTCCCCACAAGTTAATGAACAAGTGTTCTCATGATGATGGTTTAAAGTAAAGTAAAGGAAAGATGAATAGCTTGTCTTGGCCATGTTTTATGCTTCATGTTTCTTATGTTCTATCATGTTTTAGCTTGACCATTACATGTCATGATTATTTGTCATTCTAGCATGGTTTATATGCCCTTTTATTCATTGCTATCATACTTGGTACTTGATTATACTAATGCATACTTTTGCCTACATTGATTCTATTGATGTAGGACTTGGCGGTTCTTCTCATCCCACTCGTGGCTAGTCAGTTCCAGTGATAGTGAAGACTTGGTGAGGCCTCCTATGTCCGAGGACCTAACCTTGTTACATTTTCATGCTTTCCGTTATGCTTTTGGATAATGTACTGGACTGCGTCCCAAACCTTCATTTCTATTCTATTATGTTAAATGGCTTGAGACATAAGTTGTAGACTTTCGCTGTTTTGTTATATAATGCTCTTTTTAATTCTTTTCTCTATTATCTTGTATGTTATGTATGCTAAGGGCTTGTGTGAGGCCACTCGGGGTCTTGTATGCCATGTTACATCTAGGGGCTACCCTGGGTCGTGACAAACTTGGTATTCAGAGCACAAGGTTTTAGAAAGGTTCTAGAATGTCTCATAAGACACGTCGAGTAGAGTCTTGTTCATGAGTGTGAAGCGCGCCACATTTATGAATGAGAGGCTACAAGATGATTAGGAAAACTCCACTTCTTCATTATCCTTGAGTCGTGCGTAGAGTGTTACTCTATATGCCCCTCTCTTCCAATCCCTATCCTACGCGTTTCAGGATATGGCATCTCGAAGAGATTATACTCGAAGGAATGCGAGAGAGAGTGAAGAGCAAGAAACTCCTCCTCAAGCTCCTCAAGTTCCGGTTGATCCTTTGGCCGAGCAAGTAACCAATGCAGAGTTCAGGGCTGCCTTTCAGGTGTTGGCTCAAGCCGTGATGGCTCAAGACAATAGGGAGGTTATGGCGCCCGTAAACCCAAATGTGGGTACGGCGGTGTCAAGAGTAAGGGACTTCACCCGGATGAACCCTCCGGAGTTTCACGGTTCTAAAGTGGAGGAAGATCCTCAAGAGTTTATTGATGAGGTTTATAAATTGTTGATGATCATGGGAGTGTCACCGACAGAAAAGGCGGAGTTGGCCGCTTACCAACTCAAAGGTGTCGCTCAAATTTGGTATAACCAATGGAAGAGTGAGATGGCGGCTGATGAAGGTCCTCTCGAGTGGGAGAAATTCAAGGGTGCTTTCCTTGATAGATTCTTTCCCCTTGAGATGAGGGAGGCTAAGGTACTCGAGTTCATCAACCTTCGTCAAGGGAGTATGGGTGTGAAAGAGTATGCTTTGAAGTTCACACAGTTGGCTCGATATGCTCCTTCTATGGTGGCCGATCCTAGGGCAAGAATGAGCAAGTTTGTTTCGAGAGTGTCTGAAATGGTGGTCAAGGAGTGTCGTACTGCCATGCTTATTAGTGATATGGCTATTTCTCACCTCATGATTCATGCACAACAAATAAAGGAGGAGAAGCTCAAGGAAAGGTCTAGGAACTTCAAGAGGGCTAAGACCGGTGATGGTGGGTTCTCTCAGTCAAGGTCCGATGGACATGGTCGTTTTAAGGCTAGACAAAGGTTCTCTAATCAAGGGCCTTCCAATTCCCCTCCTAATTCCAACCAAGAGAGGGTGTCTAACCCTAAGCCTCAAGGAGGAAATGGTAGTGGTTCCTCATTGCCTACTTGTGCTAAGTGTGGGAGGAAACACGAGGGTACTTGTCTAGCCGGTTCGAATGCATGTTTTGGATGTGGTAGGATGGGTCATCAAGTAAGGGATTGTCCCTTGGCTACTAAGAAGGGAGGAGAAAATCATCGAAAGGCTCAACCACAAAATCCGGCAAGTTCTAGTGGGAATCAAAAGAAAAACCGGTTCTATGCACTTCAGGCCCGTCATGAGCAAAAGGGTTCTCCAGATGTGGTTACCGGTATGTTGAAAATCTTCCACTTTGATGTTTATGCTTTGCTTGATCCAGGTGCTACGTTGTCTTTTGTGACGCCTTATGTAGCTATGAAGTTTGATGTTGTTCTGGATGTGTTGTTAGATCCATTCAGTGTCTCTACTCCTATTGGTGAATCTATTGTGGCTAAGAGAGTCTATAGAAATTGTTCCGTCTCTTTATTTCATAGAGTGACTGATCTGAGGCCAAAAATATATTTTCTTATCATTAATTGCCTCATATTTATTATTTATATTTGTCCTTTTTTAGCATGGATTTTATGGATTGTGCTAAATAGTGTATTTTATTTGTAGGATTAAATTGGTACAAAGTTGAAGAAATTTGGAGCTAAAATGAATTAATTATGAAAGATTGAAGAAGGAAAATCAAGCAGGCAGCTTAATGGATTAAATTGAATATTATATTAATATTTATATATATGGAAAGTTTGAGGCGGCACAGTTTCAAGTAGGAATCCAATTCCGTTTTGGTTTTGGGTTCCTAATTTGTTTTGGACTCAGTTATTTTATTCAGGGTTTTCAACATCTATAAATAGTCCATAGAAATAATTATTGGGGATAGGGGAAAGAAAATACTTTTTAAGGAAGACACTTTGTAAGGAAAAATTGTCAATACTTTTTAGGGTTCTTTTCTTCTTCTTTTTCTTAGGTATTAGTAGCTAAAGACCCTTGTTCTGGGGCTGCGGCCATGGGTAATTGTTGAACATCGATTGTTTTGAATTAATGTTGGTTATCGTTAAAATTACTTTTGTATTCTTGTTTTAGTATTTCATGCTAGGCCACCATAGAAATAAATCTATTGTCTATTCTTGGACTCGAGAGATGAAGAGGTAGATAGACCAGAGAATGCAAAGAGCTTGTTCTAACTTTGTTTAGATTCGTGTTCAGGAGTGACGCCCGGACGAACACCTCGCTTGGTTACGAAACAGGATGAAATATAAATGCTCGCCAATTAGGACTGCCTATCCCCGCTCAACGATGTAGTTAGACAGCTAGTTGGAGTAGGCGATTAGAGGTCGAGAGATCATGATCATAAAATCAACCCTGTAAATCAGTAATTTGATAACCTTAGTTAATTCATTACATGAGATGCGATACATGAAACCCTATGCATGCTGCAGCCCTGGAATTGTCCCAATCACTGTAAGTTAATCTTAGTATTTAATTCTTGCATTCTTTTATTTCTTTTGACACTCTTAAATAAATAATTAGACTAGTATAATTTAGTAAATAGTTAATTGACAAGTCTCTGTGGGTTCGATATTCCGGTTCTTAAAGAGCCACTTATTACTTTTGCGACCACGTACACTTGCGTGTGCAATTGGAAGCAACAAGTTTTTGGCGCCGCTGCCGGGGACTTAGAAATTAACTATTCTTCTAGGTTATACTTTTTCTTTTTATTTATTTATTTATTTTTAATTTTTTTAGTTAATTTTTTTTTCTTTCTACACAATTAAAAAATTTTCCTTTGAATAATTTGGTACTCTTATTGATATGACTGATTGGGATAAATCGTGGTTGGGTGAGAAGTATCCTTGTAATTATTGTAATGGACCCCACTTGGATATCGAGTGTCCTATTTGTCATATATGTGGTGGTCAATTTGGTCATTGGAATGGTTGTCCTAACTCTTATTCCCCTCCCCCTCCCCCCTATTATGATTCTTCTGTTATCTGTGATGTTGACAGGGGTGATGAAGTGGGGAATGCCCAAAGAGGTGGAGGTACGCAGAATTATGGGAACACGTATAACTCTAGTTGGAGGAACCACCCCAACTTCTCATGGGGTGGAAATCAGAATCAACACCAAAATCAGGCTCAAGGGCTGAACCAATACAGACCACAAGGTAATGGACAACAATTTCAACAGTCAAATAATCAAGGTGCGAAGCAAGGGGGCATGACTAAGGAGGAGTTGTTCCAAAAGCTAAGTACAGAAATCAACAACAAGTTAGGAGAAGAGTTGAGAAACACCCAATTAGCGCTGAAAAATCTGGAAAGGCAGTTCGCACAATTGGCTAATGCAGTCAATGTGCGTCCTCCTGGAGATCTTTCGGGTGACACGGATCCTAACCCAAGGCAACCGAATGCGGTGAGCACAAGGAGTGGATTACAACTGGAAGAATCAGCTCCAAAGAAGAGAAGTTCTGAGGCGGTGAGAGAAGAAAAGAAACCCGAAGAAGTGGTTCAAGATGCGAATGTTGAGAGGATTGTTCCTCAATTAAAACCACCCCCTTCGTTTCCTCAAAAGTCCAAAAAGCAGAACGAGGACGCATGCTTCGGTAAGTTTTTGTCTCTCCTTAAACAAGTTCACATTAATCTCCCTTTTGTTGATATTTTGCAGGGAATTCCCAAGTACGCCAAGTATGTGAAGGAGATAGTGGAGCAAAAAGAGGAATTCCAACCATTCAACTATACCTTATTCCTTAATGTCAATGTTGAGAAAGAGTACAAAAGTGAGAATGTTGTAAATAATGTTGCTTTGGAGTTGAGGCACCTTGGATCTCATTCAAAACACTTGACTATAGATGAGGAACAATGCCCCGACATCCTAAAGTTTTCTAATCCACGTAGACAAAACGACATTCCTCACTTAAGGGCCAAGAAGTGCAAGATGCGACATTTATTACTTGGTTCTGTTATCTTTATACCACCGCCTCTAGAGAGGAGCAGAAAAATTGATGCAAAGTTAGGGGTACAATTCATAAGTTCAAAGTGGAAAGAAAAGTGGTGAACTTAATTAGGTCGTGCCGCGACATTAAATTAGGCGCTTATTGGGAGGCAACCCAATTGGTAGTGTAGCTTCTTATTTTATTTTATTTTTAATTTTATAGTGTCGTTTTTTCTTTTGGTCTTGTTTTTGCAAATTAGGAAAAGTCTGAGTACCCAAGAATTTGGAGCTAAGGAGCACGTTTGAGCTTAAGGGTGGGGTGACGACCCTTGATGAAAATTAAGAGAACATGCTACTAACTAGGCCTAGAGGCCTCAGGGAGTTTTCCTAACCCTTGTTTTAAATTTTATTTGATGCTTTGGGGACATAGCATCTTTTTAAGTGTGGGGTGGAGGAATGAATTCCTAGTTTTTACTGCTTTATCGAGTCTTTTTGTATTTTTAGGTGGGTTCCTCGGCTTTTGTTTTCGGTACTTTTCCTGAGGATAGTCCCTTTGAACCGATAGGGAGTAAATTTTTTACTTTTTATTTTATTTTTTTTAGAGAAAAGAAAAGACCCTTTTGAGTTGTGTGATACTTGCTATTTAGGCCTAATTTTGAATAATACTTTCTTGTGAATGCTTGATTGCTATTGAAATTGTAGACTCTTTGACACCAAGGTTCATGGTCGTGACTTTGTTTATAGCTTGTTTTATTTTGTAGTTTGTTATGATCCTGTCTCTCTTAGAAGTGGAATTGATCCATCTTGATTGATACTTGTGCCATGTGTGGTGAGAATTTGCTTATTCCATGTTTTGCATCTTAGTCTAGAACTTGCCCTGCATGTTATTGAAGCGAAATAAAAAGTGTTGCTCAGTTTAGGAGATGATAATAGGCTTTCTTTGATTTGTCTTGTAAATTTTAGCCTTTTCAGATATTATATCACTAGTTCGCCCTTTTGAGCCTGTAGCCTTTTGTTGGTAGCCATATTTTGCCCTTAACTATTTTGTTGAATCCCTAATTTTTGCACCTTGCTTCCTTGAGCACTGTAGCATAGACTGATTATAATTGTTATATCTGGAAAAAGAAAAGGGATGGTTGAATGAAAAAGAAATCAATGATGGCTACAAAGTGGTGAAAAAAAAAAGCCCTATTCGAAAGAATGTAACATAAAAAATAAAAAAAAAAGAGAAAAAAAATGTATTATTGTGAAAGAAAAAAAAAATGATTGAAGCATTCTTGAGATGATGAGAATTACTTGTGAAATAATTGTTGAAGAGAGGACTGAAAATAAAGAGAAGAAAATAATGGGTGATGAAGTCTAAAAAATACAAAGTGCTTAGGGAAGTGTAAGTCACTATTATATAATTTTCCTACCTGTCCCTTAGCCTACATTACAACCCGTTAAAGTCCTATTTGATTCTATTCAAGCATGCTTAATTAGTGAAGATGTACATAATGGGCAAGCATATGGTTCTTTGAGCATACATGTGAATTTTATTGGTGAGTGTGAGATTTGATCTTTGATGTGAAGTCCTTAATTTATATTCAATCTTTTGAATTGAGTGTGTGGACTATTTCTTCTTGTGAGGGCACTTGTTTCATGATAGATAGGTGATGTTATTAACTTTCTTTGATGAGAGTAGGTGAGCAAGCTTAAATTTGATGAGTTCAGAGTCTTTCCTTGAGGTTAGGAGGTTAGAGGTTTGTTGTTTATTTGGATGTCTTGCATAATGAGCGGGAATTGTACTTGATGTTTTCAAATTTCAATATGGCCTAATTATTTGTATCAACCAAAGTGATGGCTTCCTAGTATGATTTTTGAGATGAGATTTAATGTTTGCTCGAGGACGAGCAAAAGATTAAGTGTGGGGTGTTGATCTGAGGCCAAAAATATATTTCTTATCATTAATTGCCTCATATTTATTATTTATATTTGTCCTTTTTTAGCATGGATTTTATGGATTGTGCTAAATAGTGTATTTTATTTGTAGGATTAAATTGGTACAAAGTTGAAGAAGTTTGGAGCTAAAATGAATTAATTATGAAAGATTGAAGAAGGAAAATCAAGCAGGCAGCTTAATGGATTAAATTGAATATTATATTAATATTTATATATATGGAAAGTTTGAGGCGGCACAGTTTCAAGTAGGAATCCAATTCCGTTTTGGTTTTGGGTTCCTAATTTGTTTTGGACTCAGTTATTTTATTCAGGGTTTTCAACATCTATAAATAGTCCATAGAAATAATTATTGGGGATAGCGGGGAAAGAAAATACTTTTTAAGGAAGACACTTTGTAAGGAAAAATTGTCAATACTTTTTAGGGTTCTTTTCTTCTTCTTTTTCTTAGGTATTAGTAGCTAAAGACCCTTGTTCTGGGGCTGCGGCCATGGGTAATTGTTGAACATCGATTGTTTTGAATTAATGTTGGTTATCGTTTAAATTACTTTTGTATTTTGTTTTTAGTATTTCATGCTTGATCCACCATAGAAATAAATCTATTGTCTATTCTTGGACTCGAGAGATGAAGAAGGTAGATAGACCAGAGAATGCAAAGAGCTTGTTCTAACTTTGTTTAGATTCGTGTTCAGGAGTGACGCCCGGACGAACACCTCGCTTGGTTACGAAACAGGATGAAATATAAATGCTCGCCAATTAGGACTGGCCTATCCCCGCTCAACGATGTAGTTAGACAGCTAGTTGGAGTAGGCGATTAGAGGTCGAGAGATCATGATCATAAAATCAACCCTGTAAATCAGTAATTTGATAACCTTAGTTAATTCATTACATGAGATGCGATACATGAAACCCTATGCATGCTGCAGCCCTGGAATTGTCTCAATCACTGTAAGTTAATCTTAGTATTTAATTCTTGCATTATTTTAGTTCTTTTGACACTCTTAAATAAATAATTAGACTAGTATAATTTAGTAAATAGTTAATTGACAAGTCCCTGTGGGTTCGATATTCCGGTTCTTAAAGAGCCACTTATTACTTCTGCGACCACGTACACTTGCGTGTGCAATTGGAAGCAACAAGTTTTTTGGCAAAAACTTGTTGCTTCCAATTGCACACGCAAGTGTACGTGGTCGCAGAAGTAATAAGTGGCTCTTTAAGAACCGGAATATCGAACCCACAGGGACTTGTCAATTAACTATTTACTAAATTATACTAGTCTAATTATTTATTTAAGAGTGTCAAAAGAACTAAAATAATGCAAGAATTAAATACTAAGATTAACTTACAGTGATTGAGACAATTCCAGGGCTGCAGCATGCATAGGGTTTCATGTATCGCATCTCATGTAATGAATTAACTAAGGTTATCAAATTACTGATTTACAGGGTTGATTTTATGATCATGATCTCTCGACCTCTAATCGCCTACTCCAACTAGCTGTCTAACTACATCGTTGAGCGGGGATAGGCAGTCCTAATTGGCGAGCATTTATATTTCATCCTGTTTCGTAACCAAGCGAGGTGTTCGTCCGGGCGTCACTCCTGAACACGAATCTAAACAAAGTTAGAACAAGCTCTTTGCATTCTCTGGTCTATCTACCTCTTCATCTCTCGAGTCCAAGAATAGACAATAGATTTATTTCTATGGTGGCCTAGCATGAAATACTAAAACAAGAACACAAAAGTAATTTAAGCGATAACCAACATTAATTCAAAACAATCGATGTTCAACAATTACCCATGGCCGCAGCCCCAGAACAAGGGTCTTTAGCTACTAATACCTAAGAAAAAGAAGAAGAAAAGAACCCTAAAAAGTATTGACAATTTTTCCTTACAAAGTGTCTTCCTTAAAAAGTATTTTCTTTCCCCGCTATCCCCAATAATTATTTCTATGGACTATTTATAGATGTTGAAAACCCTGAATAAAATAACTGAGTCCAAAACAAATTAGGAACCCAAAACCAAAACGGAATTGGATTCCTACTTGAAACTGTGCCGCCTCAAACTTTCCATATATATAAATATTAATATAATATTCAATTTAATCCATTAAGCTGCCTGCTTGATTTTCCTTCTTCAATCTTTCATAATTAATTCATTTTAGCTCCAAACTTCTTCAACTTTGTACCAATTTAATCCTACAAATAAAATACACTATTTAGCACAATCCATAAAATCCATGCTAAAAAAGGACAAATATAAATAATAAATATGAGGCAATTAATGATAAGAAAATATATTTTTGGCCTCAGATCAGTCACTCATGTGGATCTTGTAGAGCTTGATATGCTAGACTTCGATGTTATCCTCGGGATGGATTGGTTGCATTCTTGTTATGCCTCTATTGATTGTAGAACCCAAATGGTCAAGTTCCAATTTCCAGATGAGCCTATCCTAGAGTGGAAAGGGGGAAATTCTTCGCTTAAGGGTCAATTTGTTTCTTATATGCAAGCTAGAAAGATGATTTCTAAGGGTTGCATGTACCATCTTGTTAGGGTGAGGGATGTGAATTCCGAAACCCCTACTCTTGAGTCAGTCCTCATTGTTAATGAATTTCCGGAAGTGTTCCCCGATGATTTACTCGGTGTTCCTCCAGAGAGGAAAATAGACTTAGGTATTGACTTTCTCCCTGATACGCAACCTATCTCTGTTCCTCCTTATAGAATGGCTCCGTCAGAGCTTAAGGAACTAAAAGAGCAATTGAAAGATTTGTTGGATAAGGGTTTCATCCGACCAAGTATTTCTCCATGGGGTGCTCCGGTCTTGTTCGTTAGAAAGAAAGATGGGTCACTCCGTATGTGCATTGACTACCGCCAACTAAATAAGGTTACTATCAAGAATAAGTATCCTCTCTCGAGAATTGATGATTTGTTTGACCAACTCCAAGGGGCTAGTTATTTCTCTAAGATTGATCTTCGTTCGGGCTACCACCACTTGAAGGTAAAGGATGATGACATTCCGAAAATAGCTTTCCGGACAAGATATGGGCACTATGAGTTTCTAGTGATGTCTTTCGGGTTTACTAATGCTCCAGCCGCATTTATGGATTTGATGAATCGGGTGTTTAGACAATAACTTGATATGTTCGTCATTGTGTTTATAGATGATACCTTGATTTACTCAAGGAGTGATAGTGAGCATGCTGATCATTTGAGTATTGTGTTGCAAGTTCTCAAGGACCAACAACTCTTTGATAAGTTCGAGAAATGTGAGTTTTGGTTAAGATCCGTAGCCTTCCTTGGTCGCATTGTTTCCGGTAAAAGTGTCGAGGTAGATCCTAAGAAGATGGATGCGGTTAAGAATTGGCCTAGACCTCTATCACCTTCGGATATTCATAGTTTCTTGGGTTTAGCCGGTTACTATCGGAGGTTTGTTGAAGGGTTTTCTTCAATTGCTTTACCATTGACGGCTCTAACTCAAAAGAAGGCTAAGTTTTCTTGGTTTGAAAGGTGTGAAGCGAGTTTTCAAGAGTTGAAAGATAGACTTACCTCGGCTCCGGTGTTGACCCTACCGGAAGGGTCTGATGGGTTTGTGGTCTATTGTGATGCTTCCAGAATTGGGTTGGGGTGTGTACTTATGCAAAATGGGAAATTCATTGTTTATGCTTCAAGGCAACTAAAGGTGCATGAAAAGAATTACCCTACTCATGACTTGGAGCTAGCGGCAGTTGTGTTTGCTCTAAAGATATGGCGGCATTACTTGTATAGTGTCCATGTTGACGTCTTTACCAACCATAAGAGTTTGCAATATGTATTTAAGCAAAAGGATCTAAATCTTCGCCATTGAAGGTGGCTTGAACTATTAAAGGACTATGACATGAATGTCCTCTATCACCCTGGCAAGGCTAACGTGGTGGCAGATGCACTTAGTCAGATGTCAATGGGTAGTGTTGCCCATATTGAAGATGGTAAAAGGGAACTAGTTTGTGCTGTTCATAGATTGGCTCATTCGGGTGTGCAATTAGTTGATTCCACCCAAGGTGGTGTTATGGTCCACAATGGTTCAGAATCTTCCTATGTGCAGGATGTGAAAGCTAAGCAAGATCTTGATCCGAACCTAGTCGATTTGAAAGAAGCGATGCTAAAGAAGTCCGTTGAGGCTTTCTCCCAAGGGGGAGATGGAGTGCTCAAATATCAGGGTCGTTTATGTGTCCCTAATGTAGATGACCTAAGAGGACAAATCTTGATTGAGGCCCATGGTTCTCGTTATTCAATTCACCCAGGAGCTACCAAGATGTACCATGACTTGCGGGAGATTTATTGGTGGAATGGGATGAAGAAAGATATTGCGGGATTTGTGGCTAGATGCCCTAATTGCCAACAAGTGAAAGTTGAACACCAAAGACCGGGAGGTCTGTCGCAAGATATTGACATTCCTACTTGGAAGTGGGAAGATATGAACATGGACTTTATTGTTGGCTTGTCGCGCACTCGGCGCCAGTATGATTCGATTTGAGTGGTTGTAGATCGGATGACGAAATCAGCCCATTTCTTTCCCGTCAAGGTTTCTTACTCTGCGGAGGATTATGCTAAGTTGTACTTGAGGGAGATGGTTAGGTTGCATGGAGTGCCTTTATCCATTATCTTCGATCGTGGTACACAATTTACTTCTCAGTTTTGGAAATCTTTCCAAAAGGGCCTCGGTACTCGTGTTAAGCTTAGCACAGCCTTTCATCCCCAAACCGATGGGCAAGCGGAGCATACCATCCAAACCTTGGAGGATATGTTAAGAGCTTGTGCAATTGACTTCAAGGGTAATTGGGATGATCATTTGCCTTTGGTTGAGTTTGCTTATAATAACAGCTACCATTCTAGTATTGGTATGGCTCCATTTGAAGCTCTCTATGGTAGGAGGTGTAGATCTCCCATAAGTTGGTTTGAAATTGGGGAAGTTGCTTTGATAGGCCCCGAGTTAGTGCATGAAGCTATGGAGAAAGTTCGGATTATTAGAGAAAAGTTGAAAACGGCTCAAAGTCGACAAAAGTCTTATGCCGATGTCAGAAGAAGAGAATTAGAATTTGATTTTGATGATTGGGTTTACTTGAAAATTTCACCTATGAAGGGTGTAATGAGATTTGGGAAGAAAGGGAAGCTTAGTCCCCGTTATGTAGGCCCATATCAGATTTTGAGGCGTGTTGGTAAGGTTGCCTATGAGCTTGAATTGCCTAATGAGTTTGCATCAGTGCCTCCGGTTTTCCATGTCTCATTGTTGAGAAAGTGTGTTGGTGATCCGACCTCTATAGTGCCAATAGAGACTCTTGGCATTAAGGATAGCCTTTCTTATGAAGAGGTTCCGGTTGAGATTCTAGACCGACAAGTTCGGAAGTTGAGAAATAAAGAAATTGCTTCCGTGAAAGTTCTATGGAGGAATCAATTAGTTGAGGGTGCTACTTGGGAGGCCGAGGCCGATATTATGTCCCGCTATCCTCGTCTCTTTTCTTCCGATCCTCCTCTAGCTTGAGGTACCTAGTTCCTCATGGTTCATTCTTTTGGTTTCATGTGTCATAGTTGTATCCATGATTCCTTGATTTATCCATGTTCATGAAGAGTCTATCATGACATATATAATTGTGCATTGAGTATGAGTTGCATAAAGTCTTCATGAATTCTGTATTGAGCATGCTTTAGCTTGGAGTTGATGTTTCCTCCTCGGATATGTGCATTTACGTGCTAGCATGCTAGGTTGGGTTGTTAGTCCGAGTCTATCGCCCTTCTCAGGATATCCAGGTACTCATTCGAGGACGAATGTCCCCAAGGGGGAGATATTGTAACACCCCAGTTTTTGTAAAGAAAGAAAATGCAGTTTTAAAATTTTTCTGGTGCCAGTAACGATGAAGGCCATCTACGGACCGTAGGTGGAGTGACGGGCCGTAGATGGTAACCGTCGATGGCCCTGCCAGCTTTATGATTTTTGAGTTTCTGAACCTTGACCTACGGATTAGCAGGACGGTTCGTAGTTCAGTTGATGGGTTCCGTAGATGCCTTCCAGACTTAGCCAAATTTTCAGTCCAAAATGAACTTTCTGAATCAATTGGCGGAAGAGCAGGACGGTCCGTCAGTAGATGTACGGACCGTAGGTCCTAACCGTCGATTGGCCCCGATAGTTTATTTAAGGGCTTTTCAAACTTTTTACCTAAGTGTTTATTCCTCATAATAGATGATTTTTCCCCTTAGCCTTGGCCCTATTTATATTTTCTAAGCCTTAATCCCTTCATTTTCCAACTATCATCTTCCAAATATTTCTCTCTCTAGAAGAACAAGAAGGAGAAGAAGAGAGCTAGGGTTCTCATCAAGGTCACCAATTCCCTTTTATTTCAAGGCATTGGCTTTAAGGTATGATAGTATTTACCATTTGGAGTCTTTCCTCCAATGGGTCCTCTTTTCCTTAAGGTTTTCAAGGTATTGTCTTGCCCAAGAGAGTTAGGGTTTGACAAATTCTTATGGGTTCTTCATTATGCTTTTCATTGTTGATGTTATGGTTGATAGTGCATGATCTAGCGTGGTAAAGTAAGCTAGTGCACGATTTAGCGTGGTTTACATGCAACTTGATGAATCCCATGAGCTTATGCTAAGTATCCCCCAATTTATGATTATGTTTATGATTGTGGGTTGATTGAGAAAAGATGAATTGCATGAACTCTTTGAGAATTGGTTTAAGGATTATGATTATCAAGCTATGAATTTCATGTAAGACTATGAATGATGAAAAGAGGATATTTTATGAAAAGATGCCTGTTGAATCAAAATCTATGATTTTCCTCTATTATGTGGGTTCCCTCAATTATGACTAAATTGCCTTGATTTATGGCTTTCTAAGTATTAGCTTGCATTGAATTTCATGTTTTTGAGGAGAAGCTTATTAACCCATGATTTATGAGTTAAGAGCATGTTGAGCTATGTAGATATGAAGCTTGTGAACTCATGCATGTTTTATGAAGTTTATGATATGTTAGTGCATTTGTTGAGTTGTGAAAGGGTTTCTCATGTAATGCTCAACCTATGAGTGTGAAAGGTTTTCTCACACGAAATGATTCATAACTTGTTGAAAGGTTTGCTCAACTAAGCTTGAATCCATGATTTATGAACTATTCTATGAAGGGACAAGAGGCGATTACCCATGTTCCCTAATGTAGACAAGAGGCGATTACCCATGTCTACTAAAAAATGAAATCATGATTAATAGAAGAACAAGTGGCGATTACCCATGTTCTTAAGGAGCTATTCTATGAAGGGACAAGAGGCGATTATCCATGTTCCCTAATGTAGACAAGAGGCGATTACCCATGTCTACCTAAGATAAAATGAACTATGATAATTCCGTGGGAAATATGCTTAGTACCGAGTGGACAAGTGGCGATTACCCATGTCCCATAACCTATGTGCCACCATAAGATGATGGTCTATGATAGACACGATCTGAGCAGTTCATGGTCTTACCTTGGCAAGTAGGACACCCATTTTCGGTGTGGGGCAGACATCGGATTCCATGTTGATAGCTCACATGGTCTTATATATCGGTTAAGGCTATTTCCCCACAAGTTAATGAACAAGTGTTCTCATGATGATGGTTTAAAGTAAAGTAAAGGAAAGATGAATAGCTTGTCTTTGCCATGTTTTTTGCTTCATGTTTCTTATGTTCTATCATGTTTTAGCTTGGCCATTACATGTCATGATTATTTGTCATTCTAGCATGGTTTATATGCCCTTTTATGCATTGCTATCATACTTGGTACTTGATTGTACTAACACAAACTTTTCCTATATTGATTCTATTGATGTAGGACTTCTATCTTCTTTCATCGTGAATTTTATTTTGAATCGTCGAGGTTAAGGTTCTTTTCTTAAGAGTAATTTAAAGAAATAATAGCGGGGAAAGAGAAACAACTTGAAAAGGGATTAAAGATATAATTTCACAGAGGCATGAGTTCTGTAAATATAAACCTAAATTATTTGTATAAAAAATCTGCAGAGACCAAACCTGATAAATTTTTGAATACTTAAAGGACTAAAACTAGTAAGCATATAGGTAAAGGACTAAAAATGGTAAGTATATAGTTAAGCGACCAAACTTGATAACATCTTGAATAGTTAAAAGATAAAATCAGATAATGTATAGTTAATGAATTAATTTAGACCTACTCCAATAGTTTAGGAACTATTTATGGCCTTTTCTATAATTATGAACAATCGTAGCCAAAGAAAATTTTATATTTATCTACAAAGTTTTTTGGTAGAAAATAGTTGAATTATTCAACTACAAATTTTAAGTTGTCGCTATTTAACATCTTACATATTTTGTGAAATATTTTTGTTGTCACTAAATCGAAGGTTGATTAGAGACAGAAAATGATTGTCACCAACTAATTATATTATTTGTGACGAAAATAAATATCACAATTAAATCTAAATTTTATAGCTAAAACTTATAATATTTAACTACAAACTCTAATTTGTCGCTATTGTAAGCACATAATTTTTGAGAGAATTTTTTTTGTGTCCAAAAATTAACTAATTTTAAGACAAAAAATATATGTTGTCACGAATTAAATACATCATTAGTGACGAAATAATGCGTCACTGATAACTTTAAATTCATGACTAACATCACTCAATAAATGGCGTCAATTTATTTTTTGGTGAAAAATTTTAGTGGACAAAAGTTTACTATGAATTTTTATGTTTCGTCACTAAAATTATGTGTCTCATATATTTAAGCGCGAAAAGTATATTTTTTCACTAAAAGCGAACAATTAGTGACGAATTTCATGTTGTAGATAATAATTTCATAGCTATATATCATATTTGTTGTAGTCGGCGCTGCCGATTGCATCGGTGGTTTCGCCGATGGCCCTTGTTGTCCTTGCGGGTGAGGATTTCACCGGTGGCTGCTTTTGGTGGTGGTCGGAAAAGCAACAGAGAGGAGGAGGAGAGGGGTCTGCAACGCTTCTCTTTTGGATGGAGAAAAAATGAAAATTGTTTAGGGTTGGGTGTGTATTCTATTAAAATAGGAAAGTATTGGAGTTTTAATCTCCTCCGTTGATCGATCTGAAATGGACGATTACGATTTGATCTTGGGATTTGATTCAAATGATGGACGGTTAGATTAAGATAAGGTTTTTATAACTTGAATAAGATTGGCTATAATTGTAATAAGAAATTAACTTGAAGATGCTAGAATTGACACAAAATAGAATAGAAAAGGCTATGAATTAAATAAAATTGGACAGATAAGGCCATGATTTAAATGATTTGGAGGAAGGTTAAAGAATTGCTACTTAATTAAGAAAATACTACACTTTATTAAATAAATTGAATATAAAATAGGGAAAACTAAGCAAATACCCTATAAAAGTAAAATAATTACAAACATATACCCCTTTATATTCATACCCCACTAAATAATTACACTATATACCCCCAACTAATTTCGCTTAATTGATACTAAATCAGTATCATATACTGTATTGGTATCATTAAGGTTGATAATTTCGCTTAGTTGATACTAAATTAGTATATATATACTGTATTGGTATATTTGTTGTTCAGAAATTACTCATTAGTCAAGTAACCTTAATGATACCATAATATATATATATATATATATACACTCTTATAGTATCATTGACTAATAAGTGATTTCTGAACAAGAAACCTTAATAATATCAATACAGTATATATATACACTGATTTAGTATCAGTTAAGAAAAATTATTAGCCTTAATATACCAATACAATATATGATACTGATTTAGTATCTGTTAAACGAAAATTATTAGCCTTAATGAAGGGGGGTATGGGTTGTAATTATTTATGAGAGAATGAGTATTTCTTGAATTACTTCTTGAATTACTTTAGGTTTGGGTATGAACATGTAATTATTTTGGGTTTTATGGCCCATTTATGTAGTTTTTCCTATAAAATAAGCACTCTTAAATATTAAAGATGTTTAAATAAATAAGTAACTTAATTAATTTAAATTTAGCAGTCGATAAATATAATAATAAAATAATAATAATAATTTTATAACAATAATTACAATAATTTTTGTAAATTATGAATATTAAAACATATAATTATTTAAATAAAACTAATTATAATTTTGAACTCATAATAATAGAAAAAGGTTTTGAAAATACATATTTAATCAAATAGCAATTCGGAAAGAGTCATAGGTAGGTCAAAATTGAGTGTCAACACTGACTATATAAGGGTCAACACAGTAATCAATACATATAAATTCATTTGGGTCCAATTCTTCTCTTTCTCTTTATTAGTTATATTGTAATGACCCTGAAGGTCATTTTTGATATTTTTTATAAATGGCTATTTTACCCCTCCCGAGAGTTTTCCTGAGTCATGTTTGGCTGATATTCGAAGTTAGTTTTGTGAAATTCTTGTTAAGTCATGGTTTTTGGAAAATTTTGAATTCTAAAGGCTTAAGTTGTTAAAAATATGGTTTTTTGAGGTCATTCGGAGTTTTCGGTCTCAGATGGTGACTTCGTCGATTCCATCAACTCCGGAATGTGGAATTTGGTCTAGGAGAGCTGACGGAATCAGATTTGGTGCTTTACCGTGGAATTGAGACCTTGAGTTGGAAAATTGTGAAATTTTGATCATAGAGCTGACTTTGGCAAACATTCGGAGATCGAATGCTCGGAATTTGATTCCGACAACACCGTTGGATTCGGGGGATGATTTTTGGCCTAGGGATGGCCTTGGTTGAATTTTTAGAGGTCCCAAGCTTGATTTGAGTTTTTGAGGCTTAAGTTAGTTTTGTTGTGCTTTATCGGGTTCCAGGTCAAGGAGACCTCAAATTTGAATTCCGACGGTTCCATTGAGTCCGGAACGTCAAATTTAGTAGGGTGGCATATATAGTTTGTTTGCACGGGGTTTCGAATGAATCTCGAGGGTCCTTTCGAAGACTTGTTGAATTGCTGAATTTCTGTATCTGGTGTATTTTAACCTCTGCGTTCGCGGAGGATTGTTGAGCGTGTTCGTAGAGCTTGTGGTGCTTTGGCCTCTGCGTTCGCGGAGTAATGGCGCGTTCGCGGAGAGTTTCTTTCCCTTGACCTCCGCGTTCATGAGGTAATGGCGCATTCGCGGAGAGTAACTTCCCTTGACCTCCGCGTTCGCGGGCTAAGTGAGCTGCGTTCGCGGAGGGTTAATTTTGCCTGAAATAGTGTAAATTCGGGAAATGTCCCATTTTCAACTTTTTGAAGCTTTGGGGGGCGATTTGAAAGAGAGATTTTCGTGGAAACCTTGTGGGTAACTGATTTTAACTCTAAACCTTAATTACCCATTGATTTTATCATGATTTCAATTTGAAAATTGGGTTTTTGAAGTTGGATTTTAAGGGTTTAACATGAACTCTGAATTTTGATCAAATGGTGATTGTGGACTGGTTTGAATTCCATTTTCAAAATGGTTTCACTAATTATTTCATAAGTCTTTGAAGAGCATTTCCATGTGAGAATTTCCGGATTCAAACCTTGTTTTCGAAATTCGATTTTTCAGCCATTTGGACCCCTTTGCCTGATTTTCGTGTTCTTAGTGTTGTAGGTTCCGAAAATTGATTGTGATTCATAATTTGATTAGATTGTGTTGCTTTGGATTGTTTTCGGAAGGGAAAAACTCCGATTGTAGATTGATTGCGATTTCGATTAAGGCCAGTGGACTTCTTAAACTTTGCGAATCTTATAATATTCTAGATTTCTCTTTCTTGATTGTGTTGGGGAGTAATGGGATTGAGGTATGAGTTGAATTCTTGTATGAATTAATCTAATCTAATTGGCGGGTTCAATAAAAATGGCTATGTGTGCTAAAGTGTTAGGCCAAAGTGTAATGGGCCGCCATCTTGATATTGATGTGTAGTTGATGAAATGATATGATAGCCTCGATGTGATTATAAAATTGATAAATATGTATTTTGCTCATTGTGGATTATGGGACTAGACTTGAAACTCTTGCTTAGTGATTAATCGTACTTGTGATTAAAGGAGTAGTGAATCGGAGACTAGGCAATTGATCTTGTTATAAGTGATGTAATTATTGATGTTGATATATTGTTGATAGTGTGACGTGATTTGCATTGATATGAATTGCGTTGTGATTGTGAACACTATCGTTTTCTCATTATTTGTGTGAACATACTTATGTGCATTGGTTTTGAAACACTATGATGAGACACTTTGATGATTATGCCGATGGGAAATGATTCCGGCAAGTGATGATTATGCCGATGGGAAATGATTCCGGTAAGTGATGATTATGCCGATGGGAAATGGTTTCGATGAGTGATGATTATGCCGATGGGAAATGGTTTCGGCGATGCCAATGGGAAATGGTTTCAGCGATGCCGATGGGAAATGGTTCCGGTGATTGATGATTATGCCGATGGGAAATGGTTCCAGCTGATACATGGTCCATGTGTGGCTCCCATGGGTTCCGATATGAGATTCAACAAATGTGTATTGTAGGACAGACATGCATCACTCTACGTGACATTGCATTGCATTGTATTATCTCATTCTTGTCATTGTAGGGTTGTGTTTATGCCTTGTGACTCTGGGATTTGTATGCTTGATACTGATGTGAGTTATTTAAGTGATACTATTGAGTTGTTATTGAACTATGTGTTATTTGAACGGTTAATTGGAATCTGTTAGGTTGGGCTGATTTTCTATGCAGGTTGTAGTTATCGAAGCTTCGGTTGGAAGTAAGAGATTCGTGATTTTATTAGATTTGCCTTGTTTTATTAGTCGATTTGCTGGGTACCGTATTGTTTGGTACTCACCCTTACTTCTACACTTGTGTAGGTTCCGAGCTCGAACCGTGATCTAGTTCTCTCTTCTTCTTCTTACTCCGAGGCTTTTTGAGGAAACTTGAGAGGTAGTTGTTCGATGTTGGCGATCTCTCTCGACCTTTTTACTTTATGTCTTGTTCTATTTGAGATACAGAGACATTGAGACTTGTAATTTCATTTCGATTCTGTATTAGTGGCTTGTACATGTGACAACTAGTCTTGGGATGGATTGTTAAGTTTTGAAGTCTTCCGCTTATTGTTATTCTCCTTGATTTTCTTATTTCCGCTTTTGTTTCGATTTTGTTGGGTTTAGGCTGACTTGTCCTGATGGGATAGGACAAGTGCCATCATGCCCGGTTTTTTTGGGTCGTGACAATGTTATTAGAGCCTAAGTTTCATAGGTCACACGTGTACAAGCCAAGTCTAAGTAGAGTCTCGTGGAATTGTACGGAGACGTCTGTACTTATCTTCGAGAGGCTATGAGGACTTTTAGGAAATTTCTTTCATTTCATTCTCTCTTATCGTGCGTGGTTCTTATCGCTTATGCTGAGTGCCGCGTGCTGTTTTGGCAGATTCCAAGGACCAAAGCTTCTATTTCGAGCGATGGAGGGGAGTCAGTCCCCGAGGCAGTTGTTGAGGCCCCAATCAAAGGTCGGGGTAGAGCCCGAGTTGGAGGCCGTGCTCATGGAGCAGCATGTGGGAGAGGCCTTGCCCGAGGAGCGGCACCTGCTAGAGGTCGTGGTAGAGAGGCTTCCCCAGAGCCACATGTTAAGGTTGGTGAGGACCAGGTTCCTCCATGGTTCTTAGCACCGTTCTTTCAGGAGACCTTATTGAGGGTGCTGGAATTATGGAGAGATTTACTTAAGGTGCCGTAGGCACACCACAGGGTTCGCAGACTAGAGCAGGGGTGCAGAACCCAGAGCATCATCAGGATCCATTTGTTCAAGATCAGGTGGGTCAACCACCATTGGTTTCTGCACCAACTGTAGGTACACAGGTTGCTCCAGATGTTGTTCTGACAGTGGAGGACCAGAAGTGTTGTGAGAGGTTTCAGAGGATGAAACCACCCCAGTTTCAGGGTGGTAAGAGTGAGGATGCTCATGAGTTTCTGACCTTTTGCCGTGAGATGCTTGAGGCGATGACGATGGTGGATGCGAGGGGTGTCCCTTTTTCTGCTCTCCAGCTCCATGGGCCAGCCATGGAGTGGTGGAGGTCTTGGGTGGAGTCCATGCTAGTGGGATCTCCTCCGATTGAGTGGGATACTTTCTCCAGTGCTGTTCTAGATCATTTCATTCCTTAGAGTGTGCGTGAGGAGGGCAGGTTGAGGTTTGAGGGTTTGACTCAGGGTGGCATGTCCGTTGCGGAGTACGAGGCATGATTCTATCAGTTGTCTTGTCATGCCACGTCTTTGGTTCCAGATGAGGCGGAGAGGGTCCGCAGATTTGTGAGGGGTTTGACTTTCTCCATCATATCGTATGTGTTCAGATCATCCCGTGAGGGTGCTTACTTCTAGTCCATTGTGAGTATCGCCAGGGAGGCGGAGTTGTTGGTTTGAGAGGAGTTTGGGGACCCCAAGAGGGCACGCTCTAGTGGTTAGTTTTTCGGTGCCTTGTCTGGAGGCAGGGGTTCTTAGAGGGGTGCTAGCTCATTTCAGTGTCAGAGGCTGGTACATGCTTCCATGCCAGCGGCTTAGGGTGGGCAGGTGTCTCGTGGGTCTCACAGTTCTGGCCAGGGTGGCCGTGGTACTTCATCTGGTTCATCACAACAGATCACTATTCTGAGGTCTTATTATAGTTATGGGGATCCAGGTCATTTGATGCGACAGTGCTCTCTGCAAACTCATACTGGGCCCCATCGTACTTACTCAGCAGCTCCAGAGAGAGATCCAGCGCCTCTGGCTAGAGGCCAAGGTAGGGGTCATACAACAGGTAGAGGCGATAGAGCCTCGGGTAGTGGTGTTGTGGCTCAGCGTGGAGATAGAGGTGTGGCTCAGACAGGAGGTGGTAGAGGAGCCCAGTGTTATGCTTTTTCGGGGAGAACCAAGGCTGAGTCTTCTGACGCAATCATCATAGGTATTGTCCCAGTCTGCCATCAAGATGCATCTGTATTATTTGATCTGGGGTCTACTTTCTCTTATGTGTCTACCTACTTTGCATCTGAGTTTGATTTGGTTTGTGATCATATGCTTGTACATGTGCATGTTTCTACACCCGTGGGTGAGCCTTTAGTGATGGATCGAGTGGATCGATCACGTCCTGTTTCTTTGGTTGGGTATGACACTTGGGTAGACTTGATTATTCTGGGGATGGTAGATTTTGATGTGATATTGGGTATGGATTGGCTTTCTCCTTATCATGCGATCCTTGATTGTCATACTAAGACTGTCACTTTAGGGATGCCTGGTGTTCCGAGGGTAGAGTGGAAGGGTACTAGTGGTTCTTACCCTAGTAAGGTTATCTCCTACATCCGAGCCCAGAGGTTGATTGATAGAGGGTGTTTGTTCTATTTGGCTTTTATTCGGGATACCAGTGTTGAATCCCCTTCCATGGAGTCCATTCCCGTGGTTCAGGAGTTTGCTGATGAGTTCCCTACTAATCTTCCTGGTGTTCCTCTGGATAGGGACATTGATTTTGCTATTGACTTGGAGCCGGGCACTAAGCCCATCTCTATTGCCCTGTATCGTATGGCTCCAGCTGAGTTGAAGGACCAGTTGCACGACTTGTTGAGCAAAGGATTTATTCGCCCTAGTGTATCGCTTTGTGGTGCACCGGTCTTTTTTGTGAAGAAGAAGGACGGTTCGATGAGGATGTGTATTGATTATAGGCAGCTGAACAAGGTAACTGTTAAGAACAAGTATCCTCTTCCTCGCATTGATAATTTTTTTTATCAGCTTCAGGGTGCAACGTTGTTTTCTAAGATTGACTTGAGGTCCGATTATCACCAATTGAAGATTAGACCAACGGATATTCCTAAGACAACTTTTCGGACTCGTTACGGCCACTACGAGTTCTTGGTGATGTCTTTTGGACTTAATGCCCCTGCAGCATTTATGGAGTTGATGAATGGAGTGTTCCGTCCGTACGTGGATTTCTTCGTGATTGTGTTCATCGATGACATTTTGATATATTCCAGGACTGAGGAGGATCATGTCCTTCACTTGAGGTTGGTGCTTCAGAGATTGAGAGAGCAGAAGTTGTATGCCAAGTTCTCCAAATATGAGTTTTTGCTTGATTCTGCGGCATTCTTGGGACATGTAGTATCTAAGGAAGGTATTAGGGTTGATCCGGCCAAGATTGAGGCAGTTAAGGGCTGGACGAGACCTACTTCTCCTATCGAGATTCAGAGTTTTGTAAGGTTGGCAAGCCACTACAGACGGTTTGTGCAGATCTTCTCTACTATCACAGCGCCTTTGACTAGATTGACTCAGAAGACTGTAGATTTTCATTGGTCCGATGAGTGTGAGACGAACTTTCAAAAGCTCAAAACTTTGTTGACTCCTGCTCCTGTGTTGACTTTGCCCGAGGAGGGTGTGAGTTTTACCGTATATTGTGATGCCTCCAGAGTTGGTTTAGGAGGTGTGTTGTTTCAAAAAGGGAAGGTTATTGCCTATGCTTCTAGATAGTTGAAGGTTCATGAGAAGAACTATCCTACCCACAACTTAGAGCTTGCGGCGGTGGTATTTGTACTTAAGTTGTGGCGACATTACTTGTATGGGGTTCATTCTAAGGTGTTCACCGACCATCGGAGTCTTCAGTACATCTTTAGTCAGAGGGATCTGAACTTGAGACAGTGCAGATGGCTTGAGTTGCTGAAGGACTATGATATGACCATTTTGGACCATCCTGGTAAGGCCAATGTGGTGGCCGATGCTTTGAATAAGAAGGCTCCTAGTATGGGGAGTCTCACTGCGATCAGTGTTGATATGAGGCCCTTGACTAGGGATGTTCAGAGGTTAGCCAATAGCTTTGTCAAGTTGCAGGTTTCTGAGGAGAGCGTTGGTTTGATTGCATTCATTGAGGCCCGTTCTTCCTTAGTTGAGCAGATTCGCGAGCGCCAGTTTGAGGATGAGAAGTTGTGCCTCATTCGAGACAAGGCGAGGAGAGGTGAAGCCAAGGAGGCTGCACTTGATTCGAATAGAGTTTTGAGGATTGGAGGTCAGATTTGTGTGCCCAAGGTGGGCGAGCTTATTAGACTAATTCTAGAGGAGGCCCATTGCTCTAGATATTCTATCCATCCAGGGACAGTGAAGATGTATCATGATCTGAGACAGCATTATTGGTGGTGTGTTATGAAGAGGGATATTGCGGACTTTGTATCTAGATGTTTGACCTGTCAACAGGTCAAGTGTGGGCACCAGCAGCCCAGAGGTGTGTCTCAAAGGATGCCCATTCCTACTTGGAAGTGGGAGCGGATCACTATAGACTTTGTTGTGGGTTTACCTACCACCGTGGGTGGTAATGATTCTATTTGGGTGGTTATGATTCTATTTGGGTGGTTGTTGATAGGCTAACTAAGTCCTCTTATTTCATTCCAGTTCGAGTGAAGTATACAGCGGAGAAGTTAGCTCAACTCTACATCAGTCAGATTGTTAGACTTCATGGGGTGCCGATATCTATAGTCTCGGATCGAGGTTCATTATTCACTTCGCACTTCTGGATGGCTTTGCAGCATGGGTTGGGTACTTGTTTAGATATGAGTACAACATTTCACCCTCAGACAGATGGTCAGTCTGAGCGGACGATTCAGGTGCTTGAGGATATGCTCCGTGCTTGTGTGATTGATTTTGGTGCTAGGTAGGATCAACATTTTCCCCTAGCAGAGTTTGCCTAAAACAACAACTATCATTCCAACATTCAGATGGCCCCATTTGAAGCGTTGTATGGCAGACAGTGTAGATCGCCGATTGGATGGTTTGATTCGGCGGAGATGGATTCCTTAGACACTGACTTGCTTAGAGATGCCATGGATCAGATTCGTTTCATTCAGAGTAGGTTGTTGACTGCTCAGAGTCGGCAGAAGAGTTATGCCGATCGGAGAGTTCAAGACTTGGTATTCATGGAGGGTGATCATGTTTGGCTCCGAGTATCACCCATGAAGAGTGTTATGCGGTTCGGAAAGAAGGGCAAGCTTAGTCCTAGGTTTGTTGGTCCTTTTGAGATTTTGGACCGAGTGGGGGAGGTGGCCTATAAGTTGGCCTTACCACCTAGCTTGTCAGCTGTGCATCCTTTGTTTCATGTTTCTATGCTTCGGAAGTACATCCCGGATGAGTCTCATGTGATTACACTCGATTCAGTAGAGTTGGGTCCTAATTTGACTTATGAGAAGGAGCCTACAACCATTCTAGATAGGCAGGTCCGTAAGCTTAGGACCAAGAAGATTGCTTCAGTGAAGGTGCAGTGGGGTCACCGTTCATTTGGAGAGGCTACTTGGGAATCCGAGTCTGACATGCGTGCCATATATCCTCAGTTTTTCGAGGCTCCAGGTACTTTCTTTTACTTTATGTTCGAGGACGAATATGACTTTTAGTGATAGATAATGTAATGACCCTGAAGGTCATTTTGGTAATTTTTATAAAATGACCATTTTACCCCTCCCGAGAGTTGGTCCGAGTCATGTTTGGCTAATATCCGAAGTTAG
The DNA here is from genome assembly GCA_018342035.1 of Solanum appendiculatum. Taxonomy (NCBI): domain Eukaryota; kingdom Viridiplantae; phylum Streptophyta; class Magnoliopsida; order Solanales; family Solanaceae; genus Solanum; species Solanum appendiculatum. The sequence continues at coordinate 1,358,063 of JAGDQO010000336.1, forward strand.
TTTTGTGAAATTCTTGTTAAGTCATGGTTTTTGGAAAATTTTGAATTCTAAAGGCTTAAGTTGTTAAAGATGTGATTTTTTGAGGTCATTTGGAGTTTTGGGTCTCGGATGGGGATTCCGTCGATTCTATCAACTTCGAAATGTGGAATTTGGTCTAGAAGAGTTGACAGAATCAGATTTGGGGCTGTATCGTGGAATTGAGGCCTTGAGTTGGAAAATTGTGAAATTTTGATCATAGAGTTGACTTTGGCCAGCCTTCGGAGATCGGATGCTCGGAATTTGATTCCAACAACTCCGTTGGATTTGGGGGATGATTTTAGGCCTAGGGGTGGCCTTGGTTGAATTTTTAGAGGTCCAGAGCTTGATTTGAGTTTTTTAGGCTTCAGTTAGTTTTATCGTGCTTTATCGGGTTCCGGGTCAAAGAGACCTCGAATTCAAATTCAGAAGGTTCCATTGAGTTTGGAACGTCGAATTTAGTAGAGTGGCATATATGGTTTGTGTGCACGGGGTTCTGAACGAATTCCGATGGTCCTTTCGGAGACTTGTTGAATTACTGAATTTCTGGTTTCTGTATCTGGTGTATTTTAACCTCCGCGTTCGCGGATGATTGTTGAGCGCGTTCACGGAGCTTGTGGTGCTTTGGCCTCCGTGTTCGCGGGGTAATGGCGCGTTCGTGGAGAGTAACTTCCCTTGACCTCCGCATTGGCGGGCTAAGTGAGCTGCGTTCGCAGAGGATTAATTTTGCCTGAAACAGTGTAAATTCGGGAAATGTCCCATTTTCAACTTTTTGAAGCTTGGGGAGGCGATTTGAAAGAGAGATTATCGTGGAAACCTTGGGGCTAACTGATTTTAACTCTAAACTTTGATTACCCATTGATTCTATGATGATTTCAATTTGAAAATTGGGTTTTTGAAGTTGGATTTTGGGGTTTTTGCATGAACTCCGAATATTTGATCAAATGGTGATTGTGGACTGGTTTGAATTCCGTTTTCAAAATGGGTTTCACTAATGATTTCCTAAGGCTTTGAAGAGCATTTCCATGTGAGAATTTTCGAATTCAAACCTTGTTTTTGAAATCTGATTTTTGAGCCATTTGGACCCCATTGCCCGATTTTCGTGTTCTTAGTGTTGTTGGTTCCAAAAATTGATTGTGATTCATAATTTGATTAGATTGTGTTGCTTTGGATTGCTTTCGGAAGGGAAAAGCTCTTGTTGTGGATTGATTGCAATTTCGGTTAAGACAAGTGGACTTCTAAAACTTTGTGAATCTTGTAATATTCCGGATTTCTCTTTTTTGATTGTGTTGGGGAGTAATGTGATTGAGGTATGAGTTGAATTCTTGCATGAATCAATCTAATCTAATCGCCGGGTTCAATAAAAATGGCTATGTGTGCTAAAGTGTAAGGCCAAAGTGTGATGGGCCGTGATCTTGATATTGATGTGTAATTGATGAAATGCTATGATAGCCTCGATGTGATTATGAAATTGATGAACATGTCTTTTGCTCATTGTGGATTATGGGACTAGACTTGAAACTCTTACTTAGTGATTAATCCTACTTGTGATGACTCTTACTTAGTGATTAATCCTACTTGTGATGAAAGGAGTAGTGAATCGGAGACTAGGCAATTGATCTTGTTATAAATGATATAATTGTTGATGTTGATGTATTGTTGATAGTGTGACGTGATTTGCATTGATATGAATTGCGTTGTGATTGTGAACACTATCGTTTTCTCATTATTTGTGTGAACATGCTTATGTGCATTGGTTCTGAAACACAATGATGAGGCACTTTGATGATTATGCCGATGGGAAATGATTCCGGCAAGTGATGATTATGCCGATGGGAAATGGTTCTGGCGATTGATGATTATGCCGATGGGAAATGGTTCTGGCAGATACATGGTCCATGTGTGGCCCCCATGTGTTCCAGTCTGAGATTCAGCGGATGTGTATCATAGGACAAACATGCATCACTCTACGTGACATTGCATTGCATTATCTCATTCTTGTGATTGTGGGGTTGTGTTTATGCCTTGTGATTCTGGGATTGTATACTTGATACTGATGTGAGTTATTTCGGTCATACTGTTGAGCTGTTGTTGAACTATGTGTTATTTGAACTGTGAATTGGAATCTGTTAGGTTGGGCTGATTTTCTGTGCAGGTTGTAGTTATCGGAGGTTAGGCTGGAAGTAAGGGATTCGTGATTTTATTAGATTTGCCTTGTTTTATTAGTCGATTTACTGGGTACCGTGTTGTTTGGTACTCACCCTTGCTTCTACACTTGTGTAGGTTCCGAGCCTGGACCGTGATCTAGTTCTCTCTTCTTCTTACTCCGAGACTTTTTGAGGAAACTTGAGAGGTAGCTGTTCGATGTAGGCAATCTCTCTCGACCTTTTTACTTTATATCTTGTTTATTTGGGATACAAAGACATTGAGACTTGTAATTTCATTTCAATTATGTATTAGTGGCTTGTACATGTGACAACTAGTCTTGTGATGGATTGTTAAGTTTTGAAGTCTTCCGCTTATTGTTATTCTCCTTGATTTGCTTATTTCCGCTTTTGTTTCGATTTTGTTGGGTTTAGGCTGACTTGTCCTGGTGGGATAGGATAAGTGCCATCACGCCCGGTTTTTTTGGTCGTGACATATATATAAAAGTAGAAAAATAATATAATTTCTTAAAATATTATATAAATTTAATGTTTAGAAATCAGAAGATGGTTTGACTTTGACGTAATATTATTAGTTGACACTATTAGAAATTTTAATGGTGGTTGTATTCTGAGTTTCTGACCTAGCTAGAAAACCATTAACATTAAGAATAGGAACATCGAGATCTAGTTTTATTTTATTTTATTTTAAGTTCACTAGTTAAAAAAGAAGAAACGTTAGGAAATAATTGAGTCAGTGAATTTTGAATAGTATAAAAACAAAGTATACCACTGTATTTTCTAAGTAAAATGAAAATATTTTTTGTGTGATATATTTTTTTAGTATAATCTTATCTATATATATAATAAAGGAGAAACATAGATAAGGTGATGTGACACCTCTCTATGACCTCCATTCATATTTATCTTGTTTCTCCTTTTTTGGGCCATTTTTTCCTTCATTTAATTATTTATTTTATTTTTAATATCTCAAAAAATCTACATTCAATTACTCAACTTTTCATCTACCACTATAATATATATTTAATAGCTTTAATAAGAAATAACTACTAATAACTCACACCTCTTCAACTTATACTCTTAATAATATTCATAACTTTTTTTTAATCTTCATAACCCCCAAAATTTAATTTGTTAGTTTATGACACCTTATGGTATTCCTCCTCTTTGCCTATATAAATTCATATTTTGTATGAAGAAAAAATTCATTCAAGGTTATTCTTTCACTTCTCCATCACTATAAGATACATAAGGGTGAGGAAGAAAATACTATTCGTCACATCATATGGTTGCTTTCAACAAAGCCGTAAAGAATCTATGAGTAAGAATGTTTCTTTTAATTTTTAAATTATACTTTTTTATTTTTTGGAACCACAGGATAACCCGCAGCCGCTACAACCTCTGCCCTTCGGGTGAGCACTTTGTACGCACTGTGTAATAGCCTGCAAACCACACAGGGGATGTAAACCGCACTAGGCAAGCCCTATGCGATAGGCTCGACTCAGAAGGCATTGAGGGGGGATCGATCCCGCGTCATCCGTGTGGATAACCACCCTCCAAAACCCTCCAAATCAATTTATTTTTTGAATTTAACTAATCTTTGAAACAAAATTGAATAAACTCAAGATCAACAAAATCATGGAGTATGTAACTAACAATTTCGTGTAAATATATTCATAATTTGTGCATGCAAAGATGAAGAAGAGAGTTGAGAAAGATAGAAAAGTAGAGAAAATTGTGACTTTCAAAAGAAGATGATATATAGTGTTACAGAAAAATTATTATTACAATAAAATAGTGTTAATTACTACTCTCTCCATTCATTTCTATTATTTATTGTAAAAACTTAAGCGTCTCAAAATTTACTACTTCACTTATTCCTATTTTTTATTGTAAATTTAAAGCCTAAATATTTATCACTCTAACCTTTCATTTTCTTCATAAAGAATGAAAATCTATATCTATCTATTAGAAAAGTGATGTAGCACCTCTTTTAGCTGATGATCTGTTTATCCTTTTCTCATTTTTTTTTGATAATTTTCACTACATTTCTATTTATTGTTACTATTAAAAAAATGTGTCAATTACTACTCCCTCCATTAATTTTTATTATTTATTGTAAATATTTAAATGTCTCAAAATTTGCTATTCCACTTATTTCTATTCTTTATTGTAAATTTAAAGGCCTAAATATTTATCACTTAAATCTGTCATTTCTCCATAAAGAATGAAAATTTATTAAAATAGAATAGTCTAATGAATATCAATTCAAATAGCTTGAAAAAAATAAAGCCATCCTTTTAACATTAAAGTTAGGAATAAAAGAATATTGCACCAGTCAAAAATACAATTTTTTAAAATTTAATTTTCCCTATTTTCCCATTTATTTTATTAGTTATAATAATAAAAGTCACAGTTATCATCATTTACTTGTTCTTACTTTTCATATTCTTTATTGAAAATCAAAACTCATCCACATATTGATATATAAATAATTGATATTCCCTTTTAATGGCACCCTTAAAGTCACAATAATTAGAAAAATAAAGGGACAAGAAAGTGTATGTGAAAAAATAATAATATAAAAGGCAGGCTTCTTCTTTTCAAATGACTCATGGATTGTTGTTCAACACAATATTTACATATTATAAGGGCTTTCAATATTGCCTCTCATAATCTTTGTAAATTGAATATGACTTTTACTTCCTCTCTTGAATTTAGAATACAATTACATTTTTTATGCTTTTCATATGAAAGTTTTATGTGGATATATAGAAAGGTTAGGCTATTAATTTTATTAATTGCACTAATTTATATGCTCATATTGTAAAGTAACAATTGTGAAAAAGTTAAATTATAAGTAAGAGAAACTAAATGAAACTCTAAATTTAAATGGTTAAATAAATTTATAAACGTAAATAGGATTATATAAAGAAATTTATTAGTAAAATAACATAAATGATTTGAAACACCTAAACATGAGATGACTGTATATATAAAGTTGGCACGTAAAGAAATATTTATTTGTATTTCTTCAAGGCTAAATTATAGTTCTCTTCTACTTTTTTTCTTCATACTAATTTATTTTTATTGTTTTTTCCTTTTTTTTCTTTTATTGTTATTTTCAATTTGATTTTATATATATATATATTATTTTTGTTATTGCAATTTTTTAATTTCTTTTTTATATCAACTAAATATAGAAAAGAATATGACCGTGTGAAGTGCAGATTGGTTAACTAATATATATATATATAAAATGGTATTAAACCCGCCTATGTGGCGCTCTATGAGATTAGGATGACCATTCATCTATTTTCTCATTTTAAAATCTTAAAATAAATTAGGGTAATTTAGTTTTAAAATAGAAACTTAAAAGACACGTTGTTAATTTGTTAAACGGTGCGACCTTCAATTTGCTTCAAAAGTGGTGATTTATGACCCTCCTAATTCTCTTTCTCAATTGAACGAACACAGAGTGACATTTCTTATTCCAAAACTCCACAAACAACAACAAAGGTGGTGATTTATGATGCTTCTCATCTTTAGCAATTTCTGTTAGGGATTCTGCCCAGATTAGCCAAGTCTTGTGTATTAGTACTTTTGGGATCTTTAATCCGAACCATATCCTTCTGATAGCCAAGGATTCTGCTCAAGTTTACATCGCACCATAGAGGTAAATTTTCTCTATCCTCTTTCTGAGATCTTTACTTCTTTTTCCATTTTTATTTTGTGTATCTTTATACTTTATATTCTCGATTTCTCGCGTGATTGTAGAATCCAATCTCCATCAAAAGCAACAAAAGGTTCATTCTGAAATTCATCAATAATCTCTCACGCAATATAAGCTTTCTTCTCCTCCTCCTTTTCCCTTGCTTAATTATTTCCATTTTAGTGTTTCATGCATTTGCTTTTTCACTGTCCCCATTGTTCAATTATTTTGGAATTTTGGCCATACCATTGACTTGCTCTGTAAAGTTTTGATATTGGTTTTTTTTTTAAATTTCATAATTCATTGTTTTTTCACGGTTACATGTTAGTAATTGTATTGTTAATATTTTCGCTTTCTCATGGCTATGTTACTATTCAAATTTTACTAATTGGTTTGTTTAATGAGATATTTCCCTTGCAATTTTCGTGTTGAATTCCTCTTTTCAGATTTTTACAATCACTCCCTACGAATACGATCAAGTCCCTATTCTCTCCTTCAATAATAGTGAGGAAACAATAATCTCTATCTGTAGCCTTTTATACCATTTTATTGTGAGGTCCATCCCATGTCTTATTAGTCAATTTTTGCTTCTACAACAAAGATTTAATAATTGCTACAAGCAATTATTAAAAAGGAATAGTTATAGCAAAAGTTGAAAAGTTTATAGATTTGGTGGTTGGCAAATTGGTAGGATTTGCAACCTTTGTTGAAATTTGTTACATTTGCCTATGTCATTAGTGACATAGGCATGGTTTTCTCTTCCTATAAATAGAAGCTTTTGCTCATTTGTTAAACACACAAAGATAGACAGAAAAATCATTTTGAGAGCAAAGTGAGGTATACCATAGACTATATAAGAAAATAGTCTGTGAAGAAAAACAGAGTGTGAGCGATATTTTTAGTAAGGTGGTAAATCAAAAAAGTGTATTCCTTTTGAGTGTGTAGTAGTCACTTTGAGTGTTGTACTCGTGACTACACAGTTTAAAAATTCCTTGCTATAGTAATATCAGTTACTCCTCTTGGCCCGTGATTTTTCCCTTATTTAGAAGGGTTTCCACGTAAAGTTCTTGGTGTTATTATTTTCCCATTTTATTTCCACTATTTTGACCATATATATTTTTGTGTCAGTCCACGTTTTCCCAACAAACTGGTATCAGAGCCAATGTTTTATCTGAGTATGCTCTGTGGTTGCAGTATGCTCTGTGGTTGCAGTATAGTCTGAACTTCCACATCAGAAAAAATTTACTTTGGTTTGCAATAGCTATATTTTTGGGGGAAAACGATGGAAGCTAACACAAGTAGAATTGTTACTTTGAATGGTATTAATTATGCCATTTGGAAGGGGAAAATGGAAGAATTGCTTTATGTTAAGAATTTTTATCAACCAGTCTTTACCACTATAAAGCCTGAAAATAAAACAGACGAAAAGTGGAATCTGTTGCACAGACAGGTTTGTGGATTCATAAGGCAATGGGTTGACGATAATGTGTTGAACCATATTTCTGAGGAGACACATGCTCGAACCCTATGGGAGCATCTTGAAAGTTTGTATGCTCGGAAGACTGGCAACAACAAAATGTTCTTAATAAAGCAGATGCTGAGTTTAAAGTATCACGATGGTTCTCCGATGACAGATCATCTGAATAATTTTCAGGGGATCATGAACCAGTTATCTGCTATGGGCATCAAATATGAAGAAGAAATTCAAGGCTTGCTTCTACTTGGTTCCCTACTAGACTCTTGGAAAACATTTAGAACTTCATTATCAAATTTTGCTCCGGATGGTATGATCTCTATGGATTCCGCCAAGAGTAGTGTCTTGAACGAAGATATGAGAAGAAACTTTCAGGGTTCTTCTTCGTCGAATGTCCTAATAACTAGCTCCAGGGAGAGAAACAAAACTCGTGATTCTCAACATAGAGAACATAACAGGAGCAAGTCCAGAGGCAGACTTAAGGATATTGAGTGCTATCATTGTGGCATGAAAGGGCACACAAAGAAGTTTTGCCGGAAGTTGAAGAGGGAGAACAAAGACAAAGAGGAAAATAAAGAAGATGGCAATGAAAATTGCCTAGCCACCGTCACCACCGAAGATCTTGTTACCGTCCTTGATGCGGATCTGATAAATATTGCTTGTGATGAGTCAAGCTGGGTTGTGGACATTGGTGCCGCATCTCATGTGACATCAAGGAAGGATTTTTTCTCTTCCTATACTCGTGGTGATTTTGGAACCTTGAGTATGGGCAATGAGGCTGTATCAAAGGTGGTTGGTATTGGTACAGTTTGTTTGGAAACTAGTGTTGGAACTAAACTAGTTTTGAACAATGTGAAACATGCACCTGATGTTCGTCTGCACCTAATTTCTGTTGGTGTTTTGGATAATGAAGGATATGTTAGTACCAACGGTGATAGAAAATGGAAACTCATTAAGGGTTTCTTAGTTGTGGCTCGTGGTAACAAACGTCGTGGTCTATACTGGACTACGACTTCTACTTGTGTTGATATGGTGAATGCAGTTGAGAGCGATAGCTCTTCAACGTTATGGCACAAGAAGCTTAGCCACATCAGTGAGAAAGGACTTAATGTTCAAGCCAAGAAGAAATTATTTTCAGATTTCCAAAGTGCTAAATTAGAAAAGTGTGAGCACTGCTTGGCTGGAAAACAAAATAGAGTTTCCTTTAAGTCTAACACTCCTTCAAGGAAGACATAGTTGCTTGAGTTGGTGCACTCTGATTTATGCGGTCCAATGAGGACAAGGACATTGGGTGGTGCACTCTACTTTATCACCTTTATTGATGATTGCTCGAGAAAACTTTGGGTCTATGTCTTGAAGACTTAAGACCAAGTGTTAGCTGTCTTTAAGCAGTTTCATGCTTCAGTTGAAAGAGAAACTGCACAGAAACTAAAATGTATTCGTACTGACAACGTTAGTGAATATTGTGGACCGTTTGACGAACACTGCAAGCATCAAGGTATTAGACACCAGAAGACTCCTCCTAAGACTCCTCAGCTTAATGGTTTGGCTGAGAGAATGAACAGGACCTTGATGGGAAGAGTTAGATGTTTGCTTTCTGAAGAAAAGTTGCCGAACTCATTTTGGGGTAAGGCTTTATTGACCACTGCACATGTTATTAATCTGTCTCCTACTGTTGCTTTGCAAAGTGATGTTCCAAATAGAGTTTGGTATATGAAGGATGTTTCCTATGACCATTTGAGGGTATTTGGTTGCAAAGCTTTTGTACATGTGCCAAAAGATGAGAGGTCAAAGTTAGATGCTAGACAAGGCAGTGCATCTTCATTGGATATGGCCTTGATGAATTTGGTTATAGGCTATATGATCCAATTGAGAAGAAACTTGTGAGAAGCCGTGATATTGTTTTCATGGAGAATCAAACCATTGAAGATATTGACAAAGCGGAGAAGCTAGAATCTTCAAGTTTTGATGTCATAGTTCATCTTAATGAAGTTCCTCACACAAGTGTGCATGATGTTGTTGGGCTTGATGACCATGGTGACGCCTAGAATCATGTCTCGAATCAACACATTGATGTTGATGATAACAATGATGTTGTTATTGATGATTTTTCTGCTCAAGAAGTTGTGGACGAATCAAATATCCCGCTTAGGAGGTCCACAAGACAGTGGGTTCCTTCCTCTCGTTATTCACCCAATGAGTATGTGCTACTCACTGACGGGGGAGAACCTGAATGTTATGAGGAGGCTATAGAAGATGAGCACAAGGATCAATGGATTGAAGCCATGCAAGATGAGATGAAGTCTCTGCATGAGAACCACACTTATAAGTTGGTGAAATTGCCTAAAGGCATGAGAGCTTTGAAGAACAAGTGGGTGTTCAAAGTTAAAGTTGAAGAACACAACTTGAAGCTCAGATACAAAGCTAGATTGGTTGTTAAGGGATTTGGTCAAAGGAAGGGTATTGACTTTGATGAAAAATTTTCTCTTGTCATGAAAATGTCCTCCATACGTACAGTTCTAGGTTTGGCTGCTAATCTTAATTTAGAGATTAAGCAGATGGATCTGAAGACGGCTTTCCTTCACGGTGACCTAGAAGAAGAGATTTATATGGAACAACCTGAGAGCTTCAAAGTAAATAGTAAAGAAAATTTTGTGTGCAAACTCAGGAAGAGTCTCTATGGCCTAAAGCAAGCTCCTAGACAGCGGTACAAAAAGTTTGAATTTGTCATTGGGGAGAAAGGCTATAAGAAGACTTTCTCAGATCATTGTGTATTTGTACAAAACATTTCTGACAATGATTTTATCATCCTCTTGTTATATGTGGATGATATTTTGATTGTGGGCAAGAATACTTCCAAGATTGACGAGTTGAAGAAAGAATTGTGTAAGTCTTTTGCTATGAAAGACTTGGGTCATGCCAAGGAAATTTTGGGCATGAGAATCACTCGTCTTAGAGATGAAAGGAAGATTCACTTGTCCCAGAAGAAGTACATTGAACGTGTACTGGAGCGCTTCAATATGAAGAGTGCTAAGCCTGTTAACACACCTCTTGCTGGTCATATGAAGTTGAGCAAGCAGATGTGTCCTACAGCTAGGGACGAAAAAGAGAGCATGGCCAAAGTTCCATATTCCTCCGTCATCGGAAGTCTAATGTATGCAATAGTATGCACTAGACCTGATATTGCTCACGCAGTTGGTGTTGTCAGCAGATTTCTAGACAATCCCGGAAAAGAACATTGGGAAGCTGTGAAATGGATACTCAGGTATCTTAGAGGAAGCTCAGATGAATGCTTGTGTTTTGGAGCATCAAATCCAATCTTGAAGGGCTATACAGATGCTGATATGGCAGGTGACCTTGATAACAGAAAATCCACTACTGGATATTTGTTTACTTTTTCAGGGGGAGCTATATCATGGCAGTCCAAGTTGTAGAAGTGTGTTGCACTTTCTACAACTGAAGCTGAGTATATTGCGGCTACTGAAGCCGGCAAGGAGATGATATGGCTCAAGCGATTTCTTCAAGAACTTGGATTGCAACAGATGGAGTATGTTGTCCATTGTGATAGCCAGAGTGTAATAGACTTAAGCAAGAACTCCATGTACCATGCAAGGACAAAACACATCGATGTCAGATATCATTGGATTCGTGAGCAAGTGGAGAATGAATCAGAATGAATCACTTCACGTTAAAAAGATTAACACAAGGGAAAATCCTGCGGATATGTTGACCAAGGTGATACCGAAAGGCAAGTTCGAGTTATGCAAAGAACTTGTCCGTATGAGCTCTCTCTAAAGAAGATGAAGAGACCTCCTTCCGGTGAATGGGACTGGAGGGTAGGGCTGTGTATCGGTCGGTTCGGTTCGGTTTCGAAGTTTATCGGTTTGACTTATTGGTTATCAGTTTGTAGAGATGCTAAACCGTTAAAGAACCATTAAGATATTGACTTATCGGTTATTGGTTTATCGGTTATTGATCGTTATCGGTTTAACCGTTAAGATTTGACACAAAAAAAAAATCATTAAAAATCACGTAGAAACAAGGTGACAAACCAAATGAACCATGCACAAGAATTCACAAATAATATCTTGCAAAAAAGCAAATACTTTGACATTGTAGAATATCCAAGAGTTTGAGACAGCCAAAAATAAAAGTAGGAAACTAAACTCTAAGTCAAGGACTTTATATACAAAATGATAAAAATATAATTATTTAATTTACTATCGGGTTATCGGTTAATCTGTTAAGAAAAAACCTCAAATCGTTAAGAACCGATAACCCGATAACAAAAAAAATTAAAACCATTATCAAAACCGCTAAACCAATAACCCATTACTAATAAATCAATAACTTTTTTTGGTTCGGGTTATCGGTTTCGGTTCGGTTTTGAACATCCCTACTGGAGGGGGAGATTTGTGAGGTCCATCCCATGTTTTATTAGTCAATTTTTGCTTCTACAACAAAGATATTCAATTGCTACAAGCAATTGTTAAAAAGGAATAGTTATAACAAAAGTTGAAAAGTTTATAGATTTGGTGGTTGGCAAATTGGTAGGATTTGCAACCTTTGTTGAAATTTGTCACATTTGCCTATGTCATTAGTGACATAGGCATGGTTTTCTCTTCCTATAAATAGAAGCTTTTGCTCATTTGTTAAACACACAAAGATAGAGAGAAAAATCATTTTGAGAGCAAAGTGAGGTATACCATAGACTATATAAGAAAATAGTCTGTGAAGAAAAACAGAGTGTGAGCGATATTTTTAGTAAGGTGGTAAATCAAAAAAGTGTATTCCTTTTGAGTGTGTAGTAGTCACTTTGAGTGTTGTACTCGTGACTACACAGTTTAAAAATTCCTTGCTATAGTAACATCAGTTACTCCTCTTGGCCCGTGATTTTTTCCCTTATTTAGAAAATTCTTGGTGTTATTATTTTCCCATTTTATTTTCACTATTTTGACCATATATATTTTTGTGTCACTCCGCATTTTCCCAACATTTATTTGAAAATTTTCTTCTACTTTAGGTCTTCAATGGAAGGCGTAAGAGTGGCTAGCGATTACAGGCCGAAAAAAACTACTAATGTTTGTAATGCATCACTTTTTCTTCCTCTTCTTCTTCCCCCTTCATATCTTTTTGAAATATAAAAAAACACGTCATGTAGCATATACTTGAGTTGCATCAATCACTGCCTACGATTAAAGATATGCTTTAAATATGTTAAATTGTAGAGTTCATATTCTTAATTGGGAAACTTTATAGCACGGTACAGTGAATTTATTCCTAAATTATTTGAGGACTCATGTTTAGAGAAAAATTAATTTCATTTGCTATACACAAATGGGTTACTTGAAATCTCATTCTCATTTGGCCGTCTCTACCAAACCTTGAAGTGCAGAAAAGCTAGGTCAGGGTGGTATGCCATTAATTTCTTATGTCTTTTAATTAGTTAAGACATAATACATAAACATGACCCTTAACTTGGCTTTAACGAACAACTATGCTCTCCAATTTTGAGTGTGCACAAGTAGGCACTTTAATTTGTATAAAATTGAATAAGTAGACATATGTGTCCTACATGGCACAATACACGTAGGACGCCATGTAGGACACAAAATTGTCATATAGGATGAATATGTCTATTTGTTCATTTTTATATAAATTTAAGTGCCTACTTGTGCACACCCAAAATTAAAGGTCATAGTTGCCAGCTGACGCCAAGTTAAATGTCATGTTTATGTATTATGCCTTCAACTTATAAAAATCATATCAAAAGAATGTCATTTACATGAATTTAGAGCTACAAAAATTCCCTTTGAATGGATTGATTTATATTAATCTTACACTTGGTTATACTACTCACATCTCTTATTCCCAAAGTAAAATACTCCTTATTGAAGATATAAAAAGCAATCCATTTTTATGCAATATGCTTTTACACGTTAAAATAATCCTTCTAATTTTCGCAAAGTTAGATATTTGTTTCCGTGAGGATTTCCTCATACTTCTTTTTAATACTTAAACATTCTTTTATGACTCACATTTCTTTAGAACAACAAAAGAAACACAATATCACTTTAAGATTTCCTTAAAATTTATCACTATAGGTTTAAAATAATATGGCAATTTGATATAAGCACCGAAATACAATCTCTCTATATTTTAATTCCTCATATATGTAACTAAATCTATTGTTATTAATTGGACAAACATCGAGAAAGTAATGACAATAAAGTTTCATTAATTTACAAAATCAAAAAGAAAAATGATATTACCTAATAATCAAATATGAGCTTAATGAGGTAGCTCACCACCGCGCGAAGCGTGAGTGATTTTACTAGTATATTAAAAATTTGGTTGATTCTCAAAACTTCACATGTGCGACATAAATTGGATCAAATGGAGTAACATATAACTTTTGAAAATTACGTTAAAATGACTATAAATCACAATAATTAACAATTTAAAATATTTAAAAATCATACAAAACTTTTGGTTAACTCTCTTAGTTCATGGCACATAAATGGAAACAAATGAAGTAACATATATTGGAGCACGGGCTCTTGTGACTAGTAGTTTCATAGAACACAATGAACATGAAATATCTTCAATCAAAAGCATCAAAACATCTTTCAGGATCCTACACCAATTACTTATGATCTCGTTAACAAAGTTAACCTCCTAGAAGTTTTGTATATGGTGGAGTTGCTATTCTCAAATTCTACCGGTTGAGGATGAAAGGTTTTTGTCCCGCTCCTATATGTATTCTAATAACTAGGAAAGGATAACAAAGTACAACGAATTTGAGATCTTACAGACCTAAAATGTGAAGCGATTTCCAGTACCATCAAGAAATCGATCTGTATGCCACCCTTTTGCTTGCAACTCAGCTAAAAATGGGGAGAATGTGCAATTCATTTTTTCATAAGCCTCTTGCAAGATATTTGCACTTGGTTCATGAACCAATCGTTCCATATCCGAAGCATAAGCAGCAACCAGCCAACCCCTCAATGCATCTTCACCCGTTGCATTGTGCTCCAGTATCATATCAGTCCATCTACTTCCATGATTTAAAAGGAACTTCTCCTCAGGAAATGCTTCTTTAAATTGTTTCAGCTTTGAAGGCCTAACTACTTCATGCAGGGACCTTCCCACCTTAACCTTTCCAGCATCCTCTATCAGCCTTCCAGGAAATAAGAGATCTTCTCGATATCTTAAGTCAGCAGGACTTGAGATTTTCCCAGTCTAAAAATATTATAATGGAAAAGCTTAGTCAATTGAGATGTGAATCGATCTAACTCACCTTTGCAACTTTGGATATGTACCTTCACAAAATCAGCCACGATCATTGCAGTTCTCTGCGGATTTAATGTGTTGACAGGAGCAGCTCTCATTTCTTCACAGACACTGTAAACGTGTATAACAGACAGCAATGGTGCAACAACCAACTGCAGATATCCAATATTACCAGAATCACAAAGGACCCTATAATCTACTGGAACAACAAATTCAACTCTGCAAACTGGCATGTTTATCCAAATGACAAGCGACTTCTATAAGATGTTGGACCAAAAAGTCCACATGGTCTTATTAACATGCTTTTATAAAAAGTGAGCTCAACAAGGGAGTAGAAGCCGAGGACCCATGGAACAAAAGTTCCTCTTATTTCAGTTATCCCGTCTGTTAGGGCGTGGAAAACAAATATACCAAGAATGCCTAGTGACTTCTTTCAAGTGGAGATGATTTTGGACATCTTAGGATACATGATTTTCTTGTACTTTAACCAGCTTAAGGTTTATACGCACAACAAATGAAAACAAATTTATCTAGCGACAGAGAAGCATACATCAACAGAACAGGGCATACTTTCTGCTGATATAAGACCGACATCTTCTGCATTGTTTATTTTATTTTATCGATCAGGATCTGCATAGTGGATTTTAGAGTAGCATAAAAATTTGATTTCCTAGCTTAAACATGATTTGGAAGCACTACAAATGGATAAAATCAGAAGAGAACAAATGTACAATAATATCTTGAATGCAAATAAAATAGTACCTTTCCCTGCATTGATGAACAAATCGTGGATGCTAAGTGAATTCCTGTTCCAAGCCCGAGAACATTAAAAAGAGTGGAAATAGCCTCGCCTTTAGCAAACAGATCACTAAGATTGCCTTCTTTGGCAAATGAAGAATATATTGGCAATCTTGTTGCTCTAGCTGCAACAACTGCCATTCCCTGATAACTCCAAAGAAAAATAACTTCATTAAGATTGCTGACTACAAATTTCTCACAAATAACATCACTGAAGATTAGCTAATATACAATTTTAAAATATATCAAATTTTTTCATGCAATTAGACTAATAATATATCATTCACAGAAAGAACAATTGACTGTCCACTAATGCTCCAAAAGGAGAAATCACAAATCACTCTCTCAAGGGAGATTATCATAAAAGAAACTGAAACCTTAAAGTAACTCGTTAACAATCCCTCTTTTGGTAGTTCAAAAATTTGTACCCAGCTTTCGGAAAATACCAGTTCCCTCTTTAGTAATATTTCAATTCTGTTATACTTTAAGTATATAGGGTACTGATGGTGTAAGGTGTAGATAAATTAAATTCCTCAAAACATCTGCCTTTCTTGTATTTTCTCCTGCAAAATGAAAAGAAAAACAAAAGCTGCAAAGAAACCTATTTATTAGATCAGGAAAATTGGGAGACTTCGGGAACAAAAAAATGGAAAATCATGTCCGTCAGAGGAATAGAGTGAGCAACAAGAAATACATACTTCAAACAACATTGAATCAGTGTCATTATAAGTTTATAGATCTCCCAATATACTCAGCGAACCTCTAAAATTAGTGATTAGAGGAAACTTACCTTTGCAAAATTGCCAAGGCCGGCTACTTCAAGAAATAAATGCGGGCATAAAGGAGACACAACTTCTAAACCAGTCCCAAAGTCATACAGAACATCAGCTGCAGCATAAAAAGTTATTATAATTTAAAACTACTGTACAATTCAACAGAGGAATGCAAGTAATAGAATCAAATTTGCAGTAACAACTCTGATAAAGAAATAAAGAAGAATCATAGCATTCAACAGTGCTTCAGGAACATTGAATAAACCTAAAATTCTCCAACGTTTAGGCTCAGAATCCATCCTTGCACCCAAGTTGCTACATATGAGCTTTCCGACATGCTGCATACCATCTCTCAATATCTGTAAATAAACTTAACATTCACAAAATAGTTCCCTTAAGAAGGAAAGGGGACTGGACATAATAATTAAGGAGTCATCTGTTTAATCTGTCTACTAGACAAAAGGCTTACCCAGCTCACTGCAGTTGCCTGAGCAGGGGTAGGACGCAAGCCTGCAGCAAATAGTAGTGACTGCAAAGAAGTAATATTCAGAAGTATCATCATTTTAATGGATTTATCACGTATTTAGGCATTAAGAACAAAATTCTATGTCAACCAAGAATACATATATAAATATAAAGTGTGTGTATGCTCTTGTTGAAGAAAGTATACTCAAAAATGTTTTATGAAGTCAAATAAAGTTTAGCAAGCAGTGAGATGCTTCATAGTTAGAAGACCTGAGTCGACAAAACAGATAATGCTGCACTCGTAAAGTGTTGTAGAGCTCGAAATTGGGTGTATCTCATATACCCCTCATTCACACTGCAGAAACAATCAAGACCAGATATTTACATTACATATTCAAGAAGCTTGTGACCAATTAAAACTGTTGGGAAATGATTTCCAAGAAATCCACACCTATATGGATAGCCAGATGGGAAAAATTTATTCAGAAAGGATTCCATCATTCTCTGTGCAGCTGGTCTTGAGTCATCAACCATCTTGACCTGTAAAGAATCGTAGAAGTAAATCTCTGTTTGGAAAACAAGCAAAGTACTTTTGATAAATTAACGTGACATGGAAAACATAGTGCATCGTAATAAATTTCTATTAGAGAAGCAAGTGAAAGTACTTTTGATATATTAACATAACAAGGAAAACGTAGTACAGAGTGGCTAGTCTCTACTTGAGAATGTATATACTACGTGCAGTGAAACATTTAGGTGTCAAGGAAAATTAACAGTAGTATAGAATAACATTCACTTGGATGTTATATATACCGATTATATGCTAAAGATGTTTATAAACTCTCAAGAATATCACTGCCACCTAGAGAAATGGCAGGGGGGAAACCAAACAGTAAAGGAGAAGTTAATGCCAAAGCACGAAATTATTGGGCGCATTCAAACATATATGAAGGTATTACCTACATTTTTCGTTGGTAATTAACAATTTTATTAATTGCCAATACTTTGTACAAGGTATTACCTACATTATTGAACTACATCTGTCGCAACTGGTCATAAAGCAGAGAACAGGAAACACGAGGTATACTTGAAGTTTAGGAGCAGCACAATTAGACGACGACAACATACCAAGTGTAATCCTCCAGAGTGGATTCTGACAAGGGTAGAGTGTACACAAACCTTATCCCTACCTTGGAGGCAGAATAGTTACGTTGTTTACAATAGAGCCCCAACTTAAGGGAAAACAATTCAAAGAAGTTTGAAAAAAGAAATAATGACAGTGGAGGAGCCATGACAAAATACTATAAAAGCATGACAAAACATTATGAACAGAAACTACAACAAAATAATACGATAAACAAAGTATAAGAAAAAACAAATAGAAACTAAAGCGGTAATACTACCACTACGAGTATGAAGGATAAGCAATACAACACTCTACTACCTACTAACATGCTATCCTAATTCATGTACTCCATAACCTCCTAGCTAAGGTCATGTTCTTGACAAGCTAAAATGGAGACATGCCTGTCTAATCACCTCTTCTCTATACTTTTTCAGCCTATCTCTATCTCTCTTGAAACTATCCATAGTCTCATACCTCCGCACTAGAGATGTGTGTCTCTCCTCTTCACATGCTCGAACCATGTCAGTCTCGCTTCCCACATCTTGGCCTCCACCGAAGTCACTCTTACCTTGCCCCCGAATATATTCATTTCTAATCATATCTCTCCTAGTTTGTCCACACATCCATCGCAAATAGTTCTTCAGAGTGCAATTGTTTTTAATTTACCTGGTACCTTGTTTTTTTCCGTAGAATGGTAACAATAATTACTTGGCCAAAAATCAATGACAATGTAATGCAAACTGAAAAGGAGTATGTCCGAGCAATTGAAGATAAAACTGGGGAAATCTTTCGCCAAAAATAGAAAAAAAGTAAGGAGAACTTACCGATAGCTTACCATCAGGTTGAAATTGGTATTGACGAGAAAGCGAATTGGAAATTTCAACCCAAGAAATTGGCAGCTTAGGCGGCCGTTCATCTGATTCTTTTCTTTGCATCTTTATCTAATCCTACAGTACATACACTCGTTCATCCACAAATTTCAAAACTGAGAAGAAACGAAGAATGAAAGATTACATTAAAATGGAACCAGGTGTGTTTTAATAACTTGAAAAATCAAATATTTAGCAATATTTTTAGCATCGAATTACCAGTATTTGCATTGAGATATGGAGAGAGCTGAAATACCATTTGGAAAACTAACCTCTACAGCGTTTATTTGAGAATTAAATGACAAAAATGGTCCCTTAGGTTTAAAATAATACCTTTTAACTATATATTTGACATTTCTCTGCTCGTTTAAATTTGTCATAAGTTAACAAAAAGGGAAAAAGGCATAGAATCCATGCTCAACATATTTCGAAAATTTGAATACACATTTAAATTATTATTGTGATCTCTTAGTGAATCTATCTCTATATATAATATAAATAAGAAACATGGACAAGATGATGTGACACGCCTCTAATATAAACTTGAATAAAATAAGATTTCTGGCAGGTGTCCACTCTTTAATTTAATAGAAACTGGTAGAAAAACTTACAAGAAAGCTGAAATTGAAAGGATAAACAAAGAAAAGAAACTAGAAACAAGCAAGGTTCCAAAACCCTCTTCCTAGAAATAAAAAAAGACTTGGCATATAACATAGTCTTATTTGTAGAACCTCTACTACTACATATGCTATCAGCTACTGAGAATATTCCTTAGGTAGTGGTGGCACTCATGCTTACCTAAGAATTGGCAGGTTCTATCCCTTATCCTTTGCCTTTTGGGACCACAAAGTCCTTCAAATGGTTTGGAGGGTGAATGGGCCTAGAACTACATCTCAGCACATCTAGCCCATGGGCCACGTACACAACATTGCCATCCCCATGAAGCTGAACCTTGTCCTCAAGGTTCAAGTTGGGAAATTGGCGCCGAATCAGAGACATATCCTCCCATGTTGCATCAGAGACTAGCAAGCCTTGCCATTTGATAAGATATTGATATAGCTGATATCGACCCTTACCAACAGTGCAATGTTGAAGGACCTCCTCAGGAACAAGTTCAATAGAAGCAGATGGACTAATTAAATCAATGGGGGTAACATGATCAGGCTTGCCAATGCATTTGCGAAGAATGGAGATGTGAAAAACAAGGTGTATTTTTGAAGACAATGGAAGATCGAGTTTGTATGCAACTTGGCCAATCTTCTGAACAATTTGGAAGGGTCCAAAGAACCGTCTATTGAGTTTACTATGTCATTGCAAACAGAGTGAAAGTTGGCGATATGGGCGTAAACGAATGTATACTCAATCACCCACAACAAATGAAACATCCTGCCTTCCTTTGTCAGCTAATGTTTTAATACGCATCTAAGTCTGGTGGAGGTTGGCTTTAAGAATACTGATGAGTGGGTGATTTTCACTCATTTGGAGTCCTTTTCTTGTGATTTTGTGGCACTTAAGTAGAGAAAGAGGCTAATTTTCCTTTGAATATGGTTGTTTTAGGTACATGATGGTTAAAAATGAGTTTTGATGAAAAAGAATGGAAATTGGGGCAAAATGGAGCTAAAAACAAGGATTTTGGAGCTGGCAGTGAAGTACTCTCCGTGAACGTGGAGTTCAACAATGCTGAGTACCGCGAACGCGGGATATCCTCCGCGAACGCGGAGTGCAATTATGCTGAGCTCCGCGAACGCGGAGAAGAAACCGTGACTGGCGTCTGGGTAGTTCTGGAAATTCACATTTTGACCCTAATTAACCATATACACTGAAACACAGCCAATTGAGAGAAAATACCACAAATTATTGAACCAATTATGAAATTTTCCAAGAGTGAAGAGCTTGGGGATTAAGGCTTGGGCATAGCTTTGAGAGCAAGATTCCTCAACAACCACCATTAGAGTGAAGTTTGTGATCTTGGGTTGTAACTATTTTTCATCTTTCTTCAACTCTTTGTTTTGTATTGTTGAATTTTAGGTGTAATTGTTGATTGATGATTTGGATATTGTGTTAGACATAATCAATATTTGGGTTTTTTGATTTATATCTTGTGCTTTTGCAATTAGTTGATTTCTTTCTAATATATGAAATGGGTTTTTGATTATCCAATTGATCTCATGCTTTAATTGTTTTCCCATGGAATTGATCACTCCTTGGACTTGCTCATTTACCTCGATTAAGTTTGTAAGAGTCAATTGAGGTTGGGAAAGATTAATTGGTGCATTAATTAAGGTTTAGCAACTCATTTGTCGGATTTTAGCTAGTAATAGTAAATCCTTGCATTGCCTTTAATCGGATTGCTTGTGTTGCCACTTGATTGGGTTCGTGAGAACTAATTGAAAAATATTTGCCTATATTCGTGAGAAATAGGTGGATGATTTAGATTCCGAGGCATATATGATTTTATCCATGATTAATTGAGAATGTATGATGCTAGTTTGCAATGGATTGTATGGGTTTTAATTGATTTCCCATTCCCAAATCCCTTTGGTAATCTTGTTCGAAAATGCTTTGTCCCTTGTTCTCCTCTATCCCCTATCCTAAATTCGTTACTTGAAATCTTCTCATATTATAATTATATCTTTCATTTCGGATTCAAGCTAGTAGCTTGTAATTCTTTATTTCTTCAATTGCCTTGTACATTGTTCCTCATGGGATCGACCCCAACTCTTCGTTGGGTTTATACTTGTTAGCGACCGCTCACATTTCAAATCGTAAGAGGTGTGGTTGAGCGTTATAAAAAATGGCGCCGTTACCGGGGATCAAACCTGGGTGACCCGCGTGACAGGCGGGAATACTTACCACTATACTACAACCCCGACTACAATAGCCTAAGGCCCAATCCTAAGGGAAGGGCAAGCAACAAGTAGTCGAGGAGAGTTCTTCCTCGGATAGTGAGGACAACTCCGTACAGCTCACCTCCACAGAATCTGGGGGCGAGGAGGTTGAGGACTCCTGGACTCCTAATGGAGAGATTCTTAAGCGGACGCGAGCCGAGTTGCGGTCCAAA
Source organism: Solanum appendiculatum (assembly GCA_018342035.1). Taxonomy (NCBI): domain Eukaryota; kingdom Viridiplantae; phylum Streptophyta; class Magnoliopsida; order Solanales; family Solanaceae; genus Solanum; species Solanum appendiculatum. The sequence continues at coordinate 1,379,814 of JAGDQO010000336.1, forward strand.
GCATTTCATGACCCGTTAGCAAGGGGTACTACTTCTACTACCAGACCTGAGCCTCCGACAGCTGCTACTCCTGCTCCAGCTCCAGTTCCGGCCCTAGTTAATCTTCCGAGGTCGATGAATCATTTGAAGTCCGAGGGTTTATGCACAATCCTCGAATAAAAGAGGTTGTCCACCGATGGGATGGTGGACATGTATACAGAGGTATGGGAGACACTTCTCTTCCACAATTTCTAGATATTCACCAAGCCTCAGAGTCCCTATGTACCTAAATGGGTTCGGGAGTTCTATGCCAGGTTAATCCCGAAGAGGAAGAAGCACACCCAATCAATGGCACCGGTAGATTTTTTCATGGTGCGAGGGAAGAAGGTAAAGTGCAGCCTAACGAAAATCAATGTTACACTTGGTTATACAACCCGAGTTCGGCACTCTTTAGCAGACAAAATTAAGCTGAAGACACTGGACGAACTCAAAGGATGGTTGGTCCCTCTGATTAGTGACGCTTACCCCAGTGGCTCGAGGCCAGTGCCATCATTAAGAAGAAAGACTTAAATATAGCTGCTAGATAGTGGTTCAGGTTTTAAGCAGCACACTCATGCCTTCTCAGAACGAGTCCATTCTCCGACACCCGAAAGCCGCTCTTTTGGGTTTCATTATGGACCATCACTTGCTCAACTTGGGGATGATTATTGAGCAGGAGATTCTGATAAGGGCCAAACAAAATCAGACATCGCTCCCCTTCCCAATCCTGATTATCGATTTGTGCCAATGCGCTGGGGTTCCCTTCGAGGCCAAGACGGATGTCAAGGTCACCTCGACCTCGTCTTGTGACATCTGCTGTATTGAGGCCGAGTACTTAAAGGATGAGGCGGAGAGGAGGAGGAGACCTCCAGTAGATACGTCTCCGGCCGTCGATGTTGAGGCCATGGGGACCAGTTCTCCCAGTCCCGCAGTTGAGCAGACATGTATACCTATCCCTAAGGCTCCTACTACCTCTGCTTCTACCCCAACCACTTCCTCTATAGCTGCACCTGCCTCAGCTCCCGGCTCCCAGCCTTTGACTCAGGCCATGACTATTAAGATGGGGCACATTGCCCATTCTGCTGATATGCGGGCTTCATGAGTCGAGGTAGCTGTTCTGACTATGATTGAGCGTTCCATCGCAGTGACACTTGCTCCTATTAGAGCGGAGTTGGCGGATCAACGCCAGTTGATTACGGCTCACGGGCTGGCTTTGGATGCCCTCACCACTAGAGTTACAGAGTGTGAGAAGAGGGAGGGCACTTCTACAGAGTTGCCAGCCATCCGTACTGATATATCCGACTTGTGTAGAGATGTGGACGAGCTGAAGTCCACTGACATTACCATGCTGTGGGGTAGTGTGGATGTGCCTGAGGGTACTAGTGCTGATGTTCCTCCACCCACCACCACTGGAATTGCTCCGATAGCTTAGGATGAGGGTGATTTTGACACCCCGGAGATGGATGAGGAGGATCTTGAGGATTTGGAGGGCGACATAGTCTGAGCTACTGCTGCTGAGTCCCTCCGAGGGACATGATGGTTGGGTCGAGTGGGACCAAGCCCACCGTGGAGATTGCACCGGGTACTGATGCCCAGGTTGAGGACACACCGCCGGCCTAGCTAGACTGGAGGACTTTCCTTTGCATTTCTTTTATCTCTTGTTTTTATTTTTATTTCGCATTGAGGACACTACATTTTCTTTTTGGTGGGGTGGTGATTTTCCCAACCCCTGTTTGATTGTATGTTTTTGATTGATGTTTTGTTTTGATTTATGAAGTTATTTTAATTGATAGAAATGGTTTTGGCTTCTCGTGATATCGCTCTCTACTTCTCTTCATTGTTTATGTGGTGATTGAGTAGTTGTAAGTTCTCTTGTACACTCGAGTATTGGTTGTGATCAATATCGATGACTTGAATAGTGCTCTTGATGAACGACATGTGGGTGTGAGTCCAACAAGGTAATTTGAGTTGCATAGTCTTGTGTGAACTCTTAGCATCTCATTGTGACTAGTTGATTGTCGATGGTGAGTCTTGCAATGACCGTTGCACGCAAGCTTGACTCATAGAGTTGTGATCCACAATAGTGTTTGAATGCCATTTGTGGTGAGCTTTACTTGAAAGATGTGTATGATGATGCCTAGAACTTGCCCCATTGGTCTAGCTAGCTAACTTTGGCGAATGAAGGAAATGATCTTACGCATATACTTTTTTAGAGTGAGCCTAATTGTTATACTTCGTGTGACCACCTTGTGAGTGTGTGAACCCAGCTTGGCACCATTTGAGCCTACCCTTCTCTTTGAATAAACACAAATAAAACAGTCGGTTGATTGAAATTGCCATACTCTCTCAAACCTTTAACCTTCGTGGAGCATTGTTATGCTTGACCTACCAACTCAGGCCAAAAGCCTAAGCTGGGGGTGTGGTAAGAGTGAGGAAAGAAACCGAGCAAGAAAATTGTGAGCTTATCTTTGGAAAGTTGTGAAAAAGATGGAACCCCTCTAAAAAAGAGAGGTATTGAGAAAAGAAATGAGTTGAATAAAGTGTGATCATTGTATTGTGTTGTGAAAATAAAGAAAAGGGTATCCCAAATTGGCTGTGAGCTTTGAAAAGACCAAAGATGAGTTATGAAAAGGAAATGAACGAACGAAAAAGGGAAAGATGAGAAGAATAAGCAATGCTCCTTGAAGGTAGAGTCACTAAACCAAAAATGATCATACCTTTACCCTCAGCCCATTACAAGCCTTGAAAGACCTTTTTGATTGTCACGACCCAAGGTAACCCCTAGACGTGACATAGCGTACAAGACCTCGAAAGGCCTCATACAAGCCACTTAGCATGCATACATACAAGATCATAGAGATTTAAGAGTTCAAAAGATAATTTCATATCAAAGCTTTTAAGAAAATAGCGGAAGTCTACATCAAATGTATCAAAGCCACTCTAACATAAGAATGAGAAATAACATTTGGGACGTAACCCAATACAAATGTCAAAATGAAGAACATAAAAGTAAGAACAACAAGTCCGTTAGAGGCATCGTCCAGTTGAGGAGGCTACCTGAGAGATCGAGCAGGAGATGCGGGAGCAGTTCCCCAGCTTATTTGAGCCCTCAGGTACTTCTTGATCCATTTTTTCGAGGACAAAAGTCCTTTTAGAAGTGGATATTGTAATGATCCTCCAGGTCATTTCTGTGTTAATGCCTTCTTTCTGTCATTTAGAGCGGTCCTGTAGCAACCCTAAGTCATTTATGACTTGCTGGCACTGACTGTTTGGTCGCCTGGTCGTTCGCTTGGGTTTTATGCCTGTTTTTCTGTTTTGGAGCTTTTGAACCTTGAAAAGTTGATTTTGGTCATGACTTCGGGTAAACGACCTAAGATGAGAATTCTAACGGTTCCATCAGCTCCGGGGTGGCAAAATTAGGCTAGGAGAATGGTTTACCCAATTCACGAGGTTTCTAGTGTGATTTTGGGGCTAGTTAGCTATTTAGTCTTTGCAATTTGGTTCAAGATTGACTTTGGTCAACATTCTTGGAAAAGGCTCTCGGATGGAAATTCTGACAGAGCGATTAGTTTCGAAATGTTGAGTTTTGTCTAGAACGACCTTTCGAGAATTATCGGGAGCTTCCGATATGATTTTGAGGCCTTCGGTAGAAATTGGCTAAAATGGTTAAGTGGGTGTGGGACCCACTTTTTGTCGAAACAACCTCGTATGGAAATTTCGACTGCGCCATTGAGTCCGAAACGTCAAATTCGAGAGGGTAGAATATTTCATTTGCGTGCACGGGGTTCCGAACGAATCTTGAGCACCCCTTCGGAGTTTTGGAATTGTCCAAAACTCAGCTGGTGCAGCTGTCAAGAAGCAAGACTCATTTACTCTCCGCGTTCGCGGGATAGGCTCTGCGTTCGAGGCAGAGGTTTGTGAGACTGGGGGTATCCTTGTTCTTCGCATTCGCGGAGGTCTGGGTCCCTGAGCTCCGCGTTCGCGGAGGCCTATTTGGTGAGAGGTTTTTTGTGCTCCACTTTCACGGAGGGTTATCCGCATTTGCGGAGGTCTGTTGGGTGAGGGGAGAAGTTGTTCTCCGCATTCGCAGGCCTTAGGCCGCGTTCGTGGAGCACTGGCTGGCTCACCTCCGCGTTCGCGGAGAAGAGGGGTCTGGCAGTGTCTATTTAATGAGGTCGAAGCTCCCATGTTAGAGAGCTTCAAACCTTCATAAAAATCTCCTCGGTTGTCAGTGTTTGGCGATTCAAAGTCCCAGGCGTTCAGATTCTCATTGTCTTCGTGGGTTTTAGGTTGGGGGTCATTGGGCGTTCCTTGTTTTCCGTGAAATCAAGGGTAAGTTCCTTGTTGGCCTATTTTGTTAAGTTTTGTGATTTGTTGTTGTGGGCATTTAGGAGCGGATCTGACCCCTAATGGGCGATCCATTTTGGGATTCGTGCTTGGGGAAGGATTTAGGACCTTTTTACGGAGTCAATTTCGGAGAACCTGGAGCGGGTTCCACTTTGCCCGATTTGACTCCAAAATTGGTATGTCTCCGAATTTATTGATTTTAGTGTCTAAACGACCGTATTGACGCTGTGATTCTATTTTTGATAGCATTACAACAATCTGAGGCCGTTCGGAAGGAGAAATATTCGGCTGAGTGACTTGGAGCGCTCGTGATCGGCTTTTTGGTAGGTTACGCCTTCTCTTCCTTCTAGATTGAGCTTGATTGTGTAAATACTGGTTAATAATTGTGAATTTGGGGTGGCTAGCTAGTACTGGTTCCCTGTTTACCCAATTTCCTATCTTATAGTTGACTGTTGGGTTGTTGACTTGGATTGATTGTATATATGTTGTGGGTTATCTGCGGGGTGGTTATCTTCTGATGCATGAGTGGGTCTGGGTCTCTGGATTCTGTGCTGGACTGATTATTGTGATTTCAGACTTAGGATTGGTTAAGGTAGTGTTGCCTTAGTCCTATGCACCCATTGACTTGAGTATGTATCCGACGGCGATTCGGATGGACTAGGTCCTTGTAGACTGATATAGCAGACTTGGGTCTAATAGTGTGAGCCTTGATTTAGGCATTCTTGTGGCCTTCGATTCTTCCGATTCTCTTCACTCTATTTTTTGAGATCGTGGGATGCTGCCGGAGGATGTTATGTTGAGCCGATTCATGGTTGGATTGTGTTAGGCTGGAAGCCTTCGTTTGATATATTTGTGGGTGGCGGCCCGTGATGGTGAGCCTTGCGCTGTGTTGTTCGTAGTGGCTTTATCTGGTTTGAGGTGGATAGCTCTAGTTCGAGACTGAGGTTATGCGATTAGCATTCGGTATTTCCAGTGCTAGGCTGACGGGGGTAGGCTATTCGCTCCGGTCCATAACTGACGTTATACAATTGCAGCGCGTTATTTTCAGTGCGAGTCCGTGGAGCGTAGGCTACTAGTCCCAGCCCGTGATTGACGTTACCCGGATGGAATCGGTATTTCCAGTGCAAGACTGTTGAGTGCAGACTGATTAGCTCCCGTTTGAGACTGATGACACGTGGTTAGAGTCCGTTATTCCCAGCTCGAGACCATAGAGCGGGTGATATTGTCCCAGCATGAGGCCGAGGTTACGTGGGTGGGACCCGGTGTTGCCAGCTCGTGACTGATGATTTGGGCTGGGCCTGTGTGTCGATAATTGAGCTGGGCTATGATATTATTCCAATACAAGGCCGAGGTTACGCGGGTGGGACTCGGTATTGCCGGCTCGTGACTGATTATTGGGCTCGGCCCAGGTGATGAATTTCGGGTCCGGGACCCTTGGTTGGAGACTTCTACAGTTGGTGTTCCTCATTTCTTTAGTATAGCTCTTCTGTGTACCTGTTGGGCTTATGGGGGTCCATTTAGGTTTTATTTAAACTTACGCACGAGTGTGCCAAGCGGGTCTTATGGGGGCCCTAGTTGGGTTTAGTTAGTGATCCTCAGTTTACTTTTCACTTGTTCTGTTTCCGTTCTGTTGACCTCTATTATTGTTGTTGCTGATTCTATCTTGTCTACCTATCTTTACCTTTCTTGGTCAGTCGGCCTATGATGCCTACTGGGCACCTGTTGTTTTGGTATTCATGCTACACTTTGTATCTATTTTCGTGATGCAAGACTGAACACCAGCTATCAGCGTTGATATTGAGCCTGCTGTGGTCTGTTCAGGAAACGAGGGTGAGCACTTGGCGTTTTGGGATTACCAGTCTCCTTTTGTATATATATTTTGGCTTATCTTCTTATTTTCGAGACAGTTGTTTCTGTGGTCCACTTTTGGGACTTGTACTCTTGATTAGCAGTTCTGTACTCATGGCTTCCAGATTTTGGGAGGTGTTGTATATATTATTTTGGTCTCGTTCCAGCTTTCGTATTTGTATCCTTGTTATATGCTTCCGCTTGTTTGAGAATTAGTTTCCACCCTTAATCCCATTACTGTTTGGTTCCAGGATAGGGTTTGGGCTGACCTACTGGTGGGTTTGTAGGCGCCATCATGACTTAGAAATTGGGTCGTGACAAACACAAACCTCAAATAGTAGCACAACATAGAAAATGAGGGAAATAGGGTTGGGATTGAGATGCAAGCAATCCAACGCACTCCAAGTACTTGAAATAACACACACGAGGCACTCAACACACCAAAATGAAGGTATTAGGAGCTTAAGAGAAAAAACAAGCAAAAAGAGTTGAAAGGTTTTTATTTTAACTTAAAAATGTTCTTTGCCTAATTAAGTCTGGCGCACTCGGTGATCTACGACTGACATCGTCGAACGCATTCGGTGAATCACCGAAGGTGCTGAAGCTAATCGATGTAACCTGAACGGATGCCAAACCTCAAGGCTGATTCAGCGAACCCAATGGAGTAAACTTTGAGCACTTCGGTGGATCGCCAATTGGAGCTCAGATCACCTAAGTTGACAGTACACTTTTTCACTTTTTCTAGCTCATAAGGTAGACAAGAATGAGTTTGCACAATGCCTTCGGTGGATCACCGCCATGTTTTTAGCATCACCTAAAGTACCTTTCGCAACACTGTGACGTTATTTCAACCTGCACTCATAACACACGTTGTTGAAAACAACAAAACAAACTTGGGTTGCCTCCAAAGAAGTGCCTCATTTAACGTCGTGGCAAGACATAGTTCTCACTTCATCAACAAATCATTTTGGGGATTTGGGATGGTGTCACTAGGTAGCACTCCCTTTTGTCTTGGATTGAGATGAGAGGAGAATTGACAAAGCTGAGTATCAAGCTATTTGATTCACACTGAATGAGATGTCACTATTTGAGTCAAAGTGGATAAGTCATTTTTCAAATCATTCAACATTTTGTCAGACCCTTCAACCTTATTGAAGATCCATGTTAGCATTTCTTCATTGCGGTTCTCCTCCGGTCCAACTGGTTACTTTGTTCTTGGATGATCATGAGGAGGAATGTACTTATCTTTCTTAGCCTCCCTTTCTCTCCAATTTCCACCTCTCTAATATTTCCAACCATTGTCTCGTTCCTTGTTCCAACCTTGGTTTTCACCTTGTCATTGGTAGTTTGAGAGAGTACCCCCCACTTGATTTCCCAAGTATTGTAATTCCTCATTGTATAATGTCTCAAACTTGTAATCTTTTGGACAACGTCCTACGCTTGTGCCAATAACATTTATTGCTTTAAGTCCACCTCCCATGACATGTTTGGAAAGAAAGTCCAATTGGATCATCATTTTAGCTATATTTTCATCCCTCTCTTGATCTTTTTCCAACAGTTCTTTGCTCATACTCACATGTAAATAAGACACCTGATCTTCTCTAGTATGTCAGCATGGTTAATTTTGTCATGTCATCAAGCAATAATACTGCAACATCATGTGGATGCCGCATCAAACCACCTTGAACAAGTTGTTTGGCTAGGCCTTTGTTAATGGAGTCCAAGATACAATGGAAATACTGCAGCAATAAGTTTTTTGGAACACCATGCGTTCGACATTGCAATAATAGCTTCCGAAATCGCAGCTATGTCTCATGAAGAGGTTCACCCGGCACCATTTTAATGTTTTGGATGCTACCCCTTATCTCCATCATCTTCCAGGGAGGGAAAAATATTTCTAGGAATGTGTTTGTCAGCTCATCTCATGAAGTGATTGAATCATTAGGTAACTTGGCAAGCCATCTAGTCGCTTCTCTTGTTAAGGAGAACGAAAACAATCTCAGCCGGATGGACTCTTATAAGATGTTTTTTAAGGTGAACAGCCCACAAACATCCACAAAATTTATGAGGTGTTCGTGGGATCTTTATGAGAAAGTCCCCCAAACATTCCTCACATTTGGAGCAGCTGTCGCATTGTTTCGGCTACATGGAAGATTGCCCTCTATGTTGTAGGAGGTAACCAGATAGCTCCTGCAATTTGGATGACATTCATGTGCATATCATTCTAGTCACCCATATTATCGTTTTGCCCATAGTTACTATCGTTGTGACTATCATGATCACTCATGTTGTAAATATGCAAATCAGCGAGCCATAATAACAAATAACAATCTACTATAACAAACAAATTTATTAACTAACTTCTCCAATTGAATTCTTAGCTACCACTCCCCGGCAACGGCGCCATTTTTGATAACGCTCAAACTATCATCCAAAACAATTAAGAGAATAAGCGATCGCTGTCAATAAAAATACCCAACTAAGAGCCGGGGTCAAATCCCACAGAGAATGGTGTAAGGTAAGGAATTCAATTAAAAACTTTAAATTGTAAGTTCATTCATTTATAGCAATTAGGAGAGTAGTGGATGATTCCACCAAATTTATATAAAATGATTTTGTTATCACAAGTCAAGATTGAACTAAAATATTACGAATTCAAACAATTTAAAAATCAATCTAGGGGCGCAAGGATTGGAATTAATGTCACATAGGGGTAATTGTGGTGCTCAATAGTTCTAAACAAACATGGATAAGCCAGGTCATCATCAATGACACTAATTTTCTTTCGATCTCGTAATATAATTTCATAGAATATCCTTTCGATCTCATCTATGTGAATTACAAAACAACCCACTACCTTACGGAATCTCTTTTTCAAACAGATTTGGGCAAATAGATCTGACCCATAATGTCTCTTTCAAGCAAATCATAGGCATCAAACCTAAGTTACAAGCATTAGTCTAATTACTTACTCCAATCAATCACTTTCGCTTATCAATCAAAGATCGAGAATAGGATTAAGTTTTCAACCTTAACCCATAAGTTAACCATATGCTAATTAGCCTAAATCCATGAATGAATAGAGATAAAACGGAGCATAACACACTACCCACTACATTAAATTAACACTCAATCCCATAATAGCACCTCTAGATTTGGGGTTTTAGCCACCCATCACAAAAAGTAAAGAAATTATATTTATCATGAGAGCAAACATGGATGTGATGAAATTAGGCAATTATATTTAACACCCAATTCAATTTCAACCTCAATTTGTCAAATTCGAGAGTAAAAAGGTTAAAACCCGAAACTAAAGATTTTCTCCACAGAAAGTATAAAGACTAGTCTCTAGAAAACTATTTACGGACTCCCTCTTTCCCTCTCATTTAGGCTATTTATAGTTTTCCAAAATTTGGCCAAAAATTCACTGTGTGACCATTTCGGTGACACTAGTTGGGCTAACCAAGCTAATTTGGTAGATCACCATTTACTCCTTAGCTCACCTTTCTCTTTCTTTAGGCTCAAGGTGTTTGAACCTCAGTCGGCGAGCTCATTTGAGTCTACCTTTCACGTTCGGCGGATCACCGAGTTCCACCTTGTTCGCCTTTGGTGATGGTCAGCAGGTTTGCCCTTTGCGTTCAGCAAGTCGTCGTTCCTCAATAAGTTCATCGACCTGCCACAATTAATTCAAGTGTTGAGAACTTTCACTTTGGGCGAGGTCCTAGTTGGGAGATCCGCCCTTCTTGTTAGGCAATCAACAATGTGGAGTTTACACTTCTTTCCATTTTTTTAGCCTTTCTTCCAAATATTCATCATTGCCTTGTCCCTTAGCCTTCATAGTTGTAAATCATCAAAATATCATCAGAAAAGGACATAATTAGGCATTGAAGACACTAATTGTTGAACTAAATAGGCCTCAAATAAGTGCAAGTCTTCCACTCATCAATTTCCTGAATTTGATTGGGCAAGCTAGAAGATGCATTGCCAAAGGTGACAGACTACTAAGTAAAAATGAAAGCTTAATGGGCGAACAAGGTGGTAATCAGCGATCTACCGAATGTGAAAGGCTAACTCGATCGAGTTCGCCAACTAAGTTTCAAACATCTCAAGCCTGAAGTAAAAGAAGAGTGAGATAAAGAGCAATTGACGAACTGTCGAACATGCTAGGAGAGCCCGACTAATGTCACCGAATAGGGAACACATGGAATTTTGGACAAATTTTTGGAAAACTATAAATAGTCTAAGGAGAGAGAACATGTATCTGATTTCATATTATTAGTTTTTATCAGATTTTAGAAAGACTTAGTTTTTGGGGTTTTTGAACAACCTTATAATTGACATTTGAGGGTTGAAATCAAAGTGGGTGTTGAAGATTATTGCTTAATTTCAACTCTCCAATGACTGAAAACATAATTGGTATACTTTTTTTTCCAATTATGATGTTTGTCTAAAACCCCAAATCTAGGGGTGTGATTATGGGGTTAGGTGTTGATTTAATTTAGTTGATCTTGTGTCTTGCTCTGTTTTACTGTTGTATATTCATGGATTGGAGATAATTAGCCTGGGGTTAATTCATGGGTTAAGGTTGCAAACTTAATCCTTGTATAGATCTTCGATTGATGATTGAAAGATATTGATTGAAGTAGTTAAATAGCTTGATGCATGCAATTTAGGTTTGATTTTTATTGTTTGATTGGAAGAGAAATTGTGGTTCAATTCTAGTTGTCAAATCTGCTCGAAAGAGAGATTCTAGTAAGGTATTGGTTTGATTTGTGATTCACATAGATGTGACTGAAAGGGGATTCTATCATATGATGCATTGAGATCGAAAGAAGATTAGTGTCATTGAAGATTATCTAATCTATCCATGATTTTTTAGCAATATTGAGCAAGCACATGTACCCCGATTTGACATCTATACCAATCTCCACATCCCTAGATCATTTGTTACTTGTTTGAATCCCTAATTTTAGCTTAATTGTGATGATTGATACTAAAACCCTTTTCATAAATTTGATGGAATCATCAACCCACTTGCTCTAATTGCAACAATGAATCGGTTTGCATTCTTAATTTTCTAATTGAATTCCTTGCATTATATCACTCCTTGTGGGATTCGACCCCGACTCTATTGTTGGGTATTTTTATTGCTAATAATCGCTTACTCTTATAATTATTTAAAAGATTAATTTGAGCGTTATCCCCCTAGCCACCGTGAGGTGCATACGATCGATCTTGCAAAAGAATGAAATAAGTGAGATTCCGTGAAACCAATAAGACACACACTACACAAAAGCAATACAAAAGAGAGAACAATCCTAACAATACTTTGTAGCCTCCTAAAGATAGGATACATACGTCTCTACACTGATATGTAGAACTCTACTAGGTATTAGCTTTGTACAAGTTAGACTGGTGAACCTAGGCTCTAATACCAACTTGTCACAATTTGATTTCTCAAGTTATGATGGCAGCTACTATAACCCACCAGTAGGTAAACCAACCCATAACCTAGAACCGCATGTAATGGATATCAGGGTAGAAATAAAGATGAAGCAACAATTCAATAATAGAAATGGAATAATAGATGGAACAAACCCAAATGATATATATACAAAAGATCAATCTAGAACCTTGAAGTCACATGTATAGAGCTATATAAACAAAAGAGTACAAGTCCCAAAAGTGGACGAAAAACACAAACCCTGTCTCAAAATACAAAAGACTAGCTATCAAAATACATATAGAGGTGCGTAAGTCCAGGACACCAAGTGCTCACCCCGTCTCTGAACTAAAGTTGCAATAGGCTCTAATGATCAATATTGGTAGTTGGTGCTCGGACCTGCATCATGAAATAGATCAGAGTGTAGCATGAGTACCAAAATAAAAGGTACTCAGTTGGCATCATAGTCTGACTAACCACAAAAAGTAAAAGAAATATGAAACGATAAAATCTAGACGCAACAGAAGTCAAAGAAAAATTTAAAGAAGTGCACATGAGTGTACTAAGATAGAACATAACAAAGTACAACTAACTAAACCTAGCTAGACCCCTATACGCCCATAAGATACACTTGTGCGCAAGTTTAAGTAAAAACCCAAAAGGAACCCATAAGCCCGACATGTACATAGAATAACTATATCTACTAAGAACCAGTCACGATGAGTCCAAAGCTAGAGAAACATAGCTCAAAACTCAAACTGCGGATAGCCTCCAAGTAACCAATAAGAGACTCCCAAAGCTAAGTATTGCACATTTTGGACCTCGAACCACAGATGGTCTCCAAAAGGGCAATAGGCTAAAGCCAATAACTATCAACTTCATAGAGGATAAGGGCAACATGACCAGACCTTGAATCTGCGACCATAAAGGCCCTCGAAGGATCTCATACCATCTCATTGTCACAGAATCACCATGGAATGTCGTCCACTCTAAAAAAATTGACACAATATTCCAAGCTCGGACAAACTTCAGTGTCAAGTCACCAAGCGAAGCCCGAAATCTCAACCACATCTCGTGGGGATATAAAAAGAGGGAGTGTGGATAGAAGGTCATCAAAGTTGAGTCAACGCCTAATCTAAGACTCATGTTATCGGACTCAACTCTACTACACCATCCTATAAGGAGCTAAACCGTCAAAAATGACATCGAAAAAGAAATAAGGCCAAACATCTCCAAATATCTTAAATCTAAGGCATCCCTAGTCTAAGACTAGACTAAGGCCAAACATGCTTCAATCCAATCATAAGAATAACAAAAAAGGCACACCACAAGGTAAGGATGATCACATAACATAGTCAACATGCTTCTAATCCCGAAAATCCCGAAATGCGCCTAAAACATGATTTCTAAGCAATTTAACATAATCATCTAGGTTCCCGACACCGATTCAAACAATTCAACATGATTTCACAACTTCAAGCTCTATTTAAGGAAGGGGAAGTTGTAGTCTACTTTTAGTTTGACCAAGTGTGCTCCAAATTACGTCTCTAGAGTTTTTCCTTTCCTTCGGATCTCTGAATGTTGCCACTCTATCAAATATAGGGTCACAATGTTAATATGGTCATTTAGAAACTAAAATCACATAATATGGAGATGGACCCAAATTAAAGTAAAAAATGGGAATAATGGGATCCACACTAAAAATTCTAGAAACGACTCTATCAGAAGGTCCAATTCAATTTGCCGAACTTGTGTTCCAAAATGGAACACAATTTGGCGTTTGGAAAAAGGAGAATCAACAACATGCAATTTTTCACCCATTAAAGAATAAGAATTGAGTTAAGGCAGTCCCGAAAACAGCAATTTTACCTCTAACAAAGCTTCCCCGACGCTTCTTGATCACACACCCAAGTAACTTAACTCAAAGAACACACAAGACTATGAGTCACCAAAATTAGAGCTCCACATCTCCTAGAATCGCAAATTGAAAATAAGGAAAATAGGCTATATGGGTGGTCTTAACACAACTGCATATGCTGCAAAAACGGCCACTAATGTCCACAAGGGGGCTCAGAATCAGCCCAGAAGCATCGAGATCCACAGAAAGGGTCATTCTAAACCAAACCTACCATTTCAGAGCTAACTGCGTTGATGGAATTCTCATCTGGAAATGTTTACTAAGAATGTTGACCAAGGTCAAACTTTGGCCAAAGCTTAAAAGCTAAAATGCCCAATGGCACAAACTCGCACCAAAAGCCTCAGCAGGATGGCCCGTCATTTCTTCTAAGGGTCGTACATAGATCTCGGAGGTCACTCTCAGACTTGGTTAGATTTTGAGGATAAAAGTTGGGATCTACAATTGGTATGTACGGTCCGTAAGTGGACCAATGGACTGACATGGCAACCGTCGTTGGAAGTCCAAATTAGATGGTTTCTAGATCTGACCTACAGTTGACTAGGACGGTCCGTAGGTCCAACTACGGACCGTAGGTCCCAACCATAAGTCGGGGTCCATCAATTATGTTTAAGGGCTTTTTTGGGTCTTTTCCTAATTATTTTAACCCAACACTATGTCATTTTACCTTCCATCCTAGACCCTATATAAAACGTTTTAACCCCCAAATTTACCCAATTGAACTCATTCTTCTAAACTCATAAAGTTGATCAAAGTTCATCCTCCCAAATTTTTCTCTCTCTAAAGCTTGAAGAAGAAGACTAGGGATTCAAGTCAAGCCTCCAAATTCTCCATTGATTGTGGGCTTTGAACTCCAAGGTATGATGGCTTTCACCTATGGAATCCTTCCCTCCATAGGGTTCCTAAGTTCCCCAATTTTACAAGTTAAAATTCTCCAATTGATATTATGGTTTTCTCCTATCTAATGGGTTCTTCCAAATTATGATCAAATTGATTTATTTATGTCTTTTTATGCATGAATTGAGTTAATTGCATGTTTTTAAGTTGAATCCCCATGAATCCATGTGAAATCCACGATTTCTATACTTTGATCTTATGATGAGGTTTTTGAACTATGAAAAGATGGAATTTATGAAAATATGCATGTTCTTTATGAAATTGAGATAAATGATTTAAGGTTTCTTTGAGAGTGAAGCATCAATGTTGTTGCTGTTGTGTTGTGAAAGGATTTCTCACATATTACTCAAAACATGAATGTGAAAAGGGTTTTCTCACATAAAGGATTCATAAGGGTTGAAAGGTTTTCTCAACTAAACTTTGAAATAAGATTAAGGAGCTATTCTAATGAACTTTAGCTTGGATTGGCTACTTGATGTGCCTTCCATGGATAATAAGACAAGTGGCGATTACCCATGTCTCTTAATGATAATTAATTTAAGATTAATGACTATTTCGTGGGATTTATGCTTAGCACCGAGTGGACAAGCGGCGATTACCCATGTCCCATAAACTATGTGCCACCATAGGATGATTGTCTTAGATAGACATTAGCTAGTGGAACCACTTAAGCTAGAAGACTATGGTTCTTACCTTGGCAAGTAAGGACACCTTTTTTTGGTGTGGGTTAGACACCGGATTCCTGTTATAGCTCACATGGTCTATGTTGGTTAAGGCTAATTTCCCACATGATGCACTAAGGTTACTTCATAAAAAGGTATTTCAAGTATGGTTGTTTTAAGATGATTTCCTTGCATTGACCATGATATTTAACTCATGTTTTCCATTATGTAATTTTATGATTTGACTTGGTCATTGAATCTTATGTATATCTTTTTTTGGCATGATTTTATAACTCTATGCATAGCTATCATACTTGGTACATTCCATGTACAAATGCATACTCTTGCCTACATTGTTTCACTAATTTAGGGTGTGACGACTCTTCTCCATCCACTCATGGCTAGTACATTGATCTTGAGACTTAGAAGACTCGGTGAGTCCTCATACTTCGAGGACGATGTCACTTTTATAGTTTTATGTCTTTCCTTTTCGAACTTGTTTGTAATGTATGCGTTACGTCCCAATCTCCTCCTTTATCATGTATTAGTTTGCTTTGAGACTTGTGTTGGACTTTCGCTACTTTTGGTATGAAGTTGTCTTTTGAATTCTTCAAATTCTATTATCTTGTATGATGTATGCTAATTGGCTTGTATGGGGTCTCTCGGGGTCCCATATGCAATGTCATGTCTAGGGGGTACTTAGGCCGTGACAATATTCCCCTTCCTCAGTTTGCTTGACCAACCTTTGAGGAAAAATGGGCGGAGGTCTAGGCATTGGAATGACCTTTTGAGTCACTTTCGTTTCTTTCTCATTCGGACCTTTCGGCTGGTCCACTACTTCAACTTCATCATCTTTCGGAACCTTCACTCTTTCCACCTCAGTTGGCATAAGAGGGTCGATAGTCTACTTCCCACTCACATGTGTCAGTACTAAGCCAACCTTGGTTCTTAACTGCGCCATCTCTTTGTGAATATGATCATTAGACTATTTTTGTGTGGCTTGTATTGAAAGAGTGCTCTTTATGGCAGCCGAAGTTCTAGTGCTCCAAGCTTTATTGTTTCTAACAATCTTTTCCAGCTTCTCTGCTTTTCGCAGAAATGTGTTAGCTCCATACGATCCTCTACAAATAGTGTCCAACACTGCTTTACCATTGTCATCTAATCCTCTTTAAAAGAACACCTTGAGCGATTCATCAATAATTTGGTGATTTGGAACACTCCTCATATAGCCGGTGAATCTTTCCCATGCCTCACTAACTGATTCCCCAAGTGAGGCCACGAAGTTATGTATTCTGTCTTTAAGCTTCATCTTCTTTGACACCGAAAAATACTTATCCAAGAACACTTTGTGTAGCTTGTTCCAAGTGGTAATTGAGCTATACGGCAGCTTAGATAACCAT
Source organism: Solanum appendiculatum (assembly GCA_018342035.1). Taxonomy (NCBI): domain Eukaryota; kingdom Viridiplantae; phylum Streptophyta; class Magnoliopsida; order Solanales; family Solanaceae; genus Solanum; species Solanum appendiculatum. The sequence goes on from JAGDQO010000336.1 coordinate 1,396,344, forward strand.
ACGAAAGCATCACCTGTCAATGATAGTGGAAACACCCTTAACCCAATTTCATCCATGTCAATGATAGTGGTCTTCCCACACTACTCATGCAAACATTGGTGACATTACTTAGATGAGCATATGGGTCCTCAGATGGTAGTTCGGCAAACAACCCTCTGGATGTAAGCATTTGCATCAAACTACTGGTGACAACGAATGTAAAACAGGGTGGCAATAAAGGTACAATGATGGCACCCGTCGATCCTGTGATATTATGGTCAACCATGTAATTATGATGCACATCGGGTGCTGGTTGATTTTGCACTATTGAAGGGTTGTTTTGATTATTTCCCTGATTGAGTTAGGGTGCTTGGACCCCATCTCCAATTGTATTATCTTCTTGTCCCAAGTTCTGGTCACGTCCGGTGTTGGCCATTTTTCGTAGTATTTTTCTTAGTTTTAGATCGTAATTTGTCAGGGGAATTTCTGGACTTCGTGTATTGGGCACACACGTCGAACCAAATCTGTAAGAAACAAAAATAAAAGAAAGACGTAAAATTGAGAAATAATTGACTAGCCATGCATTAACAAAATTAGTCTAATCTAAAAGCCTTACTCCCTGACAGTGGCACAAAAATTTGATACGCCAAAATTACACCTCCCTAAAGAAGTATAGGCGGTCGTTGTCAAATGAGGACCTAACAAAGGTTAGGGTCGATACCACAAGGAACAAGGTCTAGACTTAGGCCAATTTATGTTGATTGTACTATTAGTCAGCTTATTTTTGTAAAGGGGCGGTTATAACATAAAAGTAATATTTGATTCAATTGAACAGTAACAAGTAATCAAGTAACATGATTCGTAGTTTTGTAAGATCAATATGAGATGAAACTAGGGTATATGTGTTCCCCACAAGTTCTTAACACAGTAAACCTAATAATAGTAACCCTTTCCTCGAGTTCGACATGCAAAGTCGGTATGTTAGGTATATCCTAAGTGATTCGTCGTCCAAGTAGGAAATTTCACCACACAACTTGGTCGGTCTACGGGTGTATGCTTTACTAACCCATATTCTTGACCCTAGATTAGCCCTCGAATCTTTAGGTTAGGCTATTAGATAGCGGATTATCAATGCTAAATCTCCGTTGTTTAATCTCTTTTCCCATTCATTACTTCCTTGGTTGGGCAAGTAGGAATAAGGTGAGTTCTAACATTGCGCACCATTAAAAAGCATTCAAAACAAAGAGATCAACAATACATGCATAAACACTATTCAAGGACTACTTAATTATTAGTTCTACTTCGTTAATTACTCATGGTTCACACAACCCTAGTTATGGATTTAGCTACTTGTTCTTGGGTGATAACAATTCATAATATGATTAATAGAATAAATCATGAACTTACAATTAGGGTAGATGAAAACTGGAATCTTGAATTGACGAACGAAAAGCAATATTATAAACCAAGACTTCAAGAATTAAATGCACAAAACGTTTCCAAGTTAATTCTCAAAGCTAGAAGTAAAAGTATCAAATTGTCTAACACTGAAAAATGATAAATACAACTAATATTTATAGAAAATAAAATCCTAAATAGAGTAGGAAAAGGACATCTAGGAAAATTCGGCTTCGCAGTTGTCTCTACGGTGTGTACCTAAAAATCGTAGAAACTCCTACAATTCATAGGTACCTTCCGTCAATCAACAACTAGTCCTTCAATATAAGAGAAATTTCTATGGGTATGATATACGGCTCGTAGATCTTTGTATGACCCGTCCTGGCTAACCGTCATTTAGTTACTAGAGCTCAAAATTCTCTGAACTTTTCTACTACTCAATCGTACGACTCATAGAAGTTACTGCGGCTCGTCATTAGCTTCACTCGTTTTACACTTAAGCTCCAGAAATCAACACCTCAATCTACGACTCCTCCCTACGGCTCGTAGAAAAGTGTATGATTCGTTGAAAAAGTCATCAATCATAAAAAACAACTATTGCTGCAACTTTTTAGTACGAACTGCTCTAAAACCTACTTTCCTGCAAAATCCAAGAAAAACACAATCACATCTACTAACAAATGCTAAAGACACATGCAAAATCCCAAGTTTAAAGCATTAAAAGTACCGTAAATCCACGGTACATCAATCATTGCAAAAGATGACAGACTTGGAGAAAAAATTGAAAGCTTAAGAGGACGAACAGAGATGGTACTCGGTGATCCGCCGAAAGTAAAAGGCAGAATCAAACGAGCTCACCAACTGAGGTTTAAACACATGAAGACAGAAGAAAAATAAGGGTGAGCTACAAAAGAAAATACTGATCCACCGAATGTAATACCCCAGATTCGAGGGTGGAATTTTTTTTCTGGGTTACTGCCAGTAACGACGGAAGCCACCTACGGTCCATCGGTTGACTTACAGCCCGTAGGTGGGAACCGTAAGTGGCCAGCCCAAGTTTTCAAAATGTGAAGTTTCAGAACCCCAACGATGGCTTGCCAGGACAGCCCATCATTCAATGAACGAGTCGTAGGTAGGTCTCGTAGATCCCCTCCAGACTTAGTAAAATTCTTAAGTTGTAATTCCTGACCTACAGTTGCCATGTACGGTCTGTCGTTTGACCTACGAGCCGTACATGGGGCCCGTCGTTACAGGGTCCATGTTGATAGTTTCTGAATCCAATGACGGTTGACCATCGAGAGTCCGTAGATGGACCTGTGGATTGTAGGTCCCGACCATCGATGGATCCCCACAGTTATTATTTAAGGGCTTTTTTGTCTTTTCCCTAAATGTTTAACTCCTAATCTAAGTCAGTTATGCTCTTAACCCAGACCCTATATAAGCTTCCTAAGCCTAATTTTACTCATTCTAAATCATTCCCAAATTCCCCTCTCTCAAATATTTTTCTCTCTAGAAAGGTTCTCTCAATTCTAAAGGAAGAAGAAGTGCTAGGATCCTCCATTGAAAGTCATCAATTCTTAACAATTTCTTGTGGGCTTTGTTGAGGTATGTTAGCATTCACCATTGGAGACCTTTCCTCCGATGGGTCCCTAGTTCCCTTCAATTTTAAAGGATCAGTTCCCCAAATTAAGTTAGAGTTTTGATCAATTCTTATGGGTTCTTCAATTATGATTTCCAATTGTTGAATTTATGATTCCTAGTGCACGATATAGCGTGATAAAGTAATTTAGTGCACAAATTAGCGTGATTTATGTGACTTGATCTAGAAATTAGATGAACCCATGCTATTTCCCCCAAAGTTAGAAATCTATGCTTTGATTGGTGGGTTGAATTATGAAGTGATGAATTTTATGAAATCTCTATGAATCCATGCATGAATTATGATTCCTAAGCTAAGAATTATCATGAATGAGATTATGAATGACCTAAAGATGGTTTTATGAAATCAAGAATGTTCAATCAAAATCTTTGATTTTACTCTATTATGTGGGTTCCTTCAATTATGGTCAAATTAACTTGTCTATGGCTTTCTAAGCATGAGTTTGCATTGAATTGCATGAATTAAGAGAAATTGTCATGAAGCTATGTGAACCCTATGATTTGCAAATTATGAGCATGATGAACTATGTAAAGATGAAGTTTATGAAATTATGCATGTTTCATATGAAGTTAAATGATAAATTAAGGGTGCTTTGAGATTGAAGTACCAAAGTATATGTTATGTTGATGTTATGGTTGAGTTGTGAAAGGGTTTCTCATGTAATACTCCCACTATGAATTTAAAATGAACAAGAGGCGATTACCCATGTTCTTAAGGAGCTATTCTAATGAAGGGACAAGAGGCGATCACCCATGTTCCCTAATGTAGACTTGAGGCGATTACCCATGTCTACTAATAATGAACTTATGACTAATGATAGACAAGAGGTGACTACCCATGTCTACTTATGATAATTGAACTATGTTTAATCGATGGGAATTATGCTTAGCACTTAGTGGACAAGTGGCGATTACCCATGTCCCATAAACTATGCGCTACCATAGGATGATGGTCTTTGATAGACACTAGCTAGTGGATCCACGTAAGCTAGAAGTTAAGGTCTTACCTTGGCAAGTAAGACAACCTCTTTTCGGTGTGGGGTAGACACCGGATTCCATGTTGATAACTCACATGGTCTTATATGTCGGTTAAGGCTATTCCTCAGAACTAATGAACAAAAGTGTTGATTATGATGGTTCTCAAGTGAAGTAAAGATGTTTAGCTTGCTTTGAACATGGTTTATGTTTTATGTTTGCTAACCTTTATCATGTTTAGCTTGGTCATTGCATGTTATGAAAATATCCCATTTTAGCATATTTTAAATGATTTTGTGCATTGCTATCATATTTGGTACTTGATTGTACTAACGCATACTCTTGACTACATTGACTTGTTGATGTAGGGCGTGGCGATTCTCCATCCACTCGTGGCTAGAGCTTAATAGAAGAATTGTGAAGACTTGGTGAGTCCTCATCCATTCGAGGACATAGCCTAGTTGTTCTTACTTTTATGTTCTTTCTTTTGACATTGTATTGGGTTACGTCCCAAACCTTATTTCTCTTTCCTATATTAGATTGGCTTTGAGACATGAGATGTAGACTTCCGCTACTTTGCTTAAAAGCTTTGATATGACATTGTCTTTTGAACTGATTATCTTTATGATCTTGTATGTATGTATGCTAAGTGGCTTGTATGAGGCCTTTCGGGGTCTTGTACGCTATGTCACATCTAGAGGGTACCTTGGGTCGTGACAAACTTGGTATTCAGAGCCCAAGGTTTTAGAAAGATCCTAGGATGTCTCATATGCTGCGTCAAGTAGAGTCTTGTTCATAAGTGTGAAGCGCGCCACATTTATGAATGAGAGGCTATAAGATGTTTAAGAAACTTCACTTCTTTCATTACTCCTAAGTCGTGCCATAGAGTTTAACTCTATATGTCTCTCTCCTAATCCCTATCCTACACATTTTAGGATATGGCTACCCGAAGAGCTTATGCTATAAGAAATGCGGGAGAGAATGTGGATCAACAAGCTCCTCCTCAAGCTCCACAAGTTCCGATCGACCCTTTGGCCGATCAAGTATCTAATGCAGAGTTTAGGGCTGCTTTTCAAGTGTTGGACCAAGCCGTGACGGCTCAAGACAATAGAGAGGTTGTGGCTCCCGTGAACCCAAATGTGGGTACGACGGCATCTAGGGTAAGATACTTCACAAGGATGAACCCTCCGGAATTCTATGGTTCTAAGGTGGAGGAAGATCCTCAAGAATTCATAGATGAAGTGTACAAGGTATTGATGATCATGGGGGTACCATCGGAGGAAAATGAGAAGTTGGTCACTTATCAACTGAAGGGTGTTGCTCAAGTTTGGTTCAACCAATGGAAGAGTGAGAGGGCGGTTAATAAATGTCCTATTGATTGGGAGAAATTCAAGGTTGCTTTCCTTGATAGGTTCTTTCCCCTTGAGATGAGGGAGGCAAGGGTGCTTGAATTTATCAACCTTCGTCAAGGAAGCATGAGTGTGAAAGAATATGCTTTGAAATTCACATAATTGTCCCGATATGCTCCTTCCATAGTTGCCGATCCTAGGGCAAGAATGAGTAAGTTTGTCTCGGGAGTGTCCGAAATGTTGGTTAAAGAGTGCCGCACCACTATGCTTGTCAATGAAATGGATATTTCTCACCTTATGGTGTATGCTCAACGAATAAAAGAAGAAAAGCTCAAGGAAAGGTCTAAAGAGACAAAGAGGGCTAGGACCGGTGATGGTAACTTTTCACATTCAAAGACCAATGGACATGGTCACTCTAGATTTCGACAAAGGTTTTCCGGTCAAGGTTCTTCCAATGCTCCTCCCAAGTCCAACAAAGATAGGGTGTCTAATCCTAAGCCTCAAGGAGGAAATGATGGTGGCTCTTCATGACTACTTGTACTAAGTGTGGGAGAAAGCATGAGGGCAAATGTCTAGCGGGTTCTAATGCATGCTTTGGTTGTGGCAAGATGGATCATAAGATAAGGGATTTCCCCTTGGTAGCTAAGAATGAAGGGGATAACCGTCGACGCACTCAACCTCAAAATCCATCAAGTTCTAGTGGGAATCAAAAGCAAAACTGATTTTATGCACTTCAGGCTTGTCATGAGCAAGAGTGTTCTCTTGATATGGTTACCGGTATGTTGAAAGTCTTTCACTTTGATGTTTATGCTTTGCTTAATCCCGGTGCTACCTTGTCTTTTGTGATGCCATATGTGGCCATGAGGTTTGATGTTGTTCCGAATGTGTTGCTAGATCCTTGTCATATCTCTACTCCGATTGGTGAATCTATTATGGCTAAGAGAGTCTAGAGAAATTGCCCCGTCTCTTTATCCCATAGAGTCACTTATGTTGATCTTGTAGAGCTTGATATGTTAGGTTTTGATGTTATTCTTGGGATGGATTGGTTGCACTCTTGTTATGCTTCTATTGATTGTAGGACCCGAATGGTCAAGTTTCAATTTCCAAATGAGCCTATCCTAGAGTGGAAGGGGGGAAATTCTATGGTTAGAGGTCACTTTGTTTCTTGTCTTAAAGCTAGAAAGTTGATTTCTAAGGGTAGCATATACCATCTTGTTAGGGTGAGGGATATAGATTCCGAAATCCCTATTCTTGAGTCGGTCCCCTTTGTTAATGAGTTTCCGAAAGTGTTTCCCGATGATTTACCCGGTATTCCTCCTGAAAGGGAAAAAGACTTCGATATTGACGTTCTCCCGGATACGCAACCTATCTCTATTCCTCCGTATAGAATGGCTCCGGTGGAACATAAGGAACTAAAGGAGCAATTGAAAGACTTGTTGGATAAGGGTTTCATCCGACCAGGTATTTCTCCATGGGGTGCTCCGGTCTTGTTTGTAAGAAAGAAAGATGGTTCACTTTGTATGTGCATTGACTACCGCCAACTGAACAAGGTTACTATTAAGAATAAGTATCCTTTTTCAAGAATAGATGACTTGTTTGATCAACTTCAAGGGGCTAGTTATTTCTCTAAGATCGACCTTCGTTAGGGCTATCACCAATTGAGAGTAAAGGAAGATGATATACCGAAAATGGCTTTCCAAACTAGATATTGCCATTATGAATTCCAAGTGATGTCATTTGGGTTGACAAATGCTTCGGCCGCGTTCATGGACTTGATGAATAGAGTGTTTAGACAATATCTTGATATGTTTGTGATTGTGTTTATTCATAATATTTTGATCTGCTCAAGGAGTGAGGGTGAGCATGCCGATTATTTGAGGATTGCGTTGCAAGTCCTCAAATACCAACAACTCTTTGCAAAGTTTTGTAACTTTTCTTGGTCACATTGTCTCCGGTAAAGGTATTGAAGTAGATCCTAAGAAGACGGATGTGGTTAGAAATTGACCTAGACCTCTATCACCCTCGGATATTCGTAGTTTCTTGGGTCTAGCCGGTTATTATAAGAGGTTTGTTGAAGGGTTTTCTTCGATTGCTTCCCCATTGGCGGCTCTGACTAAAAAGAAGGTTAAGTTCACGTGGTCGAAGCATGTGTGAAGAGTTTTCAATAATTGAAAGATAGACTTACTTCGGCTCCGATATTGACTCTACCGGAAGGGTCTGATGGTTTTGTGATTTATTGTGATGCCTCGAGAATTGGGCTGGGATGTGTTCTTATGCAAAATGGAAAAGTCATTGCTTATGCTTCAAGGCAACTCCAGGTGTATGAAAAGAACTATCCTACTCATTATTTAAAATTAGCGACTGTTGTGTTTGCTTTAAAGAGTTGGAGGCATTATTTGTATGGTGTACATGTTGACGTCTTCACCGATCATAAGAGTTTGCAATATGTGTTTAAACAAAAAGACCTAAATCTTCTGCAAAGGAGGTGGCTTGAGTTGTTAAAAGACTATGACATGAGTTTCCTCTATCACCCAAGCAAGGCTAATGTGGTGGCGGATGCTCTTACTCGGTTATCTATGGGTAGTGTTGCTCATATTGAGGATGGTAAGAAAGAGTTGGTTTGCGATGTTCATAGGTTGGCCCGCTTAGGTGTTCGGTTGGTTGATTCCACTAAAGGTGGTGTTATGGTCCATAATGGTTCAGAATCATCCTTTGTGCATGATGTGAAGGCTAAACAAGATCTTGATCCTAACTTGGTCGAGTTGAAGAAAGCGGTGCTCAAAAAGAGTGCTCAAAACGACTGTTGAGGCTTTCTCCCAAGGGGGGAGATGGTGTGCTTCGATATCAAGGTCGTTTGTGTGTTCCCAATGTAGATGAATTACGAGGACAAATTTTATCAGAAGCCCATAGCTCTCGATATTCCATTCACCCAGGAGCTACCAAGATGTACCGTGATTTGCGGGAGGTCTATTGGTGGAATGAGATGAAGAAGGATATTGCGGAGTTTGTGGCTAAATGTCTTATTTGTCAACAAGTGAAAGTTGAGAACCAAAAGCCGAGAGGTTTGATCCAAGATATTAGTATTCCTACTTGGAAGTGGGAAGATGTGAATATGGACTTAATTGTTGGCTTACCACGCACCTGGCGACAACATGACTCGATTTGGGTTATTGTGGATCGTATGACGAAATCAGCCCATTTCATTCCTGTCAAAATTTCTTATTCGACGGAGGATTATGCTAAGTAGTATTTGAGAGAGATGGTTAGGTTCCATAGAGTGCCTTTATCCATTATCTCTGATCGTGGTGCACAATTTACTTCTCAATTTTGGAAATCTTTCCAAAAGGGTCTTGGTACTCGTGTTAAGCTTAGTACGGCCTTTCATCCTCAAACCGATGGGCAAGCGGAACGTACTATCCAAACTTTGGAAGATATGTTGAGAGCATGTGTAATTGATTTCAAGGGTAATTGGGATGATCATTTACCCTTAATTGAGTTTGCTTATAACAATAGCTACCATTCTAGCATTGGCATGGCTCCGTTCGAAGCTCTCTATGGTAGGAGGTGCAAATCTCCTATAGGTTGGTTTGAAGTTGGTGAAGTTGCTTTGATAGGACCCGAGTTGGTGCATGAGGCTATGGAGAAAGTTCGACTTATTAGAGAAATGTTGAAAACGGCCCAAAGTCAACAAAAGTCCTGTGCTGATGTTAGAAGGAGAGATTTAGAATTTGATGTAAATGATTGGGTTTACTTTAAAATTTCACCCATGAAGGGTGTAATGAGATTTGGGAAGAAAGGGAAGCTAAGTCCCCGTTATGTAGGCCCATATCAGATTTTGAGACGTGTCAGTAAGGTTGCTTATGAACTTGATTTGCCTAATGATTCGGCATCGGTACATTCGATTTTCCATGTCTCATTGTTGAAGAAATGTGTTGGTGATCCGACGTCTGTAGTGCCATTGGAGAATCTTGGCATAAAAGATAGCCTTTCCTATGAAGAAGTCCCGATTGAGATTTTAGACCGGCAAGTCCGAAAGTTAGGAAATAAAGAAGTTGCTTCGGTGAAAGTTCTTATCAATTAGTTGAGGGTGCTACTTGGGAGGCCGAGGCCGATATGATGTCCCGTTATCCTCATCTCTTTCCCTCCGACCCTACTCTAGCTAGAGGTATTTAGTTCCTTATGGTTCATTCTTTTGGTCTCATGTGTCTTAGATCTTCTCATGATTCCTCATTTATGCATGTTCATGAAGAGTCTAAATGTTGTGCAAATGAGTCAACTTGATTGATTTCTCTATGATTATGAGCATTGATTATGAGTTGCATAAAATCTTCATGAAATGATGTGTTGAACATGCTTTAGCTTGGAGTTGATGTTTCCTCCTCGGATATGTGCATTTATGTGATTGCATTCTAGGTTGGGTTCTTAAATTTTGTTCTTACCCTCCTCATGATGTCTTGATTCTCATTCGAGGACGAATGTTCCCAAGGGGGAGATAATGTAATACCCCAGATTCGAGGGTGGAAATGTTTTTTGAATTTTTCTAGGTTACTGCCAGTAACGACGGAAGCCACCTACGATCCGTCGATTGGATTACGGCCCGTAGGTGGAATCCGGAAGTGGCCAGCCCAAGATTTCAAAATGTCAAGTTTCAGAACCCCAACGAAGGCGTGCCAGGATGGCCCGTCGTTCAATGAACGAGTAGTAGGTAGGTCTCGTAGGTCCCTTCAAGACTTAGTCAAATTCTTAAGCTGTAAGTCCTGACCTACGGTTCCCATGTACGGTCCGTCGTTTGACCGACGAGCAGTACATGGGGCCCGTCGTTGCAGGGTCCATGCTGACAGTTTATGAATCCAATGACGGTTGACCATCGACGGTCCGTAGATAGACCTACGGACCGTAGGTCCCGACCTTCGATGGACCCCGACAATTATTATTTAAGGGCTTTTTGATCTGTTCCCTAAATGTTTAACTCCTAATCTAAGTCGATTATGCTCTTAACCCAGACCCTATATAAGCTTCCTAAGCCTAATTTTACTCATTCTAAATCATTCCCAAATTCCCCTCTCTCAAATATTTTTCTCTCTAGAAAGGTTCTCTCAATTCTAAAGGAAGAAGAAGTGCTAGGATCCTCCATTGAAAGTCATCAATTCTTAACAATTTCTTGTGGGCTTTGTTGAGGTATGTTAGCATTCACCATTGGAGACCTTTCCTCCGATGGGTCCCTAGTTCCCTTCAATTTTAAAGGATCAATTCCCCAAATTAAGTTAGGGTTTGATCAATTCTTATGGGTTTTTCAAATATGATTTCCAATTATTGATTTTATGATTCCTAGTGCATGATCTAGCGTGATAAAGTAATTTAGTACACGAATTAGCGTGATTTATATGATTTGATGTAGAAATTGGATGAAACCATGCTATTTCCCCCAAAGTTGGAAATCTATGCTTTGATTGGTGGGTTGAATTATAGAGTGATGAATTTTATGAAATCTCTATGAATCCATGCATGAATTATGATTTCTAAGCTAAGACTTTTCATGAATGAGATTATGAATGACCTAAAGATGGTTTTATGAAATCAAGCATGTTCAATCAAAATCTATGATTTTACTCTATTATGTGGGTTCCTTCAATTATGGTCAAGTTGACTTTTCTATGGCTTTCTAAGCATGAGTTTGCATTGAATTGCATGAATTAAGAGAAATTGTCATGAAGCTATGTGAACCCTATGATTTGCAAATTATGAGCATGATGAACTATGTAAAGATGAAGTTTATGAAATTATGCATGTTTCATATGAAGTTAAATGATAAATTAAGGGTGCTTTGAGATTGAAGTACCAAAGTATATGTTATGTTGATGTTATGGTTGAGTTGTGAAAGGGTTTCTCATGTAATACTCCCACTATGAATTTAAAATGAACAAGAGGCGATTACCCATGTTCTTAAGGAGCTATTCTAATGAAGGGACAAGAGGCGATCACCCATGTTCCCTAATGTAGACTTGAGGCGATTACCCATGTCTACTAATAATGAACTTATGACTAATGATAGACAAGAGGTGACTACCCATGTCTACTTATGATAATTGAACTATGTTTAATCGATGGGAATTATGCTTAGCACTTAGTGGACAAGTGGCGATTACCCATGTCCCATAAACTATGCGCTACCATAGGATGATGGTCTTTGATAGACACTAGCTAGTGTATCCACGTAAGCTAGAAGTTAAGGTCTTACCTTGGCAAGTAAGACAACCTCTTTTCGGTGTGGGGTAGACACCGGATTCCATGTTGATAACTCACATGGTCTTATATGTCGGTTAAGGCTATTCCTCAGAACTAATGAACAAAAGTGTTGATTATGATGGTTCTCAAGTGAAGTAAAGATGTTTAGCTTGCTTTGAACATGGTTTATGTTTTATGTTTGCTAACCTTTATCATGTTTAGCTTGGTCATTGCATGTTATGAAAATATCCCATTTTAGCATATTTTAAATGATTTTGTGCATTGCTATCATATTTGGTACTTGATTGTACTAACGCATACTCTTGACTACATTGACTTGTTGATGTAGGGCGTGGCGATTCTCCATCCACTCGTGGCTAGAGCTTAATAGAAGAATTGTGAAGACTTGGTGAGTCCTCATCCATTCGAGGACATAGCCTAGTTGTTCTTACTTTTATGTTCTTTCTTTTGACATTGTATTGGGTTACGTCCCAAACCTTATTTCTCTTTCCTATATTAGATTGGCTTTGAGACATGAGATGTAGACTTCCGCTACTTTGCTTAAAAGCTTTGATATGACATTGTATTTTGAACTCATTATCTTTATGATCTTGTATGTATGTATGCTAAGTGGCTTGTATGAGGCCTTTCGGGGTCTTGTACGCTATGTCACATCTAGAGGGTACCTTGGGTCGTGACAAACTTGGTATTCAGAGCCCAAGGTTTTAGAAAGATCCTAGGATGTCTCATATGCTGCGTCAAGTAGAGTCTTGTTCATAAGTGTGAAGCGCGCCACATTTATGAATGAGAGGCTATAAGATGTTTAAGAAACTTCACTTCTTTCATTACTCCTAAGTCGTGCCATAGAGTTTAACTCTATATGTCTCTCTCCTAATCCCTATCCTACACATTTTAGGATATGGCTACCCGAAGAGCTTATGCTATAAGAAATGCGGGAGAGAATGTGGATCAACAAGCTCCTCCTCAAGCTCCACAAGTTCCGATCGACCCTTTGGCCGATCAAGTATCTAATGCAGAGTTTAGGGCTGCTTTTCAAGTGTTGGACCAAGCCGTGACGGCTCAAGAAAATAGAGAGGTTGTGGCTCCCGTGAACCCAAATGTGGGTACGACGGCATCTAGGGTAAGATACTTCACAAGGATGAACCCTCCGGAATTCTATGGTTCTAAGGTGGAGGAAGATCCTCAAGAATTCATAGATGAAGTGTACAAGGTATTGATGATCATGGGGGTACCATCGGAGGAAAATGAGAAGTTGGTCACTTATCAACTGAAGGGTGTTGCTCAAGTTTGGTTCAACCAATGGAAGAGTGAGAGGGCGGTTAATAAATGTCCTATTGATTGGGAGAAATTCAAGGTTGCTTTCCTTGATAGGTTCTTTCCCCTTGAGATGAGGGAGGCAAGGGTGCTTGAATTTATCAACCTTCGTCAAGGAAGCATGAGTGTGAAAGAATATGCTTTGAAATTCACATAATTGTCCCGATATGCTCCTTCCATAGTTGCCGATCCTAGGGCAAGAATGAGTAAGTTTGTCTCGGGAGTGTCCGAAATGTTGGTTAAAGAGTGCCGCACCACTATGCTTGTCAATGAAATGGATATTTCTCACCTTATGGTGTATGCTCAACGAATAAAAGAAGAAAAGCTCAAGGAAAGGTCTAAAGAGACAAAGAGGGCTAGGACCGGTGATGGTAACTTTTCACATTCAAAGACCAATGGACATGGTCACTCTAGATTTCGACAAAGGTTTTCCGGTCAAGGTTCTTCCAATGCTCCTCCCAAGTCCAACAAAGATAGGGTGTCTAATCCTAAGCCTCAAGGAGGAAATGATGGTGGCTCTTCATGACTACTTGTACTAAGTGTGGGAGAAAGCATGAGGGCAAATGTCTAGCGGGTTCTAATGCATGCTTTGGTTGTGGCAAGATGGATCATAAGATAAGGGATTTCCCCTTGGTAGCTAAGAATGAAGGGGATAACCGTCGACGCACTCAACCTCAAAATCCATCAAGTTCTAGTGGGAATCAAAAGCAAAACTGATTTTATGCACTTCAGGCTTGTCATGAGCAAGAGTGTTCTCTTGATATGGTTACCGGTATGTTGAAAGTCTTTCACTTTGATGTTTATGCTTTGCTTAATCCCGGTGCTACCTTGTCTTTTGTGATGCCATATGTGGCCATGAGGTTTGATGTTGTTCCGAATGTGTTGCTAGATCCTTGTCATATCTCTACTCCGATTGGTGAATCTATTATGGCTAAGAGAGTCTAGAGAAATTGCCCCGTCTCTTTATCCCATAGAGTCACTTATGTTGATCTTGTAGAGCTTGATATGTTAGGTTTTGATGTTATTCTTGGGATGGATTGGTTGCACTCTTGTTATGCTTCTATTGATTGTAGGACCCGAATGGTCAAGTTTCAATTTCAAAATGAGCCTATCCTAGAGTGGAGGGGGGGAAATTCTATGGTTAGAGGTCACTTTGTTTCTTGTCTTAAAGCTAGAAAGTTGATTTCTAAGGGTAGCATATACCATCTTGTTAGGGTGAGGGATATAGATTCCGAAATCCCTATTCTTGAGTCGGTCCCCTTTGTTAATGAGTTTCCGAAAGTGTTTCCCGATGATTTACCCGGTATTCCTCCTGAAAGGGAAAAAGACTTCGATATTGACGTTCTCCCGGATACGCAACCTATCTCTATTCCTCCGTATAGAATGGCTCCGGTGGAACATAAGGAACTAAAGGAGCAATTGAAAGACTTGTTGGATAAGGGTTTCATCCGACCAGGTATTTCTCCATGGGGTGCTCCGGTCTTGTTTGTAAGAAAGAAAGATGGTTCACTTTGTATGTGCATTGACTACCGCCAACTGAACAAGGTTACTATTAAGAATAAGTATCCTTTTTCAAGAATAGATGACTTGTTTGATCAACTTCAAGGGGCTAGTTATTTCTCTAAGATCGACCTTCGTTAGGGCTATCACCAATTGAGAGTAAAGGAAGATGATATACCGAAAATGGCTTTCCAAACTAGATATTGCCATTATGAATTCCAAGTGATGTCATTTGGGTTGACAAATGCTTCGGCCGCGTTCATGGACTTGATGAATAGAGTGTTTAGACAATATCTTGATATGTTTGTGATTGTGTTTATTCATAATATTTTGATCTGCTCAAGGAGTGAGGGTGAGCATGCCGATTATTTGAGGATTGCGTTGCAAGTCCTCAAATACCAACAACTCTTTGCAAAGTTTTGTAACTTTTCTTGGTCACATTGTCTCCGGTAAAGGTATTGAAGTAGATCCTAAGAAGACGGATGTGGTTAGAAATTGACCTAGACCTCTATCACCCTCGGATATTCGTAGTTTCTTGGGTCTAGCCGGTTATTATAAGAGGTTTGTTGAAGGGTTTTCTTCGATTGCTTCCCCATTGGCGGCTCTGACTAAAAAGAAGGTTAAGTTCACGTGGTCGAAGCATGTGTGAAGAGTTTTCAATAATTGAAAGATAGACTTACTTCGGCTCCGATATTGACTCTACCGGAAGGGTCTGATGGTTTTGTGATTTATTGTGATGCCTCGAGAATTGGGCTGGGATGTGTTCTTATGCAAAATGGAAAAGTCATTGCTTATGCTTCAAGGCAACTCCAGGTGTATGAAAAGAACTATCCTACTCATTATTTAAAATTAGCGACTGTTGTGTTTGCTTTAAAGAGTTGGAGGCATTATTTGTATGGTGTACATGTTGACGTCTTCACCGATCATAAGAGTTTGCAATATGTGTTTAAACAAAAAGACCTAAATCTTCTGCAAAGGAGGTGGCTTGAGTTGTTAAAAGACTATGACATGAGTTTCCTCTATCACCCAAGCAAGGCTAATGTGGTGGCGGATGCTCTTACTCGGTTATCTATGGGTAGTGTTGCTCATATTGAGGATGGTAAGAAAGAGTTGGTTTGCGATGTTCATAGGTTGGCCCGCTTAGGTGTTCGGTTGGTTGATTCCACTAAAGGTGGTGTTATGGTCCATAATGGTTCAGAATCATCCTTTGTGCATGATGTGAAGGCTAAACAAGATCTTGATCCTAACTTGGTCGAGTTGAAGAAAGCGGTGCTCAAAAAGAGTGCTCAAAACGACTGTTGAGGCTTTCTCCCAAGGGGGGAGATGGTGTGCTTCGATATCAAGGTCGTTTGTGTGTTCCCAATGTAGATGAATTACGAGGACAAATTTTATCAGAAGCCCATAGCTCTCGATATTCCATTCACCCAGGAGCTACCAAGATGTACCGTGATTTGCGGGAGGTCTATTGGTGGAATGAGATGAAGAAGGATATTGCGGAGTTTGTGGCTAAATGTCTTATTTGTCAACAAGTGAAAGTTGAGAACCAAAAGCCGAGAGGTTTGATCCAAGATATTAGTATTCCTACTTGGAAGTGGGAAGATGTGAATATGGACTTAATTGTTGGCTTACCACGCACCTGGCGACAACATGACTCGATTTGGGTTATTGTGGATCGTATGACGAAATCAGCCCATTTCATTCCTGTCAAAATTTCTTATTCGACGGAGGATTATGCTAAGTAGTATTTGAGAGAGATGGTTAGGTTCCATAGAGTGCCTTTATCCATTATCTCTGATCGTGGTGCACAATTTACTTCTCAATTTTGGAAATCTTTCCAAAAGGGTCTTGGTACTCGTGTTAAGCTTAGTACGGCCTTTCATCCTCAAACCGATGGGCAAGCGGAACGTACTATCCAAACTTTGGAAGATATGTTGAGAGCATGTGTAATTGATTTCAAGGGTAATTGGGATGATCATTTACCCTTAATTGAGTTTGCTTATAACAATAGCTACCATTCTAGCATTGGCATGGCTCCGTTCGAAGCTCTCTATGGTAGGAGGTGCAAATCTCCTATAGGTTGGTTTGAAGTTGGTGAAGTTGCTTTGATAGGACCCGAGTTGGTGCATGAGGCTATGGAGAAAGTTCGACTTATTAGAGAAATGTTGAAAACGGCCCAAAGTCAACAAAAGTCCTGTGCTGATGTTAGAAGGAGAGATTTAGAATTTGATGTAAATGATTGGGTTTACTTTAAAATTTCACCCATGAAGGGTGTAATGAGATTTGGGAAGAAAGGGAAGCTAAGTCCCCGTTATGTAGGCCCATATCAGATTTTGAGACGTGTCAGTAAGGTTGCTTATGAACTTGATTTGCCTAATGATTCGGCATCGGTACATTCGATTTTCCATGTCTCATTGTTGAAGAAATGTGTTGGTGATCCGACGTCTGTAGTGCCATTGGAGAATCTTGGCATAAAAGATAGCCTTTCCTATGAAGAAGTCCCGATTGAGATTTTAGACCGGCAAGTCCGAAAGTTAGGAAATAAAGAAGTTGCTTCGGTGAAAGTTCTTATCAATTAGTTGAGGGTGCTACTTGGGAGGCCGAGGCCGATATGATGTCCCGTTATCCTCATCTCTTTCCCTCCGACCCTACTCTAGCTAGAGGTATTTAGTTCCTTATGGTTCATTCTTTTGGTCTCATGTGTCTTAGATCTTCTCATGATTCCTCATTTATGCATGTTCATGAAGAGTCTAAATGTTGTGCAAATGAGTCAACTTGATTGATTTCTCTATGATTATGAGCATTGAATATGAGTTGCATAAAATCTTCATGAAATGATGTGTTGAACATGCTTTAGCTTGGAGTTGATGTTTCCTCCTCGGATATGTGCATTTATGTGATTGCATTCTAGGTTGGGTTCTTAAATTTTGTTCTTACCCTCCTCATGATGTCTTGATTCTCATTCGAGGACGAATGTTCCCAAGGGGGAGATAATGTAATACCCCAGATTCGAGGGTGGAAATGTTTTTTGAATTTTTCTAGGTTACTGCCAGTAACGACGGAAGCCACCTACGATCCGTCGATTGGATTACGGCCCGTAGGTGGAATCCGGAAGTGGCCAGCCCAAGATTTCAAAATGTCAAGTTTCAGAACCCCAACGAAGGCGTGCCAGGATGGCCCGTCGTTCAATGAACGAGTAGTAGGTAGGTCTCGTAGGTCCCTTCAAGACTTAGTCAAATTCTTAAGCTGTAAGTCCTGACCTACGGTTCCCATGTACGGTCCGTCGTTTGACCGACGAGCAGTACATGGGGCCCGTCGTTGCAGGGTCCATGCTGACAGTTTATGAATCCAATGACGGTTGACCATCGACGGTCCGTAGATAGACCTACGGACCGTAGGTCCCGACCTTCGATGGACCCCCACAGTTATTATTTAAGGGCTTTTTGATCTGTTCCCTAAATGTTTAACTCCTAATCTAAGTCGATTATGCTCTTAACCCAGACCCTATATAAGCTTCCTAAGCCTAATTTTACTCATTCTAAATCATTCCCAAATTCCCCTCCCTCAAATATTTCTCTCTCTAGAAAGGTTCTCTCAATTCTCAAGGAAGAAGAAGTGCTAGGATCCTCCATTGAAAGTCATCAATTCTTAACAATTTCTTGTGGGCTTTGTTGAGGTATGTTAGCATTCACCATTGGAGACCTTTCCTCCGATGGGTCCCTAGTTCCCTTCAATTTTAAAGGATCAATTCCCCAAATTAAGTTAGGGTTTGATCAATTCTTATGGGTTTTTCAAATATGATTTCCAATTATTGATTTTATGATTCCTAGTGCATGATCTAGCGTGATAAAGTAATTTAGTACACGAATTAGCGTGATTTATATGATTTGATGTAGAAATTGGATGAAACCATGCTATTTCCCCCAAAGTTGGAAATCTATGCTTTGATTGGTGGGTTGAATTATAGAGTGATGAATTTTATGAAATCTCTATGAATCCATGCATGAATTATGATTTCTAAGCTAAGACTTTTCATGAATGAGATTATGAATGACCTAAAGATGGTTTTATGAAATCAAGCATGTTCAATCAAAATCTATGATTTTACTCTATTATGTGGGTTCCTTCAATTATGGTCAAGTTGACTTGTCTATGGCTTTCTAAGCATGAGTTTGCATTGAATTGCATGAATTAAGAAAAATTCTCATGAAGCTATGTGAACCCTTGATGAACTATGTAAAGATGAAGTTTATGAAATTATGCATGTCTCATATGAAGTTAAATGATGAATTAAGGGTGCTTTGAGATTGAAGTACCAAAGTATATGTTATGTTGATGTTATGGTTGAGTTGTGAAAGGGTTTCTCACGTAATACTCCCACTATGAATTTAAAACGAACAAGAGGCGATTACCCATGTTCTTAAGGATCTATTCTAATGAAGGGACAAGAGGCGACCACCCATGTTCCCTAATGTAGAAAAGAGGCGATCACCCATGTCTACTAATAATGAACTTATGACTAATGATAGACAAGAGGTGACTACCCATGTCTACTTATGATAATAGAACTATGTTTAATCCATGGGAATTATGCTTAGCACCGAGTGGACAAGTGGTGATTACCCATGTCCCATAAACTATGTGCCACCATAGGATGATGGTCTATGATAGACACTAGCTAGTGGATCCACGTAAGCTAGAAGTTAAGGTCTTACCTTGGCAAGTAAGGCAACCTCTTTTCGGTGTGGGGTAGACACCGGATTCCATGTTGATAGCTCATATGGTCTTATATGTCATTAAACCTATTCCCCACAACTAATGAACAAAAGTGTTGATTATGATGGTTCTCAAGTGAAGTAAAGTTGTTTAGCTTGCTTTGACCATGGTTTATGTTTTATGTTTGCTAACCTTTATCATGTTTAGCTTGGTGATTGGATGTTATGAAAATGTCCCATTTTAGCATGTTTTAAATGATTTTGTGCATTGCTATCATATTTGGTACTTGATTGTACTAACGCATACTCTTGCCTACATTGTCTTGTTGATGTAGGGCGTGGAGATTCTCCATCCATTCGTGGCTAGAGCTTAATAGAAGAATTGTGAAGACTTGGTGAGTCCTCATCAATCCGAGGACATAGCCTAGTTGTTCTTACTTTTATGTTCTTTCTTTTTACATTGTATTGGGTTATGTTCCAAACCTTATTTCTCTTTCCTCTATTAGATTGGCTTTGAGACATAAGATGTAGACTTCCGCTACTTTACTTAAAAGCTTTGATATGGCATTGTTTTCTGAACTCTTTATCTTTATGATCTTGTATGTATGTATGCTAAGTGGCTTGTATGAGGCCTTTCGGGGTCGTGTACGCCATGTCACGTCTAGGGGGTACCTTGGGTCGTGACAGAATATGCTCGGCGAGCCTGACTAATGAAGCCTAATGGTCATGCATAGAGTTTTTGGGCCAAATTTTGGGAAACTTTAAATGGCCCAAATGAGACAGAAAAAGGGAGTATCAAAATAGTTAGAGATATCTTAATTTCTTAGAGAGAGAAACACTTTACTTTGTGAAGTACACTTTTAAGTTTTGGGGTTTTTCAACTTTGCTCTTGAATTCGATAAATTGAAGTTGGAATCTAAGTGGGTATTGCTTGTAATTGCTTAATTTCATTTTACTCATGACTGCTTTCATGAATGGTGTAATTTATTTACATTTTGTGATGGGTGGTTAAAACCCTAAAATCTAGGGGTGCAACAATAGGGTTGGGTGTTGATTTAATGTAGTGAGTATTGTGTTATGCTCTATTTTGCTGATGTTCATATATGGATTTGGGCTAATTAGCATGGAGATAACTTATGGATTAATGTCTCAAATTTAATTCATCCTTTTGATCTCCAATTGATGCTCGAAAGAGATTGATTTGAGTGGATAATTAGTCTGATACCTGCAATTTAGGTTTGATGTCTGTAACTTGCTTAAAAATAGAGGTTATGGGTCAGATTTACCCTATTTCTGCATCAAAAGAGAGAATAGTGTAAAGTATTGGGTTGCTTAGTAATGCACATAGATGAGACCGAAAGGAAATTCTATGAATTGATGCTATGAGATCGAAAGAAGATTAGTGTCATTGAAGATGATGCAGTCTATCCATGAATGAATTTTCATCACTACAAAGAATTACAATTACACCTATGTGACATCATTTTCCAATCCGTGCATCCCTAGATTACTCATTACTTAATTGAATTTCTGAAATCTTAGCTTAATTGTATCTTTTGAAACTGAACTTCTTTTATAAATTTGGTGGAATCATCCACACATTGTTCTTATTGTTGAAAATGAATTGATTTACAATCTAAATTTTTTGATAGAATTCCTTGCCTTATATCATTCCCTATGGGATTCAACCTCGACTTTTAGTTGGGTATTTATATTGACGTTGATCGCTTACTCTTTGGATTGGCTTTGAAGAGTAGTTTGAGCGTTATCAATCTCCGGCATCTTCTACTCCTTTTTTCCTTATTGTGGGAGTTGTGTCTTATTTTTCAGATACGGTGTTCTCTTAGAAGCTTTTGTACTTATTTAGACTAATTTCTAGGGAGGATTTCGTGTATTTTTCTAGGACAATTGTAATTTAGTCAAGATTGAGAGTAGTTCTATTTTTAGATAAGGAGTTGTACTATAAATTGTCTACTTCTGCATTGTCAGAATTAAAATAGGGTGGTAAGGGTCCTCACATCTAAGTGTTAGAGTAGGTGTCCACCCAGACCGATGGTTTGGATCGTGACAAATACAATCATTAAAGTGTCAACTTTAAAATTCATATAAGTATCTTGCATTTACATTACATGTAAAAAAGAAAAATTTATACGCTGAACATGGAAATATTGTTTGTTTTAAGAGTTTTATATGTAATAAGCACTTCAAAATTTCTTGTTTTACAAATCTGCTTACATGAAGCAAGAATTGCAAATTTACTCTTGACTATTAGAATGGTAAGAATGATCGTGGGTCAGAAATATTCATGTAAGAACAATCATCTGAAAGGCTAAAAGAAACAGAAGTAGTAGTACAGAAACAACACTTGTTGTGTTAGATTAAATAGGGGAAATGACTCGAGCACTATTAACAAATTCAATTATATATATATATGACAACATGTCTAATTGTACAGAAGAAAAATAAATCCGATCAAGAGGCAAGATCAAACATAAAAAAGTACTCTTATCAGACATTGTTAAGTTTTAGGGATATGGTAGGGGAAAACCTTGTATAAAATCTCTATGTCAAGATTCAAACTAGTTGTGTTAGATTAAGGAGGAGGGGAAAAGACTCAAATAGTATTAATGAACAATTATATTGTAATGACCCTCCAGGTCATTTTCATTGTTTTCCAATCTTTTCAGCATTTAGAGCTTTCCTGTAGTGACCCAAAGTCATTTATGACTTGCTGGGACTGACAGTTTGGTCGCTGGGTCATTCGTTTTGATTTTGTGAAAGTTTTCATATTTTGGAGCCTTTGAAACTTGAACAGTTGACTTCTGTCAAAAGTTTAGGAAGACGACCTCAGAATACAATTATAATGGTTTCATCAACTCTGGAAGGTCCATTTTAGGGTAGAGGCATCTTTGGTTTCGGCCCCGAGGCTTTTGGTGTGAGTTTGTGTCGTTAGGTGTTTTAACTTTGAAGCTTAAGCCAAGGGTTGACTTTGGTTAACATTTTTCACGACCCAAAGAGTCCCTAGACGTGACATGGCATACAAGACCTCGAGAGGCCTCATACAAGCCACTTAGCATGCATCATACAAGATAATAGCAATTTAAAAGTTCAAAAGACAATTCATTATCAAAAGAGTTTAAGAAAATAGCGGAAGTCTACATATAGTCTCAAAAGCCATCTAACATAGGAACTGAAAGAACGTTAGGACGTAACCCATTCAAAGTCTTCAAAAGAAAGTAAATGACATGAAAGTAAATGTGGCTACGTCCTTGAACATATGAGAACTCTCTAAATTCTTCAAGATCTCTACTATCACGAACTAGCCACGAGAAGATGGGGATGAGCCAGATCCTACACTTACAAGAAAATGTAGGCAAGAGTATGCGTTAGTACAAATATGTACCAAGTATGATAACCATGCATAAAAACATTTAAACATGAAAAAGGGACATTTTCATAATCATGCAATGATCAAGCTAAACCATGAAAAAAGGTTAGAAATCATAAGATATTAATCATGATCAATGCGAGCTAAATATCTTTACTTTACTTGAGAAAATACCTTGAAAGTCACTTTAGTTCATTATTGTGGGAAGTAGCCTTAACCGACATGTAAGACCATGTGAGCTATCAACATGGAATCTGGTGTCTAACCCTACACCAATAGGGCCATCCTACTTGCCATGGTAGGACCCTTTCTAACTTGTAGCTTATGTGGATCCACTACCTAATGTCTATCTAGCCAATCATCCTATGGTGGCACATAGTTTAGGGATAAAGAGATTGCTACTAGAAATTTGGAATCTACATACGTGAGAGCTTCCATCTCAATATCCTCTCGGTGCTAAGCATAAATCCCATGGAATTTAGTCATATATCTTAAATCATCTTATTATTCATGGAAAGATACAACTAGAGTTACCAATCCAAGCTAGAGTTCATTAGTTTTGACGTTTCATCTTCCATGGACTAGTCTAAGCTTACGTCATTTAGAATTGCCCCTTAATCTTTGATTCAACTTTAGTTGAGAAAATCTTTCAACATGTTATGAATCCTTTATGTGAGAAAAATCCTTTCACATTCATGGTTTGAGTATTATGTGAGAAATCCTTTCACAACTCAACAACAATCATCATTCATGCTTCAATCTCAAAGTAATTCATAAATCATCATAATTTTTATCATTGAACATGCATACTTTCATAAAATCCATCTTTTGATCATTCATAATTCATCATGAAATCATAGCTTTTAGAAATCGTAAATCATGCATGGGTTCTTATAGTCTTCATAAAATTCATCTTCTTCACAATTCAACCCATCAACAAACCTAATTTCGAAATTGGGGAAATCACATGGGTTTATGGGGATTCATCTTAATTCATGAAATTCAACTCAATTCATGCTTCATAGTTCATAAAGCAATCAATTAAATCAACATTGAAAAGAATCCATGACAAAGAAAAGCCCTAACTTCAATGTAGGATTTCTAACTTGTAAAATAGAGAATTTTAGGGACTCTATGGAGGAAAGGGTTCCATAGATGAAGATCATCATACCTCAATACCAAAACCTTGAAATCAATGGAGGATTAGGATTGTTGATCTTGAAACCCTAAATTCTTGTTCTTCTTCTTCAAGCTTCTAGAGAGAGAAATATTTGGGAGAGGTTGAGAGAATTTTGTAAAGTGATTTGGATAGGTAGTTTTTAGGCTTAAGTAGCTTATAATGGGCTTAGGAATAGAGGGTAACTGTTATTACTTAGTAATTAAAAAATTTGGGAAAGGACCAAAAGACCCTCTTTTCAAAACTTGACCAACAACCCCACCTACTACTTGACCTACGGTTGGTAGGTCCACCTACTGACCGTAGGTCATGTAGTAGGTCACCAACATTTTATTTATTTATTATTTTTGAATTCCCCATCCCCCAAACTAGTAGCACTTACGGCTCCTCCCACCACTTGACCTATGGTTGGTAGGTCCACCAACGACTAGTAAGTCAAGTTGTGGGTCACTTCATTTTCAAAAATCGAAGTTTTTCGTTCTTTTCGAATCCGGGGTGTTTCATTATCTCCCCCTTGGGAACATTCATCCTCGAATGAAATTTAAAACATCAGAAAGAAGGTAAGATCAAGATCTAACATACCATCATGCATGCAATCACATAAATGCACATATCTGAGGAGGAAACAACAACTCCAAGCCAAAGCATGTTCAACACATCATTTCATAAAAGCGTTATACAACTCGTACTCAAATTCACATAATCATAGGGAAATCAATCAAGCTAGCTCATTTTATCAAAATTTTACTTTTCATGAACATGCATAATCACAGAATCATGGAAACAACTATGACACATGAAACCAAAAGAATGAACCATGAGGAACTTAGACAGCTCAAGCTAGAGTAGAGTCGGAGGGAAAGAGATGAGGATATCGGGACATCATATCGGCCTCGGCCTCCCAAGTAGCACCCTCAACCAATTGATTCCTCCAAAGAACCTTCACGGAAGCAACTTCTTTATTTCTTAACTTTTGGACTTGCTAGTCTAAAATCTCAACCAAAACTTCTTCATAGGAAATACTATCCTTTATGCCAAGATTCTCTAATGGAACAATAAATGCCGGATCACCAACACATTTCTTCAACAATGAGACATGGAAAATCGGATGCACCGATGCCAAATCATTAGGCAACACGTCTCAGATTTGATATGGGCCTACATAACAGGGACTAAGCTTCCCTTTCTTTCCAAACCTCAACACACCCTTTATGGGTGAAATTTCCAAGTAAACCCAATCATCAACATCAAATTCTAAATCCCTCCTTCTAATGTCGGCATAAAACTTTTGTCGACTTTGAGCCATTTTTAACCTCTCTCTAATAAACCAAACTTTCTCCATAGCCTCATGTACCAACTCGAGACCTATCAAAGCAACTTCACCAACTTCAAACCAACCTATAGGAGATCTACACCTCCAACCATAAAGGGCTTCAAACAGAGCCATACCAATACTAGAATGGTAGCTATTATTGTAAGCAAACTCAATCAAAGGCAAATGATCATCCCAATTACCCTTGAAATCAATCACACAAGCTCTCAACATATCTTCTAAAGTTTGGATAGTACGTTCCGCTTGCCCATCGGTTTGAGGGTGAAAGGCTGTGCTAAGCTTAACACGAATACCAAGACCTTTTTGAAAAGACTTCCAAAATTGAGAAGTAAATTGTGCATCATGATTGGAGAATGGATAAAGGTACTCGATGCAACCGAACCATCTCTTTTAAGTACAGCTTAGCATAATCCTCCACCGAATAAGAAACCTTGATGGGAAAGAAATGAGCTGATTTTGTCATACGATCCACAATAACCCAAATGGAATAATATTTCCGCCGAGTGCGTGGTAAACCAACAATAAACTCTATATTCAAATCTTCCCACTTCCAAGTAGGAATACTAATATCTTGGGACAAACCTCCTGGCTTTTGATGCTCAACTTTCACTTGTTGACAATTAGGACACTTAGCCATGAATTCCGCAATATCCCTCTTCATCCCATTACACCAATAGACCTCTCGCAAATCACGGTACATCTTGGTAGCTCCCGGGTGAATGGAATATTGAGAACTATGGGCTTCCAACAAAATTTGTTCCCTTAGGCCATCTACATCGGGAACACATAGACGACCTTGATATCGAAGCACACCATCTCCCCTTGGGACAAAGCCTCAACAAACTTCTTGAGCATCGCTTCATTCAACTCAAACAAATTAGGATCAAGATCTTGCTTAGTTTTCATATCAGATACAAAAGACGATTTTGAACCATTGTGAATCATAACACCACCCTCACTAGAATCAATCAACCGAACACCAAACGGGCCAATCTATGAACATCACGAAGCAAATCTTTCTTACCATCCTCAACATGAGCAACACTACCCATAGACAACCGACTAAGAGCATCCGCCACCACGTTCACCTTGCCAGGGTGATAGAGGACACTCATGTCATAGTCTATTAACAACTCAAGCCACCGCCTTTGGCGAAGATTTAGATCTTTTCGCTTGAACACATATTGCAAACTCTTATGGTCGGTAAACACATCAACATGTACAGCATACAAATAATGCCTCCAAATCTTTAACGCAAACACAACCGCTGCTTATTCTAAGTCATGATTAGGATAGTTCTTTTCATGAAACTTGCGTTGCCTTGAAGAATAAGCAATGACTTTCCCATTTTACATAAGAACACACCCTAACCCAATCCTTGAAGCATCACAATAAACCACAAACCCATCGGACCCTTCTGGTAAAGTCAATATCGAAGCCGAGGTAAGTCTATCTTTCAATTCTTGAAAACTCTTCTCACACGCTTTGGACCATGTGAACTTAACCTTATTTTGAGTGAAAGCCGTCTATGGGGAAGCAATCGAAGAAAACCCTTCAACAAACCTCCTATAGTAGCCAGCCAAACCCAAGAAACTTTGAATATCCGAAGGTGATAGAGTTCTAGGCCAATTCTTAACCGCATCCGTCTTTTTAGGATCTACCTCAATACCTTTACCGGAGACAATGTGACCAAGGAAAGGCCCAGACCATAGCCAAAACTCACATTTAATAAACTTCGTAAAGAGTTGTTGGTCCTTGAGGACTTGGAACACAATCCTCAAATGATCGGCATGCTCATCCTCACTCCTTTAGTAAATCAAAATATCATCAATGAACACAATCACAAACATATCAAGATATTTTCTAAACACCCTATCATCAAATCCATAAATGCAGCCGGAGCATTTGTCAACCCAAATGACATCACTAGGAATTTATAATGGCCATATCTAGTCCAGAAAGCCATTTTTGGAATATCATCTTCATTCACCCTCAATTGGTGATAACCCGAACGAAGATCAATCTTAGAGAAGTAACTTGCCACTTGGAGTTGATCAAACAAGTCATCTATCCTTGGAAAAGGATACTTATTCTTAATGGTAACTTTTTGCAGTTGACGGTAGTCAATGCACATACGAAGTGAACCATCTTTCTTTCGAACAAACAAAACTGGAGCACACCATGGAGAGTTACTTGGTCGGATGAAACCCTTATCCAACAAATCTTTCAATTTCTCCTTTAACTCCTTAAGTTCTGCCGGGGCCATTCGATAAGGAGGAATAGAGATAGGTTGCGTATCGGGGAGAAGTTCAATACCAAAGTCTATTTCCCTTTCGGGAGAAACACTGGGTAGATCATCGGGAAACACTTCTAGAAACTCATTAACAACGGGAACCGACTCAAGAGTTGGGGTTTCGGAATCCACATGCCTCACCCTACCAAGATGGTATATGCAACCCTTTGAAATCATCTTTCTAGCTTTAAGACATAAATCAAATTAACCTTTAGGCATAGAGTTTCCCCCTTCAACTCTAGGATAGGCTCATTTTGGAATTGAAACTTGATCACTCGGGTCCTACAATCAATCAAAGCATAACAAGAATGCAACCAATCCATCCCAAGAATAATATCGAATCTAACATATCAAGCTCTACAAGATCAACATGAGTGACTCTATGGGATAAGGAGATGGGACAATTTCTATAGACTCTCTTAGCCACAATAGATTCACCCATAGGAGTAGAAACACAAAAAGGATCTAACAACACATCCAGAAGAACATCAAACTTCATAGCCACAAAAGGCATCACAAAAGATGAAGTAGCACCGGGATCAAGAAAATCATAAACATCAAAGTGAAAGACTTTCAACATACCGGTAACCACATCGGGAGAACCCTCTTGCTCATGGCGAGCTTGAAGTCCATAGAATCAATTTTGCTTGGGAGCATTTGAACCCGAACCACTAGGTGGCACTTGCTTACCTTCTCTTCCCTTAGCCATGAGAGATGGACAATCCCTTATCTTATGACCGCTCTTACCGCAACTGAAGCAACCATCCGTACCGGCTAAGCACTTGCCCTCATGCTTCCTCCCACATTTAGTACACCACTATTTCTTCCTTAAGGCTTAGGGTTAGGCACCATATCTTTGTTGAACTTAGGAAGAGCATTAGAGGAACCTTGATCGGGAAACCTTTGTCGAAATCTAGAACGACCATGTCCATCGGACCTTTAATGTGAAAAATTACTATCACCGGTCTTAGCCCTCTTTGCCTCCCTAGACCTTTCCTTAAGTTTTTCCTCTTCTACTTGTTGAGCATGAACCATGAGATGAGAAATATCCATGTCATTGACAAACATGGCGGTACGACATTCCTTGACCACCATTTCGGACACTCCCGAAATGAACTCACTCATCCTTGCCCTAGGATCGGTAACCATAGTAGGAGCATATCGAGACAATTTTGTGGACTTCAAAGCATACACCTTCTCACTCATGCTTCCTTGACGAAGGTTGATGAATTCAAGCACCCTTGCCTCCCTTATCTAAAGGGGGAAGAACCTATCATAGAAAGCAACCTTGAACTTTTCCCAAATCAAGAGGACCCGCATCATCCGCCCTCTTACTCTTCCATTGCTCAAACCATACTTGAGCAACACCCTTAATTTGATAAGCTGCCAACTCCGCCTTTTCCTTCGGCGTCACACCCATGATCATTAGCACCTTGTACACCTCATCAATGAATTCTTGAGGATCTTTCTCAACCTTAGAACCATGAAACTCCGGAGGATTCATTCTAGTGAAGTCCCTCACTCTAGATGCCACCGTACCCACATTTGGGTTCACGGGAGCCACAACCTCCCTATTGTCTTGAGCTGTCATGGCTTGGGCCAACACTTGAAAATCAACCCTGAACTCCGCGTTAGTCTCTTGTTCGGCCAAAGGGTCAGCCGGAACTTGAGGAGCTTGAGGAGGAGCTTCTTGTTCCACATTCTCTCCCGCATTCCTTCTAGCATAAGCTCTTCGAGTAGCCATATCATGAAACACATAGGATAGGGATTAGGAGAGAGACATAGAGTTACAGTCTATCGCACGACTTAGGAGTACTGAAAGAAATGGAATTTCCTAAATATCTTATAGCCTCTTATTCATAATTGTGGCGCGTTTCACACTCATGAGTAAGACTCTACTAGACGTGGCTTATGAGACTTCCTAGGACCTTTCTAAAACCTTGTGCTCTGAATACCAAGTTTTTCACAACCCAAAGTACTTCTTAGACGTGACATGGCGTAAAAGACCCCGAGAGGCCTCATAAAGGCCACTTAGCATGCATCATAAAAGATAATAGCAATTTAAGAGTTCAAAAGACAATTCATTACCAAAAGAGTATAAGAAAATAGCGGAAGTTTGCATATTGTCTCAAAAGCCACCTAACATAGGAACTGAAAGAATGTTGGGATGTAACCCATATAAAGTTTTCAAAAGAAAGTAAATGACATGAAAGGAAATGTGGTTACGTCCTCGAACATATGAGGACTCAAAAAATTCTTTAAGATCTCTACTATCATGAATTAGCCACTAGAAGATGGGGATGAGCCGGATCCTACACTTACAAGAAAATGAAGGAAATGGTATGCGTTAGTACAAATATGTACCAAGTATGATAACCATGCATAAAACCATTAAAACATGAAAAATGGACATTTTCATAATCATGCAATGATTAAGCTAAACCATGAAAAAAGGTTAGAAGTCATAAGATATTAATCATGATCAATGAAAGATAAACATCTTTACTTTACTTGAGAAAATACCTTGAAAGTCACTTTAGTTCATTATTGTGGGAAGTAGCCTTAGCCGACATGTAAGACCATGTGAGCTATCAACATGAAATTCGGTGTCTAACCCTACATCGATAGGGCCATCCTATTTGCCAAGGTAGGACCTTTTCTAACTTGTAGCTTACGTGGATCCACTAGCTAATGTCTATCTAGACAATCATCCTATGGTGGTACATAGTTTAGGGATAAAGAGATTGCTACTAGAAACTCGGCCTCTACATACGGGAGAGCTTACATCTCAATATCCTCTCAGTGCTAAGCATAAATCCCACGGAATTTAGTGATATATCATAATTCATCTTATTATACATGGAAAGGTATAACTAGAGTTACCAATCAAAGATAAAGTTCATTAGTTTTGACATTTCATCTTCCATGGACTAGTCTAAGCTTACGTCATTTAGAATAGCTCCTAAATCTTTGATTCAACTTTAGTTGAGAAAACCTTTCAACATGTTATGAATCCTTAATGTGAGAAAAATCCTTTCACATTCATGGTTTGAGTATTATGTGAGAAATCCTTTCACAACTCAACAACAATCATCATTCATGCTTCAATCTCTAAGCAATTCATAAATCATCATAATTTTTATTATTGAACATGAGTACTTTCATAAAACCCATCTTTTGATCATTCATAATTCATCATGAAATCATAGCTTTTATAAATCATAAATCATGCATGGGTTCTTATAGACTTCATAAAATTCATATTCTTCACAATTCAACCTATCAACAAACCTAATTTCGAAATTGGGGAAATCAGATGGGTTCATGGGGATTCATCTTAATTCATGAAATTCAGCTCAATTTATAATTCATATTTCATAAAACAATCAATTAAATCAACATTGAAAAGAACCCACGACATAGAAGAAAAGCCCTAACTTCAATGGAGGATTTTTAACTTGTAAAATAAAGAATTTTAGGGACTCTATGGAGGAAAGGGTTCCATAGATGAAGATCATCATACCTCAATGCCGATTAGGAGGCTTGATCTTGAAACCCTAGATTCTTCTTCTTCTTCTTCTTTAAGCTTCTAGAGAGAGAAATATTTGAGAGAGGTTAAGAGAATTTTGTAAAGTGATTTGGAAAAAGGTAGTTTTTAGGCTTAAGTAGCTTATAAAGGGTTTAGGAATAGAAGGTAACTGTCCTTACTTAGTAATTAAACAATTAGGGAAAAGACCAAAAGACCCTCTTTTAAAAACATGACCAACGACCCCACTTACTACTTGACCTACGGTTGGTAGGTCCACCTACTGACAGTAGGTCATGTAGTAGGTCACCAACATTTTTTTTTGAACTCCTTAGCCCCTAAACTAGTAGAACCTACGGCTCCTCCCACCACTTGACCTATGGTTGGAAGTGTAACACCCCAAGCTTTTAAAGAATTTTTGAATGCAGAACTCACCTAAAGATAGTGACATAAGGAGGCCACATGCGGGCCGTAGATGGATTGACGGGCCATAGGTGGGGACCGTCAATGGCACTGCAAACTTTCAGGATTTCCAAGTTTCTGAACCTTGACCTACGGAATAGCAGGACTGTTCGTAGTTCAGTTGACGGGCCGTAGATGGGTTCCGTAGATGCCTTTCAGACTTAGCCAAATTTTTAGCCCAAAAAAAACTTTCTGAATCAATTGATGAACGAGCAGGACGGTCCGTCAATTGATGTACGGACCGTAGATCCTTCCCATCGATTTGCCCCGACAGTTTTTAATTAAGGGCGTTTTGGTCTTTTTCCTAAAAATACCTATTAAGCTAAGTCGGTTATACCCTTAATCTAAGACCTATAAATACTTTCTAAGCCTAATTTCTTTCATTCTAACTCATTCCTAAACTCTCCTCTCAAATATTTCTCTCTAAAAGAAACTCTCTCAAGCTTCAAGGAAGAAGAAGAAGCTTGAATCCTCCATTTAAGACCTTCAATCTTCTCCAATTTCTTGTGGATTTTTTTGAGGTATGATAGTGTTCACCATTAGGAGTCCTTTCCTCCAATGGGTCCTCTCTCTTCTTCATGATTTTCAAAGGTTTACTCTAACCCAATTGAATTAGGGTTTGTGATCAATCATTGTGGGTTCTTCAATTATTATTCCAATTATTGATTTTATGATTCCTAGTGCACAATCTAGCGTGATCAAGTAATTTAGTGCACGAATTAGCGTGAATTACATGATTTGATGTAAAGATTGCATGAACCCCCATGATCCCAAGCTAATTCTCCCCAATTTGATAATCTGTGCTTTGATTGTTGGGTTGAGCTATGATTTGATGAATTCTCTGAATTCTCTATGAAATCAAGCATGAATTATAAATGAATTGAGAATAATCTTATGAATTTAGCATGATCAAGTCAAAAGCATGATTTTCCTCTATTATGTGAGTTCCTTCAAGAATGGGTAAATTGTCTTAATTATGGCTTTCTAAGCATGAGCTTGCATTGAATTGCATGATATGAGTTGAACCTGCATGAACCCATATGAACCCATATGAACTATGAAATATGAGCATGATGAATTAAGGGTGCTTCGAGAGTAAAGTACCAGAGTTATGATATGATGATGCTATGGTTGAGTAGTGAAAGGTTTTCTCACGTAATTCTCCCACTATGATAAAAGAAGAATAAAGAGGCGATTACGCATGTTCTTAAGGAGCTATTCTAATGACGTAAGCTTGGACAAAGTCCATGGAAGATGAAACGTCTATAATCATGATTTTAGCTTGAATTGGTAACCTTAGTTGTACCTTTCCATGTTTAATGATATAAATATGCTAATGACTAATCCGTGGGAATTATGCTTAGCACCGAGTGGATATTGAGAAGGAAGCCCTCCCATTAGTAAAGGCCAGGTCTTCTAGTGAAAGCTCTCTCGTTAGTAGAGGCCAGGTTTTCTAGATGGAGCTCTCCCCTTAGTTGAGGCCGAGTCTCCTAAAGCAATCTCTATCCCATAAACTAAGTTGCCACCATAGGATGTTGTCTTTAAGTAGACATTAGCTAGTGGATCCACATAAGCTAAGAACTTCATGGTCTTACCTTGGCAAGTAGGAAACTTCTTTTCGGTGTGGGGTAGACACCTGATTCCATGTTGATAGCTCACATGGTCTTATATGTCGGTTAAGGCTTTTCCCCACAAGTTAATGAACAAGTGTTCTCATGATGAAGTAAAGAAAAGAAGGAAAGATGATTTAGCTTGCTTTGGACATGATATATGCTTTATGTTTCATGTTTCTCACGTTTATCATGTTTTAGCTTGGCCATTGCATGTTATGATTATGTCTCTGTCTCTAGCATGATTTATGTGTTTGTGTGCATTACTAACATACTTAGTACTTAATTGTGCTAACGCATACTTTTGCCTACATTAACTTCTTTGGTGTAGGACGTGGCGATTCACCTTCCACTCGTGGCTAGAGTTTGATTAGAGAGTTGATAGAAGACTTGGTGAGTCCTCATCCATCCGAGGGCATAGCCTAGCTCTTATTTCTTTTTCATATATTTCCTTTTAGTTTTGAATTGTATTGGGTTACGTCCCAAACATTGTTCTTTATATTAGATTGGTTTTGAGACATTAGATGTAGACTTCCGCTGTTTCTTTTAAAAGGTTTGATATGAAATTTTCTTTCAAACTTTTATTCTCTATTATCTTGTATGTAATGTATGCTATGGGCTTGTATGAGGCCTCTCAGGGTCTTTTACGCTATGTCACATCTAGGGGGTACCTTGTGTCGTGACAAACTTGGTATTAGAGCCAGGTTTTAGGAAGATCCTAGGATGTCTCATAAGCCGCATCAAGTAGAGTCTTGTTCATGAGTGTGAAGCGTGCCACATTTATGAATAAGAAGCTATAAGACATTTAAGAAATTCCACTTCTTTCATTACTCTTAAGTTGTGCCATAGAGTTTAACTCTATATATCTCTCTCCTAATCCCTATCCTACGTGTTTCAGGATATGGCGATCCGAAGAGCTTATGCTAGAAGAAACATGGGAGAGAATGTGGAACAAGAAGCTCCTCCTCAAGCTCCTCAAGTTCCGGCCGATCCTTTCGCGGAACAAGTGACTAATGCGGAGTTTAGGGCTACTTTCCAAGTGTTGGCTCAAGCCGTGACGGACCAAACCAATAGAGAGGTGGTGGCTCCCGTGAACCCAAATATGGGTATGGCTACATCAAGAGTGAGGGACTTTACTAGAATGAATCCTCCAGAATTTCATGGCTCTAAGTTTGAGGAAGATTCTCAAGAGTTCATCGATAAAGTGTACAAGGTGTTGATTATCATGGGTGTGACGCCGGAAGAAAAGGCGGAGTTGGCCGTTTATGAACTTAAGGGTGTTGCCCAAATTTGGTTCAATCAATGGAAGAGTGAGAGGGCGGTTAATGAGGGTCCTCTTGATTGGGAGAAATTCAAGGTTGCTTTCCTTGATAGGTTCTTTCTCCTTGAAATGAGGGAGGATAAAGTGCTCGAGTTTATCAACCTTTGACAAGGAAATATGAGAGTGAAAGAGTATGCATTGAAGTTCACACAATTGGCTAGATATGCTCCGTCCATAGTTGCCGACCCAAGGGCAAGAATGAGCAAATTTGTGTCGCGAGTGTTCGATATGTTGGTGAAAGAGTGCCGCACCGCTATGCTTGTGCATGACATGGATATTTCTCGCCTCATGGTTTATGCCGAACAAATTGAAGAAGAAAATCTTAAGGAAAGGTCTAGGGAAACCAAGAGGGCTACGACCGGAGATGGTAACTTTTCGCATGCAAGGTCCGATGGACATGGTCGTCCTAGATTTCGACAAAGGTTCTCCGGCCAAGGCTCATCCAATGCTCCTCCGAAGTTCAACAATGATAGGGTGTCTAACCCCAAGTCCCAAGGAGGGTATAATGATGGTTCTTTATTGGCTCCTTGTGCCAAGTGTGGGAAAAAGCATGAGGGTAGATGTCTAGCCAGTACGGATGGTTGTTATAATTGTGGAATGAGTGGTCACAAGATGAGGGATTGTCCACCTCTCACGGCCAAGGGAAGAGAGAATAAGCAAGCTCCACCTAGAGGATCAGGTTCGAATGCTCTGAAGCAAACCCAATTTTATGCACTTCAAGCTCGTCATGAGCAAGAGAGCTTTCCTGATGTGGTTACCGATATGTTAAGAGTTTACAATTTTGATGTTTATGCTTTGCTTGATCCCAGTGCTACCTTGTCTTTTGTGACTCCATATGTGGCTATGAGGTTTGATGTTGTCCCGGATGTGTTGCTAGATCCTTTTCGTGTCTCTACTCCGATTGGAGAATCTATCATGGATAAGAGAGTTTATAGAGATTGTCCCGTCTCCTTATCCCATAGAGTCACTCATGTTGATCTTGTAGAGCTTGATATGCTAGATTTTGATGTTATTCTTGGGATGGTTTGGCTGCATGCTTGTTATGCCTCGATTGATTGTAGGACCCGAATGGTAAAATTTCAATTCCCAAATGAGCCTATCCTAGAGTGGAAGGGGGGAAATTCTATGTTTAGAGGTCAATTTGTTTCTTATCTAAAAGCTAGAAAGATGATCTCTAAGGGGTGCATTTACCATTTGGTCAGGGTGAGGGTTATAGATTCCGAGACCCCTACTCTTGAGTCGGTCCCCGTTGTTAATGAGTTTCCAGAAGTGTTTCCCGATGACTTGCCCGGTATTCCTCCCGAAAGAGAAATAGACTACGGTATAGACCTTCTCCCAGATACGCAACCTATTTCTATTCCTCCTTATAGAATGGCTCCGGCGGAACTTAGGGAACTAAAAGAGTAGTTGAAAGACTTGTTGGAAAAGGGTTTCATCCGGCCAAGTATTTCTCCATGGGGTGCTCCGGTCGTTTTTGTAAGGAAGAAAGATGGTTCACTCCGTATGTGTATCGACTATCGCCAATTGAACAAGGTTACCATTAAGAATAAGTATCCTCTACCAAGGATAGATGACTTGTTTGATCAACTTCAAGGGGCTAGTTATTTCTCTAAGATCGACCTTCGTTCGGGCTATCACCAATTAAGGGTAAAGAAGATGATATTCCAAAAATGGCTTTCCGGACTAGGTATGGTCACTACGAGTTCTTGGTAATGTCATTTGGGTTGACAAATGCTCCGGCCGCATTTATGGACCTGATGAATAGAGTGTTTAAGCAATATCTTGACATGTTTGTGATTGTGTTTATTGATGACATTTTGATCTACTCAAAGAATGAGGGTGAGCATGTTAATCATTTGAGGATTGTGTTGCAAGTCCTCAAGGACCAACAAATCTTTGCGAAGTTTAGTAAATGTGAGTTTTGGTTAAGGTCCGTGGCTTTTCTTGGTCACATTGTTTTCGGTAAGGGCATTGAGGTAGATCCTAAGAAGACGAAAGTGGTTAAGAATTGGCCTAGACCTTTATCACCTTCGGATATCTGTAGTTTCTTGGGCTTAGCCGATTATTATAAGAGGTTTGTTGAAGGGTTTTCTTCGATTGCTTCTCCATTGATGGCTTTGACTCAAAAGAAGGTTAAATTTGTGTGGTCCAAGGCATGTGAGAAGAGTTTTCAAGAGTTGAAGGATCGACTTACTTCGGCTCTGATATTGACTTTACCGGAAGGATCCGATGGTTTTGTGGTTTATTGTGATGCTTCGAGAATTGGGCTAGGATGTTTTATTATGCAAAATG
Source organism: Solanum appendiculatum (assembly GCA_018342035.1). Classification (NCBI taxonomy): domain Eukaryota; kingdom Viridiplantae; phylum Streptophyta; class Magnoliopsida; order Solanales; family Solanaceae; genus Solanum; species Solanum appendiculatum. The sequence goes on from JAGDQO010000336.1 coordinate 1,432,878, forward strand.
GGAAACTCATTGCTTATGCTTCAAGGCAACTTAAGGTGCACGAAAAGAACTATCCTACGCATGACTTGGAATTAGCGGCAGTTGTTTTTGCCTTGAAAATATGGCGACATTATTTGTATGGGTACATGTAGATGTCTTCACTGACCATAAAAGTTTACAATATGTGTTTAAATAGAAAAATTTGAATCTCCACCAAAGAAGATGGCTCGAGTTGTTAAAAGACTATGATATGAGTGTTCTCTATCACCCCGGTAAGGCTAACATGGAGGCGGATGCTCTTAGTCGATTATCTATGGGTAGTGTTTCTCATGTGGAGGATGGTAAGAAAGAGTTGGTTCGCGATGTCCATAGATTGGCTCGATTGGGTGTTAGATTTGTTGATTCTACTAAAGGTGGTGTTACGGTTCACAAAGGTTCTGAATCCTCTTTTGTGCATGATGTGAAAGCTAAGCAAGGTCTTGATCCTAACTTGTTTGAACTAAAGGAAGCGGTACTCAAGAAATCCATAGAGGTTTTCTCCCAAGGGGGAGATGGTGTGCTTCGATATCAAGGTCGTTTGTGTGTTCGCAATGTAGAGGGCTTAAGAGAACAAATTTTATTAGAAGCCCATAGTTCTCGATATTCCATCCACCCAGGTGCTACCGAAATGTATTGTGATTTGCTGGGAACTTATTAGTGGAACAGAATGAAGAAAGATATTGCGGAATTTATGGCTAAGTGTCCTAATTGTCAACAAGTGAAAGTTGAGCATCAAAGGCCAGTAGGTTTGACCCAAGATATTAGTATTCCTTCTATGAAGTGGGAAGATGTGAATATGGATTTTATTGTGGGTTTACCCCGCACGAGGCGACAATATGATTCGATTTGGGTTGTTGTTGATAGAATGAAAAGTCAGCCCATTTCATTCCCGTCAACACTTCTTATTCGGCAGAGGATTATGCTAAGTTGTATTTGAGGGAGATGGTTAGGCTGCACAGAGTGCCTTTATCCATCATCTCTGATCGTGGTGCACAATTTACTTCTCAATTTTGGAAGCCGTTCAAAAAAGGTATTGGTACTCGTGTTAAGCTTATTACGACCTTTCATCCCCAAACCGATAGGCAAGCGGAGCATACTATTCAAACTTTGGAAGATATGTCGAGAGCTTGTGTAATTGATTTCAAGGGTACTTGGGATGATCACTTACCTTTGATTGAGTTTGCTTTTAATAATAGCTACCATTCTAGTATTGGTATGGCTCCATTTGAGGCTCTTTATGGTAGGAGGTGTAGATCTCCTATAGGTTGGTTTGAAGTTGGTGAATTTGATTTGATAGGCCCGGAGTTGGTGCGTGAGGCTATGGAGAAAGTTCACCTTATTAGGAGAAGGTTGAAAACTTCCCAAAGTCGACAAAAGTCCTATGCCGATGTTAAAAGAAGAGAATTAGAATTCGATGTTGATGATTGGGTTTACTTGAAAATCTCACCCATGAAGGGTGTGATGAGATTTGGAAAGAAAGGGAAGCTTAGTCCCCATTATGTAGGCCCCTATCAGATTTTGAGACGCGTTGGTAAGGTTTCTTGTGAGCTTGGTTTGCCTAATGATTTGGCATCAGTGCATCCGGTTTTCCATGTCTCATTGTTGAAGAAGTGTGTTGGTGATCCGACATCTATAGTGCCATTAGAGAATCTTGGCATAAAGGATAGTCTTTCCTATGAAGAAGTTCCGGTTGAGATTTTAGACCGGTAAGTCCAGAAGTTAAGAAATAAAGAAGTTGCTTCCGTGAAAGTTCTATGGAGAAATCAATTGGTTGAGGGTGCTACTTGGGAGGCCGAGGCCGATATGATGTCCCGATATCCTCATCTCTTTCCTTCCGATTCTACTTTAGCTTGAGGTACCTTGATCCTCATGGTTCATTCCTTTGGTCTCATGTGTCATAGTTGATTTCCATGATTCCTTGATTATGCATGTTCATGAAGAGTCTTATATGATTATGTGCATTTGAGTATGAGTTGCATTAAGTCTTCATGATATGATGTGTTGATCATGCTTTAGCTTGGAGTTGATGTTTACTCCTCGGATATGTGCACTTATGTGATTGCATGCTATTTTAGGTTGTTAGTCTGTGTCAATTACCCTTCTCATGATGTCTTGATTCTCATTCGAGGACGAATGTTCCCAAGGGGGAGATATTGTAACACCCCAAGCTTTCAAAGAATTGTTGAATGTAGAACTCACCTTAAGACAGTGACCTACGGAGGCCACCTACGGGCCATAGATGGATTGACGGGCCGTAGGTGGGGACCGTCAATGGCACTGCAAAATTTCAGGATTTCCAAGTTTCTGAACCTTGACCTATGGAATAGCAGGACGGTTCATAGTTTAGTTGACGGGCCGTAGATGGGTTCCGTAGATGCCTTCCAGACTTAGGCAAATTTTTAGCCCAAAAAAAACTTTCTGAATCAATTGACGGACGAGCAGGACGGTCCGTCAATTGATGTACGGACCGTAGATCCTGCCCATCGATTTTCCCCGACAGTTTTTAATTAAGGGCTTTTTGGTCTTTTTCCTAATTATTTACTTATTAAGTTAAGTCGGTTATACCCTTAATCTAAGACCTATAAATACTTTCTAAGCCTAATTTCTTTCATTCTAACTCATTCCTAAACTCTCATCTCAAATATTTCTCTCTCTAAAAGAAACTCTCTCAAGCTTCAAGGAAGAAGAAGAAGCTTGAATCCTCCATTTAAGACCTTCAATCTTCTCCAATTTCTTGTGGATTTCTTTGAGGTATGATAGTGTTCACCATTAAGAGTTCTTTTCTCCAATGGGTCCTCTCTCTTCTTCATGATTTTCAAAGGTTTACTCTAACCTAATTGAATTAGGGTTTGGGATCAATCATTGTGGGTTCTTCAATTATGATTCCAACTAATGATTTTAAGATTTCTAGTGCACGGTCTAGCGTGATAAAGTAACTTAGTGCACAAATTAGCGTGAATTACATGATTTGATGTAAAGACTGCATGAACCCCCATGATCCCAAGCTAATTCTCCCCAATTTGATAATCTATGCTTTGACTGTTGGGTTGAGCTATGATTTGATGAAGTTTATGAATTCTCTATGAAATCAAGCATGAATTATGAATGAATTGAGGATAATCTTATGAATTTAGCATGATCAAGTCAAAAGCATGATTTTCCTCTATTATGTGAGTTCCTTCAAGTATGGGTAAATTGTCTTAATTATGTCTTTCTAAGCATGAGCTTGCATTGAATTGCATGATATGAGTTGAACCTGCATGAACCTGCATGAACTATGAAATATGAGCATGATGAATTAAGGATGCTTTGAGAGTAAAGTACCAAAGTTATGATATGATGATGCTATGGTTGAGTAGTGAAAGCTTTTCTCACGTAATTCTTCCACTATGATAAAGGAAGAATAAAGAGGCCATTACCCATGTTCTTAAGGAGATATTCTAATGACGTAAGTTTGGACAAAGTCCATGGAAGATGAAACGTCTATAAAAATGATTTTAGCTTGAATTGGTAATCCTAGTTGTACCTTTTCATGTTTAATGATATAAATATGTTAATGAATAATCCATGGGAATTATGCTTAACACCGAGTGGATATTGAGATGGAAGCTCTCCCGTTAGTAGAGGCCGGGTTTTCTAGATGGAGCTCTCCCGTTAGTTGAGGCCGAGTCTCCTAAAGCAATCTCTATCCCATAAACTATGATGCCACGATAGGATGTTGTCTTTAAGTAGACATTAGCTAGTGGATCAACATAAGCTAAGAAGTTAATGGTCTTACGTTGGCAAGTAGGAAACCTCTTTTCGGTGTGGGGTAGACACCTGATTCCATGTTGATAGCTCACATGGTCCTACATGTCAGTTAAGGATTTTCCCCACAAGTTAATGAACAAGTTTTCTCATGATGAAGTAAAGAAAAGAAAGAAAGAAGATTTAGCTTGCTTTGGCCTTGATATATGCTTGATGTTTCATGTTTCTCACGTTTATCATGTTTTAGCTTGGCCATTGCATGTCATGATTATGTCTCTCTCTCTAGCATGATTTATGTGTTTGTGTGCATTGCTATCATACTTAGTATTTAATTGTGCTAACGCATACTTTTGCCTACATTAACTTCTTTGGTGTAGGACGTGGCGATTCACCTCCCACTCGTGGCTAAAGTTTGATTTGAGAGTTGATAGAAGACTTGGTGAGTCCTCATTCATCCGAGGACATAGCCTAGCTCTTATTTCTTTTTCATGTATTTCCTTTCAGTTTTGAATTGTATTGGATTATGTCCCAAACCTTGTTCTTTATATTAGATTGGCTTTAAGACATGAGATGTAGACTTCCGCTGTTTCTTTTAAAAGATCTGATATGAAATTCTCTTTTGAACGTTTATTCTCTTTCAAACTTTTATTCTCTATTATTTTGTATGTAATGTATGCTAAGGGCTTGTATGAGGCCTCTCGGGGTCTTGTACGCCATGTCACATCTTGGGGGTACCTTGGGTCGTGACAGGTAGGTCCACCAAGGGCTAGTAGGTCAAGTCGTGGGTCACTTCATTTTCAAAAATCAAAGTTTTTCATTCTTTTCGAATCTGGGGTGTTTCAACATTCTTCGTAAACGTGCTCGGATGAGAACTCCGTCTACATGGTTATTCAAGAATATTGAGTTTGGTCTAAAACAACCTTTCGTGTGGTTCCTGAGGTTTCTAGTCTCATTGTGAGCCTTCTTGTGGTTTTTGGCTTAAAATGAAACTTGGATGTGGGAACCACTTTTCTTTGAAATGACCTCGGATGGAAGTTTTGATAGTTCCATTGAGTCAGGAATGTTGAATTTGATGGGGTAGCAGATTTTGTTTTCGCGCACAGGGTTTAGAAACAATCCTGATCACCCCGTCAGAGTATTTTTTAACTCTTCAAGTTCAGTTGGTGCATCTGAAGTTTGTCCCTGCATTCACGGAAAAGGTCTTGCGTTCACGGAGAAAGAGCTGGTTGCAATCCGCATTTGCAGACCAGGTTCCGCATTCTGATGAGTCAGTAGTTTTGACTCATTTAGAGCTTTATTTGTACTAAATTAGTGTCCTTAATGCCTTTTTTGCACTCATAACTAATGTTAAATTTTTTATGTGCAGCAAGGAGACTGGAGAATGAGGCAAAGACAAAATAATGCAAAAAGAAGCTGAAAAGTTTCAAAATTGGAGGAAAAAGAAGGCTGGAGCTCGCAAAAGACAACTTGGCGATGCGCCAAGTGGATCTGAGTTCGCCTAAAGTTCTAGTAGAAAAGGAGAAGAGTCAGGTCAAGTCGGTGACCTTGGAAGCTAATCGACGAGTCACCGACTAGTTAGGCGAGTTCGACTTACATTGCCTAAAGTTCCAGTACGGAGCCATGCTGAAGTGAAGAATTAAAAGGCAAGAACGAGAAACTTGGCGTATCGCAGAGTGGATGGGCAAGCCTGACTTATGCCTCGAGTGGTCTCACATTTCATAATGTGGGATATTTTTGTTAGAGTATATATAGAATTTTTGAAAAGAGAGTTGAGTATCAGTGAGGAACCAATTAAGTGAGACTAAGAAGTACTCTTGCACTTTGAATATTTTTTGATTGCTTTTGAACTATTCTTGTGAGTTTTTGGATTTAAGACTTTGGGTGTAATTCTAATTGGTAGCATTTTACTTTTTGGAGATCTTGTGAATCAATGGCTGACATCTTTGGTAACAATTTCTTCAGTTTTGCTATAATTGGCTAAAACCCCAATGCCTTAGGGGTGTTATTATGTGTTCAATTGCTTAATTAGCTTATGGGTATTATGAATTGCTGAATTTAATGCTAGATTGAAATGGGTTCAGTTGTTAATTCATGTTTTCATTTATGAATTGAAGTTGCAAATTCAGTTCTAGTGTATATCTCTTTGTAAGCTATTAAAAGGTGCATTTGAGTGGAATTAAGAATTGATGATTGTATGGGCTGTTGCTTTTACTACCCAGCTTGTTAAAGTGGGCTGAATCAATATATAAGATCCCAATCAATATATAAGATTGTTCTATAGTGTAATGCCTGTTGGGGTTTGGCGGAACCCAATTGAATGCATGATAGCTGATTGTAGAATAACTATTGTACTCATGATCTTGCCTACCCATGGATATTCAGCATATTTAAGCAACTCATAATTACCTATTTAGCGAAATTAGTAATTGAACACTCACACATCCCTAAGGTCGTTTCTCTTATTTGTTAAATTCGTTGTTAATTGTGTTGTTATATTCGGTTATTAACTCTTCATTCATTTTGATAATCAGCATCTTATGATTTACTTCATGTTTCGTATCAACTTTTTAAACTCTACAAAAGATTAGAACACTAACTTACTTCGTAGTCGAATTCTGTACTAGATCACTCCTCGTGGGATCGACCCCAACTCTTTGTTGGGTTTATACTTGCTAGCGACCTCCTACACCTTGAATCGTTATAGGTGTAGTTGAGCGTTATCACATTCACAGAGAAGGATGAGGTTTCCTTCCCGGTTCGCAGACCAGGTCCCGCATTCGCGGAAGGCAATTTCCTAGCCACTTAAATAAAGACCAGGGTCGTTTTCAGCAGTTCCTTCAAACTTCAAAACGCAATATTTCAAGCTTGGGAGCTCCGATTGAGGTGATTCGAAGTCGTGGACATCTGGAATCTTCGTGGCTACGTGTTGTATTGTTCAATAAGTGTTAGAGGCTCTCCAATTGGGGTAACTCTTGCCCCGAAGGGGCTGCCTTATCTCTTTATTGGTGATTTTGATGCATGTGGTTGTTCATGCTGTTCCGAGCATGTAATTGAGCCCCTTTTCGAGGCACAAATTCAGTTAGTCAATTAGAACCTTTTGAAGGAGTCAATTTTAGGATTCTTGGTGGGGGTCCCACATTCCCATTTTGACTCGATTTTGGGTTCGTTTGTAATTATTGTGATTTTAATGTCAAAATAACCGTAATGATGTTGTGATTGATAATTTGATAGCATGGCTATGTTCAGAGGTGTTTTGGAAGTGGATAGCCCTTGTGCAGTGGATTCAGAGTGTAAGTGATCGACATTGAGGTAGGCTTCAGTCTACTTTCTCATTGAGCTTCTAAGATAATACCTAATATAGATTTCATGTAAATTTTGATTGTATTTGCCGGGTATTTAGATTTCCTCTTGTTATTCCATCTTTTCTTGATTCCATAGGAGCCTAGGGCTTAGTGTGGGTGTTGGAATCCTCAGTTTAGGCTTGTAGCTTTTCTTGTGGTGTAGATGATCTTTCTTATCCTTGTTAGGACTGATACTTTTTGACATTAGGCTAGGTTGGACCTTAAATTCATTAGGTTGTGTTTTACTGCCCTTGTAGTTACGATTTTCTCCTTGTAGGGCTTGTATTAGGTTGTTCTCCTTGCATTGTACTTGTGACCTTGGTGGCTCGTCATAGTCGTGAGTTGGTCCTAGCTATACTCAATCAGGGACTAGAGAGCAGTATGATTGGGGTAGGGTACGTCTCTTGAGTTGGTTCCCCTTTTTATTTATTTTGAGACCTCTTCTTTGGTCCCTTGATTTGTTGTTTAGCAGTAGACCTTTTATACTATTACCCGAGCTTGATTATATTGTTTGGTACGAGGCTATAGGCGAGGACCAGTTGGATCCCAGATTAGTACTCTCCCCTTTAGTAGTGTGGTTTGATTAGCTGTATGGTTATTTGACTTGAGTGCCTTGCTTGAATGCTGGTGATGGCATGCATTGCATTGTTTGTTCATTCTCATGATTTTTTATGGTACGATCTATGTTCATGCATTGGCATACCTATCATTCATGATGAAATGTTGTCTTACTCTGCTTTTATTCTAAATTGGTTTTTAACAGGAGTCGTACCACCTGAATCACTTGATTTATTAGTTTGAGATTATTATGAGTCGTCTAGGACGTGCTCCTTTCCTACTTGAGATATTAGGGGCATGTGGGATGTGCTTAATTCTTACTTGACTAGCTAGCGCGTCGACGCCCTTTCATGGATGTATTCAGCTACTTATGATCCTCTATGGAGTCGACTTGCTATAAGACCTGGATTAAGGCCTAGGAAGTGTATACAGACTACTTGCATCCCCTATGAGTCCCTCTGGATATGAGTACCATAGTACTAGATGAGGGACCTGCATGGGTTCTACCTCGACCACATAGCAGGAGATACGTCTATACACTTGGTTACAAATGGTTACTGATGGTCATATTGCATCCTCTGCATTCATATGCATTACCTATCACCAGTATACCTGTTTGATGATTGTGCCCTCTGATATACCAGTATACTTGTTTGTTGATTGTACCCTCTAATTTATGGGGGTCGATTGGGTTATGTTTGCTGTTTGTACCTTCCGAGCTTATGGGGTTCTATTAGGTTATTATTTGACTATATTCTGTTCTCTGTTATTGTTTTCTTATTAGCTGATAGGCTTTGAATTTTGAAATTTGAATTGTTTTTTTGGGTCCTCTTGACCCAATATAGTTGACTTGGTATCTTAGTTGCTTGCGAATAGGTCATTGGCTTGCGTTCCAGGTGCATTCTTGACTCAACTTCTTACCCCTTTGTATCCTATCTCTATTCTTTGTTGCGTGTCTACTTTAGTATCTCCTTTTTAGTTTCTTTTGCTATGCTCTCCTTATTACTTGTTATTTATGCTTGTGATTATCTTTTGAGCTCTGTCGGTCGTTGCCTACTGAGTACCATTTTTGGTACTCATACTATACTTCTGTACCCTGCATATTATAGTTTGAGTTATCGCCATTGATTTCAAATCGTGTAGAGTAGCTTGGAGTTTTAGAGATTAGGGTGAGCTCTTGGCGCCCGGAGCTATCGGTTTCCGTTTGTTTTGGCTAAGGCTTAGTCATTATATTGTATTCAGAGACCGGCTATACTTATCTTGTATTTGTAAAACCTTATACTTATTTTGGATTAGATGCTCAACTACTGACTGATGCCATGTCTTGGGGTGATTCCTGTATTGTTTTCTGTTGATTCATCTTTCTTTGCCTATTCTAAGCTTTTTACTTCTTATTGTTGACTTTCGCTTGGTAGCCTATCGCTTATGGCTACGAACTAAGGGATAGTCTTACCTACTAGTGGGGTGTAGTAGGTGCCATCATTACCTGAGAAATTGGGTCATGACAGTCTGTTATCTGAGCTCTAGGTTGACTGGCATCGTTGGTATGAGAGCAAAGGCCTAGTAGAGTCCTGCGGATCAGTGCGGAGACATCTATATTCCATCTTTAGGAGGCTATAGGGCATTCTTAGGAAATTTTGTTTTTGACTCTTATCGCGTGCTTTTATTTTGATCAACCTCTAAAATTGCTTCTTTGGAATCAATTCTCACCTAGATAGATAGAATGCAGAATTTGATGGGCGTGGATAGAGCATCAACACATTCCACTAGAGTTTCAACAAGTGATCGGGCTAGGAGGTCTCAGTAAGACATGGACCTTGAGGTCAGAGGCATTCTTCAGCATTTAGAGAGTCTGGGGTAGCTCAAACTTTGACAGGGTCTTTGTCTATCTCAGTTTCTTGATATTAAGTGTTAGAAGGTCTGAGCTCCTTTAAGGGTATACCTCAGGTAGGTGCGGTTCTTGGTGTAGCGGGTGCTCCTCAAAGCAGGTTGGGTTGACTGGTCCCAGTAGGGTTCATCATTCGTTTCTCACTATATGTCGGGATTTCTAGAGTGGGCTAGGTATAACCCCACATTGTTATCTTTAGATTAGAAGTTGAGTTAGGGGTTCATCGGAGGGTTGGCTTTGCCAGTCCAGTTGGCATTGGAGCATCTAATATCAGCGGGGTCTACCTTTCCACAGGTTGTGAGTCATGTGAGGGTTGGGAGTAAGCATGCCTTGAGACTTACAGTGATGGTGGTAAGAGGTTTATACATAAGTACAGTGGTGACATCATTCCACTTCGAGGTGAGTATCAGTTCAGCGAGGAACATCTTTCTTCTCGACCCATCAGGCCTATGGAGGTAGCATCTTAGGTCATAGGGGGTTCTGGAGTAGGTCGTGGTGCCTAAGACAGATAGAGTTCAGGCCAGAATTCTCACAGTGGTCATTCTAGACCTTCAGGTGTTGGGCCTCATGATACCTTAGTTTGGTCTTCACATCCAATTGCTCTCGGTGATGGTTGCTATGGGTGTGGTGAGTACTACTATGTTAGAGATTGTTGCAAGGCCCGAGTATAGTTGGTTGGGGTGGTTCTGAGTCTGACAAAGGTAGACGGGGTAGATCACCGCATTCTACACATCGAGGTTCACGCTGTAGAGGTTGCTATGATTATGGAGGGCGCGACCACTGGTCTAGAGATTGCCCCAGGTGAGAGTTGCTATTCCAGGCATCACATACATCTAATACTCTCCAGGTTGGGGTGATCGGACTTGGTTGTACCTGGGGGGAGCTTGGTCATCAGCCTACAACTTGTCCCCAGCAAGGGACTATGTTGAGGGCTATTATGCTAGATCAGTCTCATGGGTTGTTGGCACCTTCGGTCAGAGGTGGTGCCTTTTGTGTGGCTGGTACCCCATTAGGTGTTCAGGTTGAGGTCGTGTGATATGCCCAAATTACACCTCCCTTAAGAAGTATAAGCAGTCGTTGTCAAATAAAAAACCTAACAAAGGTTAGGGTCGATCCCACGAGGAATATGGTTCAGACTTAGGCTAATTTATTGTTAATTGTACGTTTAGTCAAGTTATCTTTGTAGAAAGGGGGAGTTTGAAGACTAAAATAATAACTGATTGATTTGTAGTAAAAAGTAAGCAAGTAACAGGATTTGCAGTTTGTAATATCAATATGAGAATGAAACTACGGTAAATGTATTCCCCACAAGTTCTTAACTTAGTAATCCTAATAATAGTAACTCTTTCCTAGTGTTTAACATGCATAGTCGGTAAGTTAGGTATCTCCTAAGTGATTGGTCCTCCAAATATGGAATTTCACCACGCAACTTGGTCTGTCTATGAGTGTATATTTTATTAACCCTTACCCTTGACCACAGATTAGCCCACATCCTAATAATAGTAACTCTTTCCTAGTGTTTAACATGCATAGTCGGTAAGTTAGATATCTCCTAAGTGATTGGTCCTCCAAATAGGGAATTTCACCACGCAACTTGGTCTGTCCACTGGTGTATGTTTTACTAACCCTTACCCTTGACCATAGATTACCCCACATCCTAATAATAGTAACTCTTTCCTAGTGTTTAACATTCATAGTCGATATGTTAGATATCTCCTAAGTGATTGGTCCTCCAAATAGGGAATTTCACCACGCAACTTGGTCCATCTATTGGTGTATGTTTTACTAACCCTTACCCTTGACCACAGATTAGCCTGCACATATTTGGTTTAGTCTATTAGATAGCAGATTATCACGCTAAATATCTGTTGTTTAACCTCTTTCTCATTCATTAATTCCTTGGTCCGGTAAGCAGGAATGAGGCAAGTTCTAACGTTGCGCACCATTAAAAAGCATTCAAAATGAAGAGATTAACAATACATGCATAAACACTTTTCAGGAATTACTTAATTATTAGTCTTATGTTGTTAATTACTCATGGTTCCCACAACCCTAGTTGTGGATTTAATTATTCATGCTTGAGTGTTCACAATTCATATTAGTGTTTAGATAATAAATCATGAACCTACAATTAGAATAGATGAAATCCAAAATCTTGAATTGAAGAACAAAAGCAAATTGCATAAACCAAACTTCAAGAATTAAATGCTAAAAATGTTTGCACAATAACTCTCAAAGCCTAAATAATGTATCTCCAAAAAAACGTCTTACGCCCAAAAACGACAAACATAAATAATATTTATAGAAAATAAATCCTAAACTAAGTAGGAAAAGGAAATCTAAGGAAATTTGGCTTGGGCAATGTCGTCTACGGCTGGAGACCTACAGCTTGTAGTAAGACTAACGACTCGTAGGTACCTCCCATCATTCAACAGTTAGTCAATATTTCGAGGATCACTTTCTACGGGCATGATCTATGACTCGTAGGTCCTAGTACGGCCTGTCCTATTCATCTTTCATTCAGGTACTGAAAATCATCCCCTCTGAAGTTTTTCTATGACTCCTCATGTACGGTTCATAGCAGGAACTACGGCTCGTTAGTGCTCAACCGACGTTCCATACTTAGCTCCAATTATCAGCACTTGAACCTGAGACTTCAACCTACAACTTGTCGTAGAGATGACGACTCATAAGTCCAGTCATAAACCACCAAAATCCTACTACTGCAACTCTTTTAACACCAGCTGCTCCAAAAACCTATTTCCTGCAAAATCATATCAAAATACCATCACATCTAATAGCAAAATGCTTAAGACGCATGCACAATTCTAAGTTTAATGCATCAAATGTATCATAAGTTCATAGTACATCAACACCCACAACTTAAAATAGTTGCTTGTCTTCAAGAGACACAACAAACTCTAAACGACACTTAGGCAGAAGTAACCCAAAGACTCAAGCAATCACATGGCCTTTTCTAAAAAAAAACCTTCTTTTTTTATTTCCATCATAGTGCAAATCTCTTATTCAACTCAACAAGATAATACATGCGGATCAATATGTGACATATATATACCAATAGACACATTCACATACACATACAACAATCACCAAGATACCGATTCTTCAATAATGTAACTTGTGCCCTTACCACAAAGAAATCCCCTTTTCACACAGAATTTGAAATTTAGTTAGGGATTGAGTATTCACTCTCACTCAGAAGTGAATTCAATATAGTTTGTGCTCAATACCATAGGCTGACCCTTATTTTCTACGCTTTGACTTTCCAAACTGTTCACGTAGGATCACTATAGGACTTTCTTAGCTTGTTACGTAGGCTTAGGGTCAGGTGTGGTATATTTGGATATTAAGTGACTTTTCTGGCCTCCTCAACATTACATTGGCTAGTTTACCTCTTTTACAACAAATTTTGACATAATCTTGCTTTATGCTTTTCTCCTTATGATTTATTGAAGCTTAGTGTGACTTTTGACTTTATCTTTTGTTCAATTCATCTTTTCTTCATCTTTTTGTTTAAGCTTTTCGTTCTTTTTGTTTCTTTTTGCTCAGTCACATCATTCTCAACATTCTTGCTTATTTTTTTCTTTTCTCCACACAAAACTCTTTTCATACCATATATTCCTTGTTTTCCTTCATAATAGCGACCCTCAACTTAGATGTTTAGTATGAGTTGAGGTGCACAATGTCCTAGGAAGGACCATGGCCAAAACCAAGGTATAACTTTGTAGTAGCCACCTTCAACTTAGGCTTTTGGTCTAAGTCGAGGTACACATTGTCCAAGGAGGGACGAGGGCCTTAATAAAGTTTCACAATATTTTTAGCGAAGGTGAACTGGGTGTATTGAAATAATGATATTCTTTAGGCTCAAACATTTGGATCGAAGGGAGAAATTTATCCTTTTGGTTGGTTGTTTTTAGTTTTAAGTGGACTTATTATCAACAATTGCCTATGATCATTTCCTAGTTTCAGTTTAAATCATCTTAGTAAGACTAACGGAGCAAGTTCTAGATTGGCACGTACCATATGAATATATAAACAATCTCACACACACATAGCACCTTGTTTCACTATCAAATCATCAATGTATCTGGTTTATGTTATAGCTTAAGTCATACGTCTTATCGATTCCTATCATGTCATACAAAGATCCTACTCATTCAGCTTATCAATTTCACAGACATAGCACATATAAAAATTTTGAGGGATGTCACTTTTCATACTCTATTTCCATCATGCTTTTATTTCTAGATTAATTCTACACATTTACTATCCTAAACATGCCGGTTCAACATAAATTAAAACAGTTCCTTGGGGAAAAAGAACATAGGCAAGAAAACCCCAAGGAAGGATTGTGAGTTGAGTTACTCAGACTTCACTCTTAAAGTCATAATCCATTCACCCACCCCCACATAAAAAGTAGTACAATGCCCTCAATGCACAAATAAAAGTAAAAACATAGGGTGAGGCATACCTGTGGCACAAAAGCGCCGAAGACCAATAAAGAAGCAGGTGGGTCCGGATGCCTCAAACATGATGTATCAACCTGGGTGGCACCCTCAGTGACGCCCTCTATAATACTTTAGGGTGCACCATCAGTAGTGTGCCCCAAAGCAGAAGCTCCCGCTGCCACGCTGCTGTCAAAGCTACTTATCTAAGACGGACTGACGCTGGGCATTCTATCGCTCATGTCTCTCCCTTATGTGGACTCTCCGCGCCTCCTATGAGTCCACAGATGTATCCTCATCAGTCTCGATGCACTTCCCCACCATACAAGGAGAGTCAATAGACGGCTAGTCCTCTCATAACAGAGCAAACATAACATTGCCTCCCCCAGTCGTAAGAGTAGGCTTAGGTGCGGATGAATTGACAACAGTCAAAGCATCAATGTTTGCCCGTAGTGTGGCTAACTCAATCTGTAATACGAAGAGGTCTACAGTCTGCGGAGGCTGGGGCCTACCTAACATTCGGAGCTCAAATGCATCAATCCTCTGGTACACGACCTGAACCCTCTCCTCCATAAACTGCTGTGTCCTGGCCTCTGAATCCTTTACAACCTTCTTGATCCATGGTCGAATGTGGTGCAATAAAGTGGCTATCTGCGTCTCCAATATCTATTATCTAGCAAGTAGGAGCACGACGGTCCATGTGGGAAGTGGAGCACATGGTATGCTCGCAGCTAAACCTGAAAAAGAGGAGGGGGGCAGTCTCCTAGGGATCCATAGCATGGGCTGGAATGGTGCCCTCATCGGCCTGCTCGGGTGCTGATGCATCACCATGGGTGGCATGTCAAGCTAGATACCCCATCGTGGTGCTGCGGGGTTTGTCTAATCTCTAATAAGCTGACATCTACGATCTTTATCACGTCGATGTAGGAATCACCATGGTAAAATGGAATTGTCACCTTGTGATATAGTCTGAGTATCAGGCAAATGAGTGGCATTGTGGTAGTCTTTCAGAATGCCCGCTCATGAATCTCTAAAATAATAACCCGAGTAAAGTCTATCTCATGCCTCACCATCAGGCACGCTACTATCACCGCCCTATCCCAAGTCAACTGGTTGTCCGCCATCGTAGGGGACAACTTGGCTGGAACTATCGACCACCAAAATTTAGCCACAAAATTCAGCGAGGCCTTATTGATAGATAGGGTAAAATCCCAGAGCCCCTCAGCATCAAGTCCCTGCTCAACAATATGGCCTGCCACCCAGCGGAGCAGGCTCTCTCTTTGTGTTGTGTCTCGCATAGCTACTCTGTTGTGGACCAGCTGCATCCTGTAGTCAAAATAAGTCGTATTAATGGGCTGAGTGTAAGAGGGCCCGTATATGAAGCAGCGTATGGTGGCCTTGGAGATGTCCACGGGGATATCCTGTACTAATGTGGAGAGGACTGGCGGCTGCTCTAATGCCTTTGCCCTCGGGGGCATCACTCTCTATGCCTTGTCTATGTACAATGCATAAAACTCCCGTACCATAAACAGGCTGTACCTGTCCGGTGTCTCATCCATCCACTCGCATCTATGCCACCAAAATAGCTCAAGTAAAGTTGGAATTGTTTGGAGGCTTCCTATGAGGAATCGTCCTTGCTCATTGATCAGCCAGGCATGCTTGTTCTGTACATTGAGGTGAATGGCGTCTATATAAATCTGGAACATACCCTCCACACATCACATGTTCAGCTCACCGGTGGTCCGTAAAGGCTGAAAGGGTCTGGTGGGTAGTGAGTCATGTGACTCTCTTGACTCTGTAGCATCTGAGACAGATGTTGAGACAGACTCAGAGCCGGAGCCAGACTTGGACTGTGAAGCAGGCTGGGAGCCAGGGGCTACTCTGGACCAGGACTCTCCACTGCCCTTTTTCGAGGTCTGTACTCCATCCTCAGACTGGGAAGCACTTTCATGACTATCGAAGGTTGACCCCTTCATCGCTGGGACCATGTCCAGCTGCTTAGACTGCTGGCGAGTCGCTCTGGGTGACTTGGCGGAGTCATCCTCCGAGGGAGGGTCATACTTAGACCCACTGCTCTCGTCATATGTGGGTTCATTAATTAGTTGTCGACGGGCCGAAGGTGCGATGGATTTGGCCCTTTGCCCGTACTTTCGAGTAACCTTTGACGGCATGGAACCCGTGGAGAGAAAATGAAGGAACAGAAGAAAAATCAAATTACGAGAACAAATGAAAACATAAAAAAATTTCAATTCTAGTACTATTTTTTGAACCTACAATTGGTTCATACAAACCGTAGGTGGTTCCACAGGCCGTAGGTCCCAGCCGTAGAAAAGGGAGTCAAGATTTTAATTTCTGAAGTTGAAATGACGGTATGACAAGACGATCCGTCATTGGACCTACGGTCCGTACATCAAACCGTCAAACTAAACTTATGCTACTAATGTGGACTTCAGATTGATGGGACCTGATCTACGGTCCATAGGTAAGCCTACAAGTCATAGATCAAATCGTTAATTCAAACTTAAGGAGATTCAACCCCAACATGCATTCAACATCACGATTTCAGGATTTAAACATCTAACACACTTCCAGAACTTGCATTTCAACATATTTTCATGTTTTTCTATCAGTCCTAGGGTTTTATGTCAAGCAATTAAACAC
This sequence comes from Solanum appendiculatum, assembly GCA_018342035.1. Classification (NCBI taxonomy): domain Eukaryota; kingdom Viridiplantae; phylum Streptophyta; class Magnoliopsida; order Solanales; family Solanaceae; genus Solanum; species Solanum appendiculatum. The sequence continues at coordinate 1,449,557 of JAGDQO010000336.1, forward strand.
AAGACAAAAATCTACTCGAAACCCTAAGTCAAGAACACAACTAGAAGTCATTAACCCACATGTTTACATCAAAACTCACCAACACTTACGATAATTGCATCCCAAGGGTACATTTTAACTAATATTATTAGATGTAAAAACCAAGTTATACCCAACAGTAAAGTAACAACTCTATTCTCAGCCAACCAATTAAATTAAATTAGTGTACGAACATTACCTCTCGGAAGGATTACGAAGGTGTGTCAGTGCATATGACCAAAACCTGATAATCAACTTGCTTAATCTGACCCGCAACCTTGTGAATTTGAAAAATAGAAAAAATATAGTGGGGAGACGGATAATAAAAAAGGAAGAAGAAGAAGAAGAAAATGGGGGAAGAAAGAAGGTTATATAGAGGGGTGGTAGGATTTGGAGGGGTTGAAAAATGGAAGTGAAAGGGTGGGAAGTGAACGTTTATGTCTTTTGGAGAGATTGTAACGGTTTCGGAAGTGGGAAATGGGCAAAGGATTTGAAAGAAAGGTTTTTTATTTAAGGAAGATCGTGGGTTGGGTCTTTTAATTTTACCCAGATTGAACCTACAAAACCCCGTCTTTGATTCGTATATAGTTGTACGGGCCATAGATGGGTTCCGTCATTTCTCCCAACACTTGGTCAAATTCTGAAAACATACTTGGGGTCTACGATTGCAGATTACGGATGTCAAATGATATACGGTTCATACTGTTAAACCATAGACTTAAAGCTATAGCTGTAATTGTACCTTAGATTCTATGGATACCATTCACGATCCGTCGACTAAACGAAGACTCGTTGATAGGAACCGTAGAACCTTCTGCACTTATAATTTTTGAGATTTTTCTTACTTTCCTGCACATGTAGTGAGCATTAGGACTTCCGTTTACATTTTTCTTGACTCTTTTTGGACACGGACCCTAGACTAACCTAATCTAGCCAAAAATCAAATTAAAAAGTGTAAAAATCACTAAAAAGCTATAAAACTAGCGAAATACAACTTGGGTTGCCTCCCAAGTAGCGCTTGATTTAACGTCGTGGCATGATGCAGACCTCTTGATTACTCAGACTTTGTCAAGACTCCATTTTTTGATCACTTCGTTGACTTCTTTCGACTGACCCACGTAGATGTTGATCCTATGACCATTGACTTTGAATTTAGTTCCGTCCTTATTTTTAAGTTCAACCGCTCCATGTGAAAATACTTGGACGACTCTGAATGGTCCCGTCCACTTGGACTTGAGCTTGTCGGGAAATAAGCGCAGGCTTGAATTGAATGGAAGTACCAAATCGTCGAGAGAAAAATCACGCTTTTCGATCTTTTGATCATGGTAATTTTTCATATTCTCTTTATACAAGGCGAAACTTCAAATGCACTTAAGAGAAACTCATCCAGCTCATTCAATTCATTAAACCTTTGACTTGATGCGCCATCCCAATCCAGGTTCAACTTCTTGAGTTCCCACATCTCTTTATACTCTAGCTCTACAAGTAAGTGACACGACTTCCAAAAAACAAGTTGGTAAGGAGACATACCTATGGGAGTCTTAAATGCACTACGATAGGCCCATAGAGAATCATCGAGCTTTCTCGACCAATCAGTTCGGTAATACCTCGTATTCAAAGAGTGGAAATTTTTTGAATTTTTCTGGGTTGGTGCAAGTGACGACGGAGGCCACCTACGGACTGTAGGTTGACTTATGGACCATAGGTGGGAATCGTAGATGGAAAGCCCAAGTTTTCAAAATGTCAAGTTTCAGAATCCCAACGACGGCGTGCCAGGACAGCCCGTCGTCCAGTGTACGAGTTGTAGGTAGGGTTCGTTGGTAAGACCTTTAGTTAGTTAAATTTTCAAAGCTAAGAGTTTGATCTACGATGTCCATGTATGGGCCGTAGGTCAACCCACGAACCATACATGGGAGATCCGTCATTGCAGGGTCCAAAATGAAGGTCTCTGAACCTACCTACGAAATGACAGGACGGATCGTAGGTCTTACCGTAGGTAGGGGCTCGACAGTTATTTTAAAGGGGTCTTTTGGTCTTTTCACCCAATGAATTATTGACTAACTTGAGTCAATTTCTCTCATTTCCTAGAACTATATAAGTTCTTTCAATCCTAAAATCTACCCTTTTCCAACCACTTTACAAAATATCCCCAACCCTCCTCTCTCAAATTTTTCTCTCTCTAGAAGTTAAAAGATGAAGAAGAAGAGGGCAAGATAGGGTTCAAGAAATCAAGCTTTCTTCATCAAATTGTTTAAGGAATTGAGACCCTAAGGTATGATACTCTTCATCCATGGAGCCCTTTCCTCCATGGAGTCCTTCAAATCTTCACTTTTCAAGTAAGAAATTCCCAATTGAATTTAGGGTTTTCTTCCATGTTATGGGTTCTTTGTAATATTGATTCAATTGAATGTTTTATAAACTTTGAAGTATGAATTGAGTTGAATTTCATGATTTTATATGAATCCCCATGAACCCATGTTAATTCCCCAAATTTTGAAATTATGCCTTTGTTGGTGGGTTGAATTATGAAGTGATGAATTTTATGAAATCTCTATGAATCCATGCATGAAATTATGATTCCTAAGTTAAGGTTTTAATGATGAGATTATGAATGACTTAAAGATTGTTTTGTGGAAGTAAGCATGTTAAATCAAACTATGATTTTTCCTCTATTATGTGGGTTCCTTCAATATGGTCAAATTGCCTTGTTTATGATTTTCTAAGCATGAGTTTGCATTGAATTGCATGATTTAAGAGGAATTCTCATGAATCTACTTGGATCCTATGATTTGTAAGTTATGAGAAATATGAACTATGTAAAGATGAAGGTTATGATGTTATGCATGTCTCTTATGAAGTTAATGATGAATTAAGGGTGCTTTGAGATTGAAGTGTCAAAGTTTATGCTATGTTAATGTTGTTGTTGAGTTGTGAAAGGAAGTTCTCATATATTACTCAACCCATGAATGTGAAAGGTTTTCCCACATGTAATAATAATAACTTGTTGAAAGGCTTGCTCAACTAACCTTGAATTGATGATGAAGGAGCTATTCTAATGAAGGGACAAGAGGCGATCACCAATGTTTCCTATTGTAGACAAGAGGCGACTACCCATGTCTACTTATGATAATTTAACTATGCTTAGCATGGTGGCACATAGTTTAAGATAGTTGGGAATTATGCTTAGCACCGAGTGGACAAGTGGCGATTACCCATGTCCCATAAACTATGTGCCACCATAGGATGATGGTCTATGATAGACACTAGCTAGTGGATCAACATAAGCTATATGTTAAGTAAAAGGTCCTACCTTGGCAAGTAGGATGGTCCTATTGGTGTGGGGTTATACACCGAATTCCATGTTGATAGATCACATGGTCTTATATGTTGGTTAAGGCTACTTCCCACGAACAATGAAATAAAGTGTTTTTATGTTGCTTCTCAAGTAAATTAAAGATGTTTAGCTTGCTTTGACCATGGTCTATGTTTCATGTTTCTAACCTTTATCATATTTTAGCTTGGTCATTGCACGTCATGAAAATTTCCCTTTTTAACATGTTTTTAATGTTGTTGTGCATTGCTATCATACTTGGTACTTGATTGTACTAACGTATACTCTTTCCTACATTGACTTGTTGATATAGGGCTTGGCGATTCTCCATCCACTCGTGGCTAGAGCTTAGTAGAAGAATTGTGAAGACTTGGTGAGTCTTCATCCATTCGAGGACATAGCCTAGTTGTTCTTACTTTAATATTCTTTCATTTTGGCATTGTATTGGGTTACGTCCAAACCTTACTTTTCACTCTTATGTTAGATGTGCTTTTAGACATGAGATGTAGACTTCCGCTATGTTTCTTAACAGTTTTGATATGACATTGTCTTTGAACTTTTAATCTCTATGATCATGAATGTATGTATGGTAAGTGGCTTGTATGAGGCCTTTCGGGATCTTGTACGCTATGTGACGTCTAGGGGGTACCTTGGGTCATGAAAAACTTGTTATTCAGAGCACAAGGTTTTAGAAAGATCCTAGGATGTCTCATGGACCACGTCGAGTAGAAACTTGTTCATGAGTGTGAAGTGCTCCATATTTATGAATGAGAGGCTATAAGACGTTTAAGAAACTTCACTTCTTTCATTACTCCTAAGTCGTGCCATATAGTATAACTCTATATGTGTCTCTCCTAATCCCTATCCTATGCGTTTCAGGATATGGCGACCCGAAGAGCTCATGCTAGAAGAAATGTGGGAGAGAATATAGATCAATAAGCTCCTCCTCAAGCCCCTCAAGTTTCGGCCAACCCTTTGGCTGAACAAGTGACTAATGCAGAGTTTAGGGCTACTTTTCAAGTCGTGACGGCTCAAGCCAATAGAGAGGTTATGGCTCCCGTGAATCCAAATGTGGGTACAACGGCATCAAGGGCGAGGGACTTCACTAAACTGAACCCTTCGGAATTTCATAGTTCTAAGGTTGAGGAAGATCCTCAAGAGTTCATCGATGAGGTGAACAAGGTGCTAATGATCATGGGTGTGATGAGAGAATAAAAGGTGGAGTTGGCCGTTTATCATCTCAAGGGTGTAACTCAAATTTGGTTCAATCAATGGAAGAGTGACAGGGCGGTTAATTAGGGTCCTCTTGATTGGGAGGAATTCAAAGTTGCTTTTCTTAACAGGTTCTTTCCCCTTGAGATGAGGGAGGCAAGGGTGCTTAAGTTTATCAACCTTCGTCAAGGAAACATGAGTGTGAAAGAGTATGCCCTGAAGTTCACACAATTGTCTCGATATGCTCCTTTTATGGTTGCCGATCCTAGGGCAAGAATGAGTAAGTTTGTTTCCGAAGTGTCTAAAATGGAGGTCAAGGAGTGCCGTACCGCCATGCTTGTCAATGACATGGATATTTCTCGTCTCATGGTGTATGCTCAACAAATAGAAGTGGAGAAACTCAAGGAAAGGTCCAGAGAGACAAAGAGGATCAGGACCGGTGATGGTAATTTTTCACACTTAAGGTCCGATGAACATGGTCATTCTAGATTTTGACAAAAGTTCTCCGGTCAAGGTTCCTCCAATGCTCCTCCTAAGTTCAACAAAGATAGGGTGCTCAACCTGAAGCCTCAAGGAGGAAATGGTGGTGGATCCTCTTTAGCTACTTGTGCTAAGTGTGGGAAAAAGCATGAGGGTAAGTGTCTAGCCGGTTCTAATGCATGTTTTAGTTGTGGCAGGATGGATTAGAAGATAAGGGATTGTCCCTTAGTGGCTAACAATGAAGGGGATAACCTTCGACGCACTCAATCTCAAAATCCATCGAGTTCTAGTGGAAATTAGAAGCAAAACCGATTCTATACACTTTAAGCTCGTCATGAGCAAGAGGGTTCTCCTGATGTGGTTACTGGTAGGTTGAAATTCTTTCACTTTGATGTTTATGCCTTGCTTGATCCCGGTGCTACTTTGTCTTTTGTGACGCCATATGTGGCTATGAGGTTTGATGTTGTTCCGGATATATTGTTAGATCCTTTTCATGTCTCTACTCCGATTGGTGAATCTATTATGGCTAAGAGAGTTTAGAGAAATTGTTCCGTCTCCTTATCCCATTGAGTCACTTATGTTGATCTTGTAGAGCTTGATATGTTGGATTTTGATGTTATTCTTGGAATGGATTGGTTGTATTCTTGTTATGTTTCTATCGATTGTAGGACCCGAATGGTCAAGTTTCAATTCCCGAATGAGCCTATTCTAGAGTGGAAGGGGAGAAATTCTATGTTTAGAGGTGAATTTGTTTCTTGTCTAAAAGCAAGAAAGATGATTTCTAAGGGTTGCATATACCATCTTGTTAGGGTGAGGGATGTGGATTCTGAAACCCCTACTCTTGAGCCGGTCCCCATTGTTAATGAGTTCCCAGAAGTGTTTCCCAACGATTTACCCGATATTCCTCTCGAAAGAGAAATAGACTTCGGTATTGACCTTCTCCCGGATACGCAACCTATCTCTATTCCTCCTTACCAAATGGCTCCGACGAAACTTAAGGAACTAAAAGAGCAATTGAAGTATTTGTTGGATAAGGGTTTCATCCGACTAAGTGTTTCTCCATGGGGTGCTCCGGTCTTGTTTATAAGGAAGAAAGATGGTTCACTCCGTAAATGCATAGACTATCGTCAATTGAACAAGGTTACCTTTAAGAATAAGTATCCTCTTCCATGAATAGATGACTTGTTTGATCAACTTCAAGGGGCTAGTTACTTCTCTAAGATCGACCTTTGTTCGGGTTATCACCAATTGAGGGTGAAAGAAGATAATATTTCAAAAATGGCTTTCCGGACTAGATACGGCCATTATGAATTCCTAGTAATGTCATTTGGATTGACAAATGCTTCGGCCACATTTATGGATTTGATGAATAGGGTGTTTAGGCATTATCTTGACATGTTTGTGATTGTGTTCATAGATGATATCTTGATTTACTCAAGAAGTGAGGATGAGCATGCCAATCATTTAAGGATTGTATTGCAAGTCCTCAAGGACCAACAACTCTTTGCGAAGTTTAGTAAATGTGAGTTTTGGCTAAGGTCCGTGGCTTTTCTCGGTCACATTGTCTCCAGTAAGGGTATTGCGGTAGATCCTAAGAAGACGGATGCGATTAAGAATTGGCCTAGACCTCTATCACCTTCGGATATTCGTAGTTTCTTGGGTTTAGCCGGCTATTATAGGAGGTTTGTTGAAGGATTTTCCTTGATTTCTTCTCCATTGATGGCTTTGACTCAAAAGAAGGTTTTGTTCACTTGGTCAGAAGCATGTGAGAAGAGTTTTCAAGAATTGAAAGATAAACTTACTTCGGCTCCGGTGTTGACCTTACCGGAAGGGTCCGATGGGTTTGTGGTTTATTGTGATGCCTCGAGAGTTGGGCTAGGATTTGTCCTTATGAAAAATGGAAATGTCATTGCTTATGCTTCAAGGAAAATCAAGGTGCATGAATAGAACTATCCTACTCATGACTTAGAATTGGCGGTGGTTGTGTTTTCTTTGAAGATCTGGAGGCATTATTTTTGTTGTGTACATGTGGACATCTTTACCGACCACAAGAGTTTGTAATATGTGTTTAAGCAAAAAGATTTGAATCTTTACCAAAGGAGGTGGCTCGAGTTGTTAAAGGACTATGACATGAGTGTCCTCTATCACATCGGTAGAGCTAATGTGGCGGCGGATGCTCTTAGTCGGTTGTCTATGGGTAGTGTTTCTCATGTTGAGGATGGTAAGAAAGAGTTGGTTCGTGATGTACATGGTTTGGCCTGATTGAGTGTTCAGTTGATTGATTCTACTAAAGGTGGTGTATGGTTCACAATGGTTCCGAATCATCCTTTGTGCATGATGTGAAGGCTAAACAAGACCTTGATCCTAATTTGGTTGAGTTGAAGGAAGCGGTACTCAAAAAGTCCATTGAGGCTTTCTCCCAAGGGGGAGATGGTGTGCTATGATATCAAGGTCGTTTGTGTGTCCCCGATGTAGATGACTTAAGAGGAGAAATTTTATCGGAAGCCCATAATTCTCGATGCTCCATTCACCTGAGAGCTACCACGATGTACCGTGATTTGCAGGAGATTTATTGGTGGAATGGGATGAAAAAGGATATTGCTGAATTTGTGGCTAAGTGTCCTAATTGTCAACAAGTGAAGGTTGAGCATCAAAAGCCGGGAGGTTTGACCCAAGATATTAGTATTCCTACTTGGAAGTTGGAAGATGTGAATATGGACTTTATTGTTGGTTTACCACGCACCCGGCGACAATATGATTCGATTTGGGTTGTTGTAGATAGAATGACGAAATCAGCCCATTTCATTCCCGACAAAGTTTCTTATTCGGTGGAGGATTATGCTAAGTTGTATTTGAGGGAAATGCTTAGGTTGCATGAGGTGCCTTTATCCATTATCTCCGATCATGGTGCACAATTTACCTCTCAATTTTGGAAGTCTTTCTAAAAGGGTCTTGTTACTCATGTTAAGCTTAGTACGACCTTTCATCCTCAAACTGATGGGCAAGCGGAACGTACTATCCAAACTTTGGAAGATATGTTGAGGGCTTGTGTAATTGATTTCAAGGATAATTGGAATGATCATTTGCCTTTGATTGAATTTGCTTATAATAATAGCTACCATTCTAGTATTGGTATGGCTCCATTTGAGGCTCTCTATGGAAGGAGGTGTAAATCTCCTATAGGCTGGTTTGAGGTTGGTGAAGTCGCTTTGATAGGTCCCGAGTTGGTACATGAGGCTATGGAGAAAGTTCGGCTTATTAGAGAAATGTTGAAAATGACTAAAAGTCGACAAAAGTCCTATGTCGATGTTAGAAGGAGAGATTTAGAATTTGATGTTGATGACTGGGTTTACTTGAAAATTTTACCCATGAAGGGCGTGATGAGGTTTGGAAAGAAAGGGAAACTTAGTCCCCATTATGTGGGCCCATATCAAATTTTGAGTCGTTTTGGTAAGGTTGCTTATGAACTCGACTTACATAATGATTCTGCAACGGTGCATCCGATTTTCCATGTCTCATTGTTGAAGAAATGTGTTGGTGATCCAACCTCTATAGTGCCATCAGAGAATCTTGGCATAAATGATAGTCTTTCCTATGAAGAAACCCCGATTGAGATTTTAGACCGGCAAGTTCGGAAGTTAAGAAATAAAGAAGTTGCTTCCGTGAAGGTTCTTTGGAGGAATCAATTATTTGAGGGTGCTACTTGGGCGGCCGAGGCCGATATGATGTCCCGATATCCTCACCTCTTTCCTTTTGATCCTAGTCTAGCTTGAGGTACCTAGTTCCTCATGATTCATCCTTTTGGTCTCATGTGTCTTAGTTATTTCCATGATTCCTTGATTATGCATGTTCATGAAGAGTCTAAAGTTATGAAAATGGGCTAGATTGATTTTTTTATCTATGATTATGTGCATTGAGTATGAGTTGCATAAAGTCTTCATGAATTGATGTTTTGAACATTCTTTAGCTTGGAGTTGATGTTTTGCTCCTCGGATATGTGCATTTATATGATTGCATTCTAGGTTGGGTTGTTAGCTTTTTTTGATTCTCATTCGAGGACGAATTTTCACAAGGGGGAGATAATGTAATACCTTAGTTAAAAGGGTGGAATTTTTTTGAATTTTTCTGGGCTGGTGCCAGTGTCGATGGAGGCCACCTACGGACCGTAGGTCGACTTACGGGCCGTAGGTGGGAACCGTAGATGAAAAACCCAAGTTTTCAAAATGTAAAATTTCAGAACCCCAACGACGGTGTGCCAGGACGGCTCATCGTCCAGTGTACGAGTCGTAGGTAGGGTTCGTTGGTGAGAACTATAGTTAGTTAAATTTTCAGAGCCAAGAGTTTTATCTACGATGGCCATGTATGGGCCGTAGGTCGACCCACGAACCGTACATGGGGGATCCATCGTTGTAGGGTCCAAAATGATAGTCTCTGAACCTACCTACGGAAGGACAGGATGGGTCGTAGGTCTGACCTACGGACAATAGGCCCCATTGTAGGTAGGGGCCCGATAGTTATTTTAAAGGTGTCTTTTGGGCTTTTCACCCAATGACTTATTGACTAACTTGAGTCTGTTTCTCTCATTTCCTAGCACTATATAAGCCCTTACAATCCTAAAATCTACCCTTTTCCAACCACATTATGAAATTCCCCAAACCCTTCTTTCTCAAATTTTGCTCTCTCTTGAAGTTAGAAGAAGAAGTAGAAGAGGACAAGTTAGGGTTCAAGAAATCAAGCTTTCTTCATAAAATTGCTTAAGGAATTGAGATCCTAAGGTATGATAATCTTCATCCATAGAGCCCTTTCCTCCATGGAGGAGTCCTTCAAATCTTCACTTTTCAAGTAAGAAATTCCCAATTAAATTTAGGGTTTTCGTCCATGTTATGGGTTCTTTGTAATATTGAATAAATTAAATGTTTTATGAACTTTGAAGTATGAATTGAGTTGAATTTTATGATTTTAGATGAATCCCCATGAACCCATGCTAATTTCCCAAATTTTGAAATTATGCTTTTGTTGGTGGGTTGAATTATGAAGTGATGAGTTTTATGAAATCTCTATGAATCCATGCTTGAAATTATGATTCCTAAGTTAAGGTTTTCATAATGAGATTATGAATGACTTAAAGATGATTTTATGGAAGTAAGCCTCTTCAATCAAACTATGATTTTTCCTCTAGTATGTGCGTTCTTTCAATATGGTCAAATTGCCTTGTTTATGGTTTTCTAAGCATGAGTTTGCATTGAATTGCATGATTTAAGAGGAATTCTCATGAATCTATGTGAACCCTATGATTTGTAATTTATGAGAAAGATGAACTATGTAAAGATGAAGGTTATGCATGTCTCTTATGAAGTTAATGATGAATTAAGGGTGCTTTGAGATTGAAGCGTCAAAGTTTATGCTATGTTAATGTTGTGGTTGAGTTGTGAAAGGAAATTCTCATATATTACTCAACCCATGAATGTGAAAGGTTTTCTCACATGTAATAATTAATAACCTGTTGAAAGGCTTGCACAACTAACCTTGAATTGATGATGAAGGAGCTATTCTAATGAAGAGACAAAAGGTGATCACCCATGTTCCCTATTGTAGACAAGAGGCGACTACCCTTGTCTACTTATGATAATTCAACTATGACTAATCTGTGGGAATTATGCTTAGCACCGAGTGGACAAGTGGCGATTACCCATGTCCCATAAACTATGTGCCACTATAGTATGATGGTCTATGATAGACACTAGCTAGTGGATCCACGTAAGCTAAATGCTAAGTAAAAGGTCCTACCTTGGCAAGTACGATGGCCCTATAGGTGTAGGGTTATACACCGGATTCCATGTTGATAGCTCACATAGTCTTATATGTCGGTTAAGGCTACTTCCCACAAACAATGAACTAAAGTGTTTTTATGTTGCTTCTCAAGTAAATTAAAGATGTTTAGCTTGCTTTGACCATGGTCTATGTTTCATGTTTTCTAACCTTTATCATGTTTTAGCTTGGTCATTGCATGTCATGAAAATGTCCCATTTTGGCAAGTTTTAAATGTTGTTGTGCATTGCTATCATACTTGGTACTTGATTGTACTAACGCATTCTCTTGCCTACATTGACTTGTTGATTTAGCGCTTGGTGATTCTCCATCCACTCGTGGCTAGAGCTTAGTAGAGAATTGTGAAGACTTGGTGAGTCCTCATCCATTCGAGGACTTAGCCTAGTTGTTCTTACTTTCATGTTCTTTAATTTTTGCATTGTATTGGGTTACGTCCCAAACCTTACTTTTCACTCTTATGTCAGATTGACTTTTAGACATGAGATGTAGACTTCCGCTATGTTTCTTAACAGTTTTGATATGACATTGCCTTTGAACTTTTAATCTCTATGATCTTGTATGTATGTATGCTAAGTGGCTTGTATAAGGCCTTTCGGGGTCTTGTACGCCATGTCACGTCTAGAGGGTACCTTTGGTCATTCCAAACTTGGTATTCAGAGCACAAGGTTTTAGAAAGATCCTATGATGTCTCATAAGCCACGTCGAGTAGAGTCTTGTTCATGAGTGTGAAGTGCGCCACATTTATGAATGAGAGGCTATAAGACTTTTAATAAACTTCACTTCTTTCATTACTTCTAAGGCGTGCTATAGAGTTTAACTCTATATGTGTCTCTCCTAATCCCTATCCTATCCGTTTCAGGATATGGTGACCTGAAGAGCTTATGCTATAATAAATGCGGGAGAGAATGTGGATCAACAAACTCCTCCTCAAGGCCCTCAAGTTTTGGCCAACCCTTTGGCTGAACAAGTGACTAATGCGGAGTTAAGGGCTGCTTTTCAAGTATTGGCTCAAGCCGTGACGGCTCAAGCCAATAGAGAGGTTGTGGCTCCCGTGAACCAAAATGTAGGTACAGAGGCATCAAGGGTGAGGGACTTAAGTAGAATGAACCCCCCGGAATTTCATGGTTCTAAGGTTGAGGAAGATCCTCAAGAGTTCATCAATGAGATGTAAGAGGTGCTAATGATCATGGGTCTGACGCCGGAAGAAAAGGCGGAGTTGGCCCCTTATCAGCTAAAGGGTGTTTCTGAAATTTGGTTCAATCAATGGAAGAGTGAGAGGGCAATTAATGAGGGTCTTCTTGATTAGGAGGAATTCAAAGTTGCTTTTCTTGACAGGTTCTTTCCCTTTGAGATGAGGGAGACAAGGGTGCTTGAGTTTATCAACGTTCGTCAAGGAAACATGAGTGTGAAAGAGTATGCCCTGAAGTTCACACAATTGTCTCGATATGCTCCTTCTATGTTTGCTGATCCTAGGGAAAGAATACGTAAGTTTGTTTCGGGAGTGTCCGAAATGGTGGTCAAGAAGTACCGTACGCTATGCTTGTCAATGACATGGATATTTCTCGTCTTATGGTGTATGCTGAAAAAATTTAAGAAGAGAAACTCAAGGAAATGTCTAGAGAGGCAAAGAGGGCCAGGACCGGAGATGGTAATTTTTCACACTCAAGGTCCGATGGACATGTCGTTCTAGATTTTGACAAAAGTTCTCTGGTCAAGGTTCCTCCAATGCTCCTCCTAGGTTCAAAAAATATAACGTGCCCAACCCTAAGCCTCAAGAAGGAAATGGTGGTGGATCCTCTTTAGCTACTCGTGCTAAGTGTGGGAAAATGCATGAGGGTAAGTGTCTAGCCGATTCTAATGCATGTTTTGGTAGTGGCAAGATTGATCACAAGATAAGGGATTATCCCTTAGTGGCTAAGAATTAAGGGGATAACCATTGACGCACTCAATCTAAAACTCCATCGAGTTCTAGTTGAAATCAGAAGCAAAACCGATTCTATGCACTTCAAGCTTGTCATGAGCAAGAGGGTTCTCCCGATGTGGTTACCGGTAGGTTGAAAGTCTTTCACTTTGATGTTTATGCCTTGCTTGATCCCAGTGATACTTTGTCTTTTGTGACGCCATATGTAGCTATGAGGTTTGATTTTGTTCTGGATGTGTTGTTAGATCCTTTTCATGTCTCTAGTTTGATTGGTGAATCTATTGTGGCTAAAAGAGTCTATAGAAATTGTCCCGTCTCCTTATCCCATAGAGTCACTTATGTTGATCTTGTAGAGCGCACTCTTGTTATGCTTCTATTGAATGTAGGACCCGAATGGTCAAGTTTCAGTTATCAAATGAGCCTGTCCTAGAGCGGAAGGGAGTAAATTCTATGTTTAGAGATCAATTTGTTTCTTGTCTAAAAGCTAGAAAGATGATTTTGAAGGGTTGCATATACCATCTTGTTAGGGTAAGGGATGTGGATTCCAAAAACCCTACTCTTGAGTCAGTCCACGTTGCTAATGAGTTTCCGAAAGTGTTTCCCGATGATTTACCCAGGTATTCCTCTCGGAAGGGAAATAGACTTCGGAATTGACGTTCTCCCAGATACGCAACCTATCTCTATTCCTCCATATAGAATGGCTCCGGCAGAACTTTAGGAACTAAAAGATCAATTGAAGGATTTGTTGGATAAGAGATTCATCTGACCAAGTATTTCTCCATGGGGTGGTCCGGTCTTGTTTGTAAGGAAGAAACATGGTTCGCTCCATATGTATATTAACTACCATCAATTGAACAAGGTTAGCATTAAGAATAAGTATCCTCTCCCATGCATAGATGACTTGTTTGATCAACTTCAAGGGGCTAGTTACTTTTCTAAGATTGACCTTCGTTCGGGCTATCACTAATTGAGGGTGAAAGAAGATGATATTCCAAAAAATGACTTTTCGAACTAGGTATGGTCACTACGAGTTCTTGGTAATGTCGTTTGGGTTGACAAATGCTCTGGCCGCATTTATGGATTTGATGAATAGGGTGTTTAGACAATACCTTGACATGTTCGTGATTATGTTTATTGATGATATCTTGATCTATTTAAGGAGTGAGGATAGCATGCCAATCACTTGAGGATTGTGCTGCAAGTCCTCAAGGACCAACAATTCTTCAAAAGTTTAGTAAATGTGAGTTTTGGCTAAGATCCATGGCTTTTTTTTGTAACATTGACTCCGGTAAAGATATTGAGGTAGATCCTAAGAAGACGGATGTGGTTAAGAATTGGCCTAGATCTCTATGACCTTCGGATATCCGTAGTTTCTTGGGTTTAGCCGGCTATTATAGGAGGTTTGTTGAAGGGTTTTCTTCGATTGCTTCTCCATAGACGGCTTTGACTCAAAAGAAGGTTAAGTTCACTTGGTCCGAAGTGTGTGAGAAGTGTTTTCAAGAGTTAAAAGATAGACTTACTTTGGCTCCGATGTTAACCTTACTAGAAGGGTCCGATGGTTTTGTGGTTTATTGTGATGCCTCGAGAATTGGGCTAGGATGTGTTCTTATGCAAATGGAAAAGTCGGTGCTTATGCTTCAAGACAACTCAAGGTGCATGAAAAGAACTATCTTACTCATGATTTAGAATTAGCAGCTCTTGTGTTCGCTTTAAAGATATGGCGGCATTATTTGTATGGGGTGCATGTTGATGTCTTTACCGACCATAAGAGTTTGCATTATTGCTTAAGATAAAAGATCTGAGTTTTAGCCAAAGGAGGTGGCTTGAGTTGTTAAAAGACTATGACATGAGTGTCCTCTATCACCCCGGCAAGGCTAATGTGGTGGCGGATGCTCTTAGTCGGTTATCTATGGGTAGTGTTGCTCATGTTGAAGATGGTAAGAAAGAGTTGGTTCGTGATGTTCATAGATTTGCCCGATTTGGTGTTCGGTTGATTGATTGCACTAAGGGTGGTGTTATGGTTTATAATGGTTCCGAATCATCCTTTGTGCATGATGTAAAGGCTAAACAACATCTTGATCCTAATTTGGTTAAGTTGAAGGAAGCAGTGCTCAAAAAGTCCGTTGAGGTTCTCTCCCAAGGGGGAGATGGTGTACTTCGATATCAAGGTCATTTGTGTGTTACCGATGTAGATGACTTAAGAGGGAAACTTTTATCTTAAGCCCATAGTTCTCGATATTCCATTCACCCGGGAGATACCAAGATGTACCGTGACTTGCGAGAGATCTATTGGTGGAATGGGATGAAGAAGGATATTGCGGAGTTTGTGGCAAAATGTCCCAATTGTCAACAAGTGAAAGTTGAGCATCAAAAGCCGGGAGGCTTGACCCAAGATATTAGTATTCCTACTTGAAAGGGTGAAGATGTGAATACGGACTTTATTGTTGGTTTACCATGCACTCGACGACAATATGATTCGATTTGGGTTGTTGTAGATCGAATGGCGAAATCAAGCCATTTTATTCCCGTCAAGGTTTCTTATTCGGGCGAGGATTATGCTAAGTTGTATTTGAGGGAAAGGGTTAGGTTGCATGGAGTGCCTTTATCCATTATCTCCGATCGTGGTGCACAATTCACTTTTGAATTTTTGAAGTCCTTCCAAAAAGGTCTTGGTAATCGTGTTAAGCTTAGTACGACCTTTCATCCTCAAATCGATGGGCAAACGGAGCGTACTATCCAAACTTTGGAAGATATATTGAGAGCTTGTGTAATTGATATCAAGGGTAATTGGGATGATCATTTGCCTTATATTGAGTTTGCTTATAATAGTTGCTACCATTCTAGTATTGGCATGGCTCCATTTGAGGCTCTTTATGGTAGGAGGTGTAGATTGCCTATAGGTTGGTTTGAAGTTGGTGAAGTCGCTTTGATAGGTCCCGAGTTGGTACACGAGGCTATGATAGGTCCCGAGTTGGTACACGAGGCTAAGGAGAAAGTTTGGCTTATTAGAGAAAGGTTGAAAACGGCTCAAAGTCGACAAAAGTCCAATGCAGATGTTAGAAGGAGAGATTTAGAATTTTATGTTGATGATTGGGTTTACTTGAAAATTTCACCCATGTATGGTGTAATGAGGTTAGGAAAGAAAAGGAAGCTTAGTCCCCGTTATGTAGGCCCATATCAAATTTTGAGACGTGTTGGTAAGATTGTTTATGATTTTGACTTGCCCTATGATTTGGCATCACTACATCCGGTTTTCCATGTCTCATTGTTGAAGAAATGTGTTGGTGATCCGACCTCTATAGTGCCATTAGAGAATCTTGGCATAAAGGATAATCTTTCCTATGAAGAAGTTCCAGTTGAGATTTTAGACCGGCAAGTCCGGAAGTTTAGAATTAAAGAAGTTGCTTCCATGAAGGTTCTTTGGAGGAATCAATTAGTTGAGGGTGCTACTTGGGAGGCCGAGGCCGATATGATGTCCCGATATCCTCATCTCTTTCCTTATGATCCTACTCTAGCTTGAGGTACCTAGTTCCTCATGGTTCATTCTTTTGGTTTCATGTGTTTTAGTTATTTCCATAATTCCTTGATTATGCAAGTTCATGAAGAGTCTAATGTTGAGAAAATGAGCTAGCTTGATTGATTTATCTATGATTATGTGCATAGAGTATGAATTGCATAAAGTCTTCATGAAATGATATGTTGAACATGCTTTAGCTTGGAGTTGATGCTTCCTCCTCGGATATGTGCAATTATGTGATTGCATTCTAGGTTGGGTTGTTGAAGCTTGTCTTACTCTTCTTATGACGTCTTGATTCTCATTCGAGGATGAATGTTCCCAAGAGGGAGATAATGTAATACCCCGGATTCAAATGGTGGAATTGTTTTTGATTTTTCTGGGTTCTGGTGCCAGTGACGGAGGCCACCTACGAACCGTGGATAGACTGACGGACCGTAGATAGGAATCGTAGTTGGCCCACTAAAATTTTGTAAGATGTCAAGTTTCAAAACCCCAATGGCGGTCTGCCAGGACGGCCCGTCGACCTATGCACGTGCCTTAAATGGGTCTCGTAGGTCTTATCCAAACTTAGTGAAATTCTTAAGTCATAAGTTTAGACCTACGGTTGCTGTGTATGGTCCGTCGATTGACCCACAAGCCGTACATTGGAGCCGTAGTTGCAGGGTCCAAATTGACAGTCTCTGGATCTACGGAAGGACAGGACATGTCTAGGTTTGACCTACGAACCGTAGGTAGTGGACCGACAGTTTTTTTAAAGGGGTCTTTTGGTTTTTTCACCTAATGAATTATTTACAAACTTAAGTTGGTTTCCCTCATTCCCTAACACTATATAAGTCTATTCAATCCTAAAATCTACCCTTTCGAACAACTTTACAAAATTCCCCAAACCGTCCTCTCTCAAATATTTCTCTCTCTAGAAGATAGAAGAAGAAGAGGGCAAGGTAGGGTTCAAGAAATAAGGTTTTCTTCATCAAATTGCTTAAGGAATTGAGACCCTAAGGTATGATAGTTTTCATCCATGGAGTCCTTTCCTCCATGGAATCCCTAAAATCTTCAATTTTCAAGTTAGAAGTTCTTAATTGAATTAGGGTTTTCTTCCATACTATGGGTTCTTTGTAATGTTGCTTCAATTGATTGTTTTATGAACTTTGAAGTATGATTTGAGTTTAATTTCATGAAATTTGATGAATCCCCATGAACCCATGCTAATTCCCCCAATTTCAAAATTATGCTTTTGTGGTGGGTTGAATTATGAAGTGATGTATATTTATGAAATCTCCATGAATCCATGCATGAATTATGATTTCTAAGTTAACGTCATCAGGATGAAATTATGAATGAAATAAGGATGATTTTATGGAAGTAAGCATGTTCAATCAAAAACTATGATTTTCCTCTATTTTGTGGGTTCCTTCAATTATGGTCAAATTGCCTTGTTTATGGTTTTCTAAGCATGAGTTTGCATTGAATTGCATGATTTAAGAGGAATTCTCATGAATATATGTGAACCCTATGATTTTTAGGTTATGAGCATGATGAACTATGTAATGATGAATTTATGAAATTATGCATGTCTCATAAGAAGTTAAATAATGAATTAAGGGTGCTTTGAGATTGAAGCATCAATGTTTATGATATGTTGACGTTGTTGTTGAGTTGTGAAAGGAACTCTCATATATTACTCAACCCATGAATTTGAAAGGTTCTCTCACATGTAATGATTCATAACTTTTTGAAAGGATTGCTCAACTAACCTTGAATTAATGATGAAGGAGCTATTCTAATGAAGGGACAAGAGACGATCACCCATGTTCCCTATTGTATCCAAGAGGCGACTACCCATGTCTACTTATGATAATTGAACTATGTCTAATCCATGGGAATTATGTTTAGCACCGAGTGGACAAGTGGTGATTACCCATGTCCCATAAACTATATGCCACCATAGGATGATGGTCTATGATACACACTAGCTAGTGGATCAACATAAGCTATATGTTAAGTAAAGGGCCCTACCTTGGCAAGTAGGATGGCCCTATCGGTGTGGGGTTATACGCCGGATTCCATGTGGATAGATCACATGGTCTTATATGTCGGTTAAGGCTATTTCCCACAAACAATGAACTAAAGTGTTTTTATGATGTTTCTCAAGTAAAGTAAAGATATTTAGCTTGCTTTGACCATGGTTTATGTTTCATGTTTTCTAACATTTTTCATGTTTAGCTTGGTCATTGCATGTAATGAAAATGTCCCATTTTAGCATGTTTTAAATATTGTTGTGCATAGCTATCATACTTGGTACTTGATTTTACTAACGCATACTCTTGCCTACATTGACTTGTTAATATAGGGCTTGGCGATTCTCCATCCACTCATGCCTAGAGCTTAGTAGAAGAATTGTGAAGACTTGGTGAGTCCTCATCCATTCGAGGACGTAGCCTAGTTGTTCTTACTTTTATGTTTTTCATACATCCCAAACCTTATTTCCCATTCTTATGTTAGATTGACTTTGAGACATGAGATGTATACTTTCGCTATTTTCTTAAAAGCTTTTATATGTCATTTTCTTTTTAACTCGTAATCTCTATGTTCTTGTATGTATGTATGCTAAGTGGCTTGTAGGAGGCCTTTCGGGCTCTTGTATGCCATGTCATGTCTAGGGGGTACTTTTGGTCGGGACAAGTATTGTGTTGAGGCACAAAATCTTTTTGAGAAGGCATACAAGTTGATCAAGCTAAAGTTGAAGTTATAGCCAAGTCGCCTCCTAATATTTTGGTTAAAGGTGTTAGAAGCTTCTTGGGTCATGCGAGTTTCTACCGGTGGTTCATAAAAGACTTCTCTAAGTTAGCTTATCCTCTTTTCAAGCTACTTGAGAAAGAAAGTGTCTTCGAGTTTTGATGAAGCTTGCGTCAAGACATTTTTGTGTCTAAAGGAGAAGCTAGTTTCAGCTCTGATCATTGTTGTTCTGGATTGGAACATTCCATTGGAGCTAATGTGTGATGCTAGTGGTGTGGCTTTGGGGGCTGTACTTGGCCAACACAAGGGAAAGTTGTTTCACTCGGTCTATTATGCAAACAAGACTATAATGTAGCTCAAAAGAACTACACCGTCACTGAGCAAGAGTTGTTAGCCATCGTGTATGCTTTTGAGAAGTTTATAGCATATTTATTGGGGACCAAGGTGGTGGTACACACCGACCATGCTGCTATACGTTACGTGATGGCTAAGAAGGTTGCAAAGCAAAGGTTGATTGAATGGGTGTTGCTGTTGCAAGAGTTTGACTTTGAAGTCAATGAATGAAAAGGGTGTGAGAACCAAGTGGCGGATCACTTGTCGAGGCTTGAAACGATTGTGGTTGTTTCCAGTGAAAAAGACATTGAGGAAGCCTTTCCTAGTGAGTCGGTGATGGTTGCGTCGAAGGGTACCTCACCTTGGTATGCTGATTTTGCAAATTATGTGGTGCGTGAGATGCTTCTCGACGGGCTGAAGTTTTACCAACAAAAGAGGTTCCTTTTTGATGTGAAGGAATATATTTTGGATGAGCCTTACTTATTCCGGGAGTGTTCGGATCATATGATTAGAAGATGTGTTCCGAAAGTTGAGGTAGATGCTAATCTTGTCGCTTGCCATGCGTCATCGGTTGGTGGACACTATAGTGGAGTGCGTACAACTGCGAAGGTACTACAAAGTGGTTATTATTGGCCGACGTTGTATCAAGATGTGAACTCCTTTGTCAGAAAGTGTGTTCAAAGTCAAAAGCAAGGAGGGTCATGAAGGTATGAATTACCTCTCACTCCGATTTTAGAGGTTGAATTGTTTGATGTATGGGGAATCAATTTCATGGGATCTTTTGTGAGTTCTTATGGGAACAAATACATCTCAGTGGCTGTTGACTACGTCTCTAAATGGGTAGAGGTTGTGGCCTTACCTAATAATGAAGGGAGAAGTGTGGTTAAATTCTTCAAGGGGTACATTTTCACTAGGTTTGGCACTCCATGCGCATTTATTAGTGATGGGGGCTCTCACTTATGTAACCAAATATTTGCATCGTTATTGAGAAAGTATGGAGTCAAGCATAAGGTCACCACACCTTATCATCCGCAAACTAGTGGGCAAGTCGAGGTGTCAAACCCGGAAATCAAAGGGAGTTTGGCCAAAACCGTTAATGCAAATCGAACTGATTGGTCTTGGAAGTTAGTTGACGCTCTTTGGGCGTATAGAACTACATTCAAGACCCAGATTGGTATGTCCCCATATCAATTGGTCTTTTGTAAATCTTGTCATCTATCGGTTGAGCTTGAGCATAAGTCATTGTGGGCCTTGAAGGCCATGAACTTGAATTGGGAAGATGCGTCAAAGGATCGAGTTGACCAACTCCATGCTTTGGAAGAATTTCAGCTTCGAGCTTATGAGAGTTTAGCCCTTTATAATTAGAAAATGAAGAAGTGGCATGATGCCAAAATCCTTCATCGAGATTTTAAAGTTGGTCATCTTGTGTTGCTCTACGACTCTCGTCTGAGACTCTTTCCGGGAAAACTCAAGTCAAAATGGTCGGGTCCGTTTAAAGTTGGTCATCGTGTGTTGAAAACCAGGATGGGTCGATGTT
This sequence comes from Solanum appendiculatum, assembly GCA_018342035.1. Classification (NCBI taxonomy): domain Eukaryota; kingdom Viridiplantae; phylum Streptophyta; class Magnoliopsida; order Solanales; family Solanaceae; genus Solanum; species Solanum appendiculatum. Next base: position 1,470,471 of record JAGDQO010000336.1, read on the forward strand.
CAAAGTGAATGGGAAAAGACTTAAGCTTTACTTTGGAGAGCGTCCCAATGTGACTGTGATTGATGTGGTGTATTTGGATGATGCTTTAAGGCATGTCCACGTCGTGCCACGACGTTAACTAAGGCACTTCTTGGGAAGCAACCCAATTTTACTTTTAGTTGTTTGAATAACGTTTGTTGGATGTGTAGGTTGGAGTTCGTATTTTTGAAGATATGCAAATGGACGAGGGGATGGACCACTCGGTGAGCCACTGAATTGCCCCCATTATCTCCAAAATTCATTGCCCCTTGAAGGTCAAAAGTGAGGAAACTTCTGGAAGATTAGGTAAGGTGAAAAGCAAGTCGGTGAGTCACCGAGTTGGATTGGCGAGCCCGATCGAACTCGCCCTTTGAACCTACTTAAGGGTTGGATTTTTTTCAAGTTTGGCAAGCTGAGGCCCATTCGGCGCATCACCGATTGGATCAGCGACATTAGACAGCTCGCCGACTGGGGCGCGAACTGAAAGTTTATAAACTTTTAAATTCAAATCTTTTCTTTGGTTTGAAAATTTCAATTTCCTCACGCTTTCCCTCAAACTTTAGGTCATAATTTCATATTTACTGTCGTTTGGTTTGCCTTCGGAGTGTAGTTTGGATTCATTTTTCCTTCCTCTTTGCCGCGTTAGTCTCTTCTTCTACTTTGAGGTTGGTTTTTCGAATTTGGTTTATTTTCATGCCGTATTTGTGATGCTAGTTGGTAGTGTGATGGGTATATTGTTGATTAGTTAAATTGTATGCTTTGATTGTATGCCTGTTGATTCGTATAGTGTTAAATTGAATGTGAGCATGTTTAAATCAACTGTTTGGGTGATATTTTCTAATTTCTCATAGTGGATGATTAATTGTGGTTGATACATGTTGGGTAATGTGTGGGTGAAGTCTGAGTAGCCCAAATTCGATCGAATGACTTGAATTTGCCCGATGATGGATTGGGTGACGCCATTATTAAGGGCAAAATCGTTGTTTTATTTATTTCAAATGGATTGGGGGAAGTCTGAGTACCCTGGGTAGTAATTGGTTAGTGGGTAGTTTCTAATTAATGAAAATTATGCTTGAATTGATGTGTCGTGGGCTGCTAGTTTTGAATCAAAAAATAATAGGGAGGTGATGCGTTGGGCCATTTCAGCGAACTTCGTTGAGCTCACCAAGTTGGTTCGGCGTGTCGCCAAATGTCCTCCCCATGGCCTTTCTGACCTGTTTTTGTGCTGAAATGTTGTGTGATATTCGGCGAGGTTCCTTTAGATCGCTAAGTGAGCTCGGCGACTCACCGAATGGTCTTGTCATCGGCCATTTTGACTTGAGTTTTTGCTGAATTTTTTTGAAACTTTTGGCGATGCCCCTATTGCTCGCCGAACAAACTCGACGACTGGTTCGATGAGCTTTTCTGCATTTTTTTCTTTTTTTCTTTTTCTTTTTCTGTGAAGTCTATTTTTCTAACCCTTTTGCAATTGAATTTTGTTCTGGTTTGTGTGTCTTAAAAGGTATGGCTAGTCCAAGGTTCCCACTTGAGGTCAACCACCCTGCAATAGGGCAAAAGGAGTGGTGATTGCGGAGGAGGGTGAGTAGCTCCGACCCACTCGCCGTCAAACTTCACCGGTGACAGGGAAGGGTAAGCAACAAATATAAGACAGTACCAGCTCGGGGAGCAGTGATGACTCAATACAATTCACATCAACCGACTTCTTTAATGAAGAGGAAATGGAGTCCGGGGCCCCAATAGCTAAAGTGATCAAACAGAGGCGTTCAAAGCTGCATTCCAAAGTAGCCCATAACCCTCTAGTAGCACCACAGGCCCCACAGGTACCATTGGCACCACAGGCAGCACCTGTGCTTTCGGTTCTGGTAAATCCTTCGAGGTTGATGAATAGATTAAAGGCCGAGGGTTTGAGGACCATACTCGAGGAGAAGCGGTTGTCCACAGATGGTGTAGTGGAAAGATATCCTACTGTCATGGAGACACTGAGGTATCATAAATTCCAGTAGTTCGCTAAACCTCAGAGCCCATACGTTCCTACATGGGTCTGAGAATTCTATGAAGGGTATGCTAAATTTATTCCAAAAGGGATGAAGAAGGTGAGTTCTATGGCCCCGGTAGAGTTTGTAGAGGTCTAGGGTAAGAGAGTTCAGTGTAGTGAGACCGACATCAACAATGAGTTGGACTGTACGATGTGGAGTCGACACTCTTTGGCCGACAAGATAAAGACGCAGACTTTAGATGATCTGTAGGGGTGGCTTTCTTCTTTGTTGTGTGATGCGACACCCCGATGGATCAAGGCCGGGGTCACAATTGAGAAGAAGGACCTGAACATCGCAGCTCGATATTGGTTTGGGTTCATTAGCAGTACATTGATGCCGTCCAAAAATGAATCTATCATTCGGCATCTGAAGGCTACACTTCTAGGCTGTATATTGACAGGGAGAAGCTAAATTTTGGAGCTATTATTGCCTAGGATATGGCTATGAGGGCCAAGCAAAATCAAACCTCATTGCCATTTCCAATCTTGATCAGTGCTTTACATCACTGAGTGGGTGTGCCTTTTGAGGCAAAGATGGATATTGTGGTCACTCCTACCTCGTCTTGTGATATTTGTCAGATTGAAGTGGAGAGGAAGAAGGAAACTCTGGTGGATACTTCTCCGATTGTTGATGTGGACTCTATGGAGACGGGACCTACATCTTCTCCTCCTTCCTTTGAGACATCACGTATACCTGCACCCTCAACCTCTACTGCTCCTGTATCCCGTCTCCCTTTGACTCAGGCCATGCTTTATAAAATGAGTAACCTTGCCCATTCGGCCAATGTGAGGGCTTCGAGGGTTGAGGCCGTTGTTCCTACATTTATTGAGTATGCCATTGCTGCTGCACTTGCTCCCATTCAGGAGGAGTTGAAGGAACAACACAGGTTGATCACTGCCTATGGGCTAGCACTGGATGACCTCATCGCTCCGATTGAGGTGTGTGAGACAACGGACCATAGTCCTGCTGATTTGACAGCTGTGAAGGTTCATATTGCTGGGTTGCATCGGGATATGGACGAGCAGAAGTTCACTGATATATGAATACTCTGGGGTGGCGTGGATGTCCCCGAGGACCCTCCGATTACTATGGCCGGAGCCACTACTATAGCTGATGGCGACAAAGATTCCAACACACCTGAGATGAAGTAGGAGGACCTCGGTGCTCGTGAGAGAGATGTATATGAGGATTTGGAGGATTCAGAGGGTGACTTAGCATGGGTCACCACTGAGACTTGACTTCAAGACAAGTCCATGATACGTTCTTGTGGGTCTAAGCCCATAGTAGAGGACGTTGCATAGCCTTCAGGAGTTAGTGAAGAGCCGGGCACTTATGCCAAGGTTAAGGCCACACTACCGAGCTGGAGCTTAGCTCAAGCCTAGCCTGACAGGGGGATCTTTACTCTCCCTCCATTTTATTTCCTATTGATAATCTTAGATTATTTTTTCATTGAGGACATTGCATGTCTCTTTTTGGTGGGTTGAAGGCATCTAGCTGCCTACCCTTTTTGATTGTATGTTCGTTTTGAGATATTGTGTTGTTTTTGTTTTCGAGATATTGTTATGTTATTGTTATTTTTTCATTTGGAATGAATGTTTTGGTTTTGATCCTTTGACTTCTCTGTCTCTCGATTGCTTGTTGGTGAATGTTGGTGTGTGAATGATTGGTTTCTGTTCTCTTGTACATTCTAGTGTCAGTTGTGATCAATATCGATGACTTGAATATTGCTCTTGATGAACGATATGTTTGTGTGAGTCCAACAAGGAAATTTGAATTGCATAAGTCTTGTGTGAACTCTTATCATCTCATTGTGACTAGTTCAATGTCGAGGTGAGTCTTGCAATGACCGTTGCATGCAAGCCTAACTCGTAGAGTTTTGATCCCAAATTTTGTTTGGATGCCATGTGTTGTGAGGTTTACTTGAAAAGTGTGCATGATGATACCTAGAACTTGCCCCGTTGGTCCAATTTACTAGCATTGGTGAATGAAGGAAATGATCTTAGACATGAATTTTTGAGAATGAACCTAATTGCTATACCTTTGTATGACCACCTTGTGAGTGTGTGAACCCAGCTTGGCACCATTTGAGCCTACCCTTTCCTTTGGATGAAACATGAACACAATTTTTTAGGCTGGTTTTTGAAATTGCCATGTCTTTCCCACCTATAACCTTCATGAAGCATTGGTTTGTTTGAATAGCCAACTTAGGCCAAGAGCCTAATTTGGGGGTGTGGTAAGAGTGAAGAAAGAAACCGAGCAAGAAGTTCGTGAACTTTATCCTTGGAAAGAAACTTGTGAGCCATTGAACATTCTTGAAAAGGGTTTTTGAGCTAGACATTGGGTTTTGAAGGTTCTAGTCTTAATTGTTAGCATTTGAGCATTGGAGACTTTGTCATTTCGATGGAGAACCTTTTTTGTAACTATCTCTTGCTTTTTTCTATGATTGGCTAAAACCCTTGTCCTTAGGGGTGTGAATATGTAATCGAATACATAAATTAGCTTATGGGTATTTATAATTGCTAGATTTAATGTTTTTTTGAAATAGGTTAAGTTATTTATTCATGTTTTCACTTATGAACTGAGGTTGCAAATTCAATTCTAGCTTTTTATCTCTATGCTTGCTTGTGAAAGATGCTTAGAGTGGAATTTATGATTGATAGTTGTATTGACTCTTGTCTTTACAACCCAGCTTGATAAAGTGGGTTAAATTAAGGAATTGGGTTTTTTTGTACTGTTAAGCTTGTTGAGGTTTGAAATAACTCGCTCGATTCATGATAGCGGATTCAAAGATGGTTGTTATAGTTATCATCCATCCTACGCATTGAGATTCAACAACTTAAGGAAATTATTAATTACCCATTAGGAAAAATTAGTATTTGATTGCTCACACACTCCTAAGGTCCCTTCTCTATTTGTTCAAACCCGTTGTTAATCGTTTTAGTTAACAATTGGTTACTAAACTCTCTTAATATTGATAATTAAAACTTGTTGATTTACATTATGCTGCATTTTGCGTATTTATATTCTACAAATGATTAGAACACGCTCATACTTCATATTTGAATTCTTTCCCGTATCACTCCTTTTGTGATCGACCCCAACTCATCGTTGGGTTTATACTTGTTAGCGACCGCCTACACATTGAATCATAAAAGGTGTAGTTGAGCATTATCAGCCCCCAAGTCACATAGGGCCTTTGAAAAATGCATCATACCAATCGTACATGGAATAGTGAATTCTCCGAGATCTTTCTTTTTCTGCACTAACGACCGAGTAGCAATAGCACCACAATGTTGCAGCTTATCATTATCTTCAAAACTGACAGCTCCCTTTTTGGTCATGAGATCTTTCATGAACATCGCATACCAAGGCATTTTCTCAAGTGCCTCAATTAAGGGAATATTTATCGATAACTGCTTTAGCATGGATATAAACCTATGATAATTTCCTTCCTCAGTCTTCTTGACCAACCTTTGTGGGAAAGGAGGTGGAGGTCTCGGCATTGGAATGAAGTTTTGAGTAACTTTAGCTTCCCTCTAAATCTGATCTTTAGGTTTCTCCAACACCTCAACTTTATCCTGTTCCGGTTCTTTCATACTTTCCATACTAGTTGGCATAAGAGGTTCAATAGTCTGCTTTCAACCCCTGGTAGTAATTGCCAAACAATGCCCATCATTCTTTGGATTTTGAATAGTATTGTTGGGAAGTGTTCCTTGTTGGTGCGGATTTACATTTGAAGATAACTGGCTCAACTGCTGCTCAATCTGTCTAATCGATACTACATGTGACTCTACCTTTTGCCCAATGCCCGATAAATCATTACGCATCTCCTTCACATTTTCATCCATAGAGTCAAACCATTTCATCATCTTGTTCATCAAATCCCTAATGTGATTCAGACTCGATACTTCATCTCGATTTCCTGGTGGGATGTACAGGCCACTTCTATCATTTATGTTTTTATACCCATTTTTGTTGTAGTTATTATCTCTGTTGTAGTTATTATCTCGATTGTAGTTCCCTACACGATTATACTGTCCTTCCCGATTGAAATTACTAAAGTTCCAACCTTGATTTCCTTGACCTTGGCTCCAATTATCCTGATTAGATCCTTGGGCGTTAGTCCGGAAAACCCCCGTCTGGTCATTTACCAAATTCGCATCCTCATCATATGTATACCAATCAGCTGGTGGAGCATTATTCTTATACTGGACTGCATTAACCTTTTTTGCATTCCCGCTTACATGTTTGAGTACCAAGCCTACCACTTTCCTCAACTGCGCCATTTCTTCATGAATATCATCATTGGATGGATTTGGTGTAGCTTGTATTGAGAAGGTACTTTTTGCAGTAGTCGATGTTCTAGTGCTCCATGCCTTATTATTTTTAAAGATCTTTTAAAGTTTCTCAACAATCTCCTGAAATATGTTTGCCCCGTAAAATCCTCATGCAATAGTATCTACCACAACTTTGCCATTATCATCCAGCCCTCTATAGAAATACTCCTTGAGTGATTCATCATCAATGCGGTGGTTCGGCAAAGCCCTCATGAAACCTGTAAATCTGTCCCAAGAATTACTGGCTCACTCCCCATGTAAAGTTAAAAAATTATTAAGTTTATCTTTGAGCTTTAACTTCTTTGACAATGGAAAGTATTTTTCAAGGAACACTCGATGCAGCTCTAACCATGTGGAAATAGAGTTATATGGGAGCTCAGACAATCATACGATGGCATCACATGTCAAAGATAGTGGGAACAAACGTAAACCGATCACATCTATATCTAAGTTTTGCCTCCCCACACTGCTTTTACACACGCTGATAACTTTACTCAGATAAGCATACATGTCCTCTGATGGTAACCCAACAAACAATCCTCATGATGTCAACATCTACATAAGGCTTCTAGTAACCACGAACGTGTGTCCGACTGGTAGTGGAGGAACGACTATGGCACCAGTTGATCCTACAACACTATGATCAACCATATAGTTAAGGTGAACAGTGGGTACAGGTTGGTTTTGCACTTTAATTGCATTATCAAAAAAAGAATTATCTTGAATGTTTCTTGGCACTTCCACCACTCTTGGAGGTTGGACTCTTGGTACCTCTTCATGACCCTCTCCGTTCGGATCATCTTCAGGTCCTAGGTGTTGACCTCTTCCAACCATTCTTCCTAGAGTTCTTCTTAATTACGGGTTGTAAGAAGTCAGGAGAATGCCTTGACTTCGTGTATTTGGCATAAACTGGAACTAAGACCTGTAGAAAACAAAAACAATATAAAACATAAATCGAGAAATAATTGAGTAAAGTGCAATAACAAAATTAGCGGTCCTTGTTAAATACTTCCCTTAAGAAGTATAAGCGGTCCTTGTTAAATAAAGAACCTAACAAAGGTTAGGGTCAATCCCATGAGGAATATGGTTCAGACATAGGCTAGTTTATTGTTAACTGTACGTTTAGTCAAGTTATCTCGGTAGAAAGGGGAAGTTTGAAGACTTAAAAAATAACTGATTGATTTGTAGTAACAAGTAAGCAAGTAACAGGATTTGCAGTTTGTAATATTAATATGAGAATGAAACTAGGGTATATGTGTTCCCCACAAGTTCTTCACTTAATAATCCTAATAATAGTAACTTTTTCCTAGTTTTTAACATGCATAGTCGATAAGTTAGGTATCTACTAAGTGATTGGTCCTCTAAATAGGGAATTTCACCATGCAACTTGGTCTGTCTACGGGTGTATGCTTTACTAACCCTTACCCTTGACAACATATTACCCCGCACGTATTTGGCTTAGGCTATTAGATAGCGGATTAACACGCTAAATCTCTGTTGTTTAACCCCTTTCTCATTCATTACTTCCTTGGTCTTGCAAGAAGGAATAAGGCAAGTTCTAATGTTCCACACCGTTAAAAAAACATTCAAAACGATGAGATTAACAATATATGCATAAACACTTTTCAGGAATTACTTAATTATTAGTCTTACGTTGTTAATTACTCATGGTTCCCACAACCCTAGTTGTGAATTTAGTTATTCATGCTTGGGTGTTCACAATTCATATTAAGGGTTAGATAATTAATCATGAACTTACAATTAGAGTAGATGAAATTCAGAATCTTGAATTGAAGAACAAAAGCAAATTTCATAAACCAAACTTCAAGAATTAAATGTTGAAAGTATTTGCACAATAACTCTCAAAGCCAAAATAATGTATCTCCAAAAACCGTCTGACACCCAAAAATGGCAAACATAAGTAATGACTATAGAAAACAAATCCTAAACCAAGTAGGAAAAGAAAAGCTAAGGAAATTCAGCTTGCACATTGTCGTCTATGGTTGGTAACCTACGACTCGTAGTAAGACCTAGGGCTCGTAGGTACCTCCCATCATTCAGTAGTTAGACAATATTCTGAGGGTCACTTTCTATAGGCATGATCTACGACTCGTAGATCTTAGTACGGCCCGTCCTGTTCATCCGTCGTTCAGGTATTGAAACTCATCCTCTCTAAAAATTTTCTACGACTCCTCATGTACGGTTCGTCGCAGGAACTATAGTTCATAAGTCCTCAACAGTTGTTCCATACTTAGCTCCAATTCTCAGCACTTGAATCTGCGACTTTAACCTACGACCCGTCATAGAGATGACGGCTCGTAAGTCAAGTCGTAAATCACAAAAATCCTGCTGCTGCAACGCTTTTGAACACTAACTGCTCCAAAAACCTATTTCCTGTCAAATCATACAAAAATACCATCATATCTTATAACAAAATGTTTAAGAAGCATGCAAAATTCTAAGTTTAATGCATCAAAAGTATCGTAAGCTCATGGTACATCATCGGGCATAGTCTGTTCTATGCTTCTGTAGATTGGTCAGAGGCCGAGGCTCCATGTATCCCTTCTTTGGATGCGATTTTGTGGTTTATCCCTTTAGTTCTTATTTTTTGTGATTAGAGGTTTGTGCTTGTGTTTTGCCTCCCGTAGTTAATTCCCTTTAGTAGTAGATCGACTAGGCTGTTTTTGTAATAACCCAGATTCGAAAGGGCAAAAAATTTCAATTTTTGAAAACTTTGGTGACCCACCACTTGACCTACAAATCATTGATGGACTTACCAATAGTAGGTCAAGGGGGTAGGAACCGTAGGCAAGGCTTCCCAAGAAGAATAAGTTGGAAAAATTTCTAAGGAGTGACCTACTACTTGACCTACCAATCGTCGTTTGACATACAAATCATAGGTTAGGAGGTGGGAGAATCATCGATGCTACTGGTTTGGGGGAGGAAATTATTTTAATTTTTTGGACTAAGTAGGCTGACCTACGGTTGGTCACCTACGGGCAGTAGTTGGACCTACCAACCGTAGGTCAAGTATCATTTACAAGTTTCCCCAACTCTCCTCTCTCAAATATTTCTCTCTTTAGAAGTAGGAAGAAGAAGAAGAGGGCTAGCTAGGGTTCAAGAAATCAAGCTTTTATTCATTAATTGCTTAAGAAATTGAGACCCTAAGGTATGATAGTGTTCATCCATGGATCCCTTTCATCCATGGAATCCCTAAAATCTCCAATTTTCAAACTATCAACCCCCAATTTGATTTAAGGGTTTTTTTCTATGATGTGGGTTCTTTCAATTATGATCAAATTACTTTCAATTATAGTTTTCTAAGTATGAATTGAGTTGAATTACATTTTTAAATATGAATCCACATGAACCCACATGAATTCCCCTAATTTTGATATTCATGCATTGATGATGGATTTAATTATGAAGAAGATGGAATTTATGAAGTTTATGTGAACTAATGCATGTTTTAATGATTTCAAAAGCTATGATTTATGATGAAATTGATGAATGATGAAAAATGGGTTTTATGAAGTATGAATGTTCAATTATGAAAATTATGATGATTTGTGAATTGCTTTAAGATTGAAGCTTAATTGAAGATATTGTTGAGTTGTGAAAGGTTTTCTCACATATTACTCAATCTATGAATGTGAAAGGATTTTACTCACAAAAAAGATTCATAACTTGTTGAAAGGTTTTCTCAACTAAAGTGGAATAAAAGGTTTAAGGAGCTATTCTATGAAATTTAGCTTGGATTGGTAACTCTAGTTGTACCCTTTCATGGATAATAAGATGAATAAGAATTATGACAATTCCATGGAATTTTTGCTTAGCACCGAGAGGATATGGAGATGGAATCTCTCCCGTTAGTAGAGGCTAGGTTTCTAGTAGCAATCTCCTTATCCCTTTCCTATGTGCCCCCATAGGATGATGGTCTATGATAGACACTAGCTAGTGGATCCACGTAAGCTATATGTTAAGTAAAGGGTCCTACCTTGGTAAGTTGGATGGCCCTATCGGTGTAGGGTTAGACACCGGATTCCATGTTGATAGCTCACATGGTCTTACATGTCGGTTAAGGCCACTTCCCACAACAATGAACTAAAGTGCTTTTTAAGATATTTGTCAAGTGATGTAAAGATGTTTAGCTTGCTTGACCATGGTTTATGACTTATTTTTTCTAACCTTTATCATGTTTTAGCTTGGTCATGGCATGTCATGAAAATGTCCCGTTTTAGCATGTTTTTAAATGATTTTGTGCATTGCTATCATACTTGGTACTTGATTGTACTAACACATACTCTTGCCTACAATGACTTGTTAATGTAGGGCTTGGCGATTCTCCATCCACTCATGGCTAGAGTTTTGTAGAAGGATTATTGAAGACTTGGGGAGTCCTCATCCATTCGTGGACATAGCCTTGTTGATCTTACTTTTATGTTCTTTCATTTTTGCATTGTATTGGGTTATTTCCCAAACTTTATTTCCTATTCTTATGTTAGATTGGCTTTGAGACATGAGATGTAGACTTCCGCTATTTTCTTATAAGCTTTGATATGGCATTGTCTTTTGAACTCTTAAATCTCTATGATCTTGTATATATGTAAGCTAAGTGGCTTGTATGAGGACTTTCGGGATCTTGTACGCCATATCACGTCTAGGGGGTACCTTGGGTAGTGACGAACTTGGTATCAGAGCCAGGTTTAAGAAAGATCCTAGGTTGTCTCATAAGCCACATCAAGTAGAGTCCTATTCATGAGTGTGAAGCGCTCCACATTTATGAATGAGAGGTTGTAAGATGTTTAAAAAACTTCACTTCTTTCATTATTCTTAAGTCGTTCCACAGAGTCTAACTCTATATGTCTCTCTCACCTTATCCCTATCCTATGCGTGTCAGGATATGGCTACCCGAAGAGCTCATGCTAGAAGAAATGTGGGAGAGAATGTGGGACAACAAGCTCCTCAAGTTCCGGCCGACCCTTTGGCTGAACAAGTGACTAATGCGGAGTTTAGGGCTGCTTTTCAAGTGTTGGCTCAAGCATTGATGGCTCAACCCAATAGAGAGGTTGTGGCTCCCGTGAACCCAAATGTGGGTACAGCGGAATCAAGGGTGAGGGACTTCACTTGAATGAATCCTCTAGAGTTTCATGGTTCTATGGTTGAGGAAGATCCTTAAGATTTCATTGATGAGGTGTACAAGGTGTTATTGATCATGGGTGTGACACCGGAGCAAAAGGCGGAGTTGGCCGTTTGTCAACTTAAGGGTGTTGCTCAAGTTTGGTTCAACCAATGGAAGAATGAGAGGGCGGATGATGTGGGTCCTCTTGATTGGGAGAAATTCAAGGTTGCTTTCCTTGATAGGTTTTTTCCCCTTGAGATGAGGGAGGCAAGGGTGCTTGAGTTCATCAACTTTTGTCAAGGAAGTATGAGTGTGAAAGAGTATGCTTTGAAGTTCACACAATTGTCTCGATATGCTCCTTCTATGGTTGCCGATCCTAGGGCAAGAATGAGTAAGTTTGTTTCAGGATTGTCTGAAATGGTAGTCAAGGAATGTCGTACCGCCATGCTTGTTAATGAAATGGATATTTCTCATCACATGGTTCATGCTCAACAAATAGAAGAGGAGAAACTTAAGGAAAGGTGTAGAGAGGTAAAGAGGGCTAAGACCGGCGACGGTAATTTCTCACATTCAAGGTTCAATGGACATGGTCTTTCTAGGTTTTGACAAAGGTTTTCTGGTCAAGGTTCCTCCGATGCTCCTCGTAAGTCCAACAAAGATAGGGTGTCTAACCCTAAGGCTCAAGGAGGGAATAGTGGTGGTTTTTCATCGGCTACTTGTGCTAGTTGTGTGGGAAAAAGCTTGAGGATAAATGCCTTGCCGGTACGGATGGTTGCTTCGATTGTGGAAAAAGTGGTCATAAGATAAGGGATTGTCCATCTCTCATGGCTAAGGGAAGAGAAGGTAAGAAAGCTCCACCTAGTGGTTCGGGTTCCAATGCTCCCAAGAAAAACTAATTCTATGCACTTCAAGCTCGTCCTGAGCAAGAGGGTTCTCCCTATGTGCTTACCATTATGTTGAAAGTCTTTCACTTTGATGTTTATTGTTTGCTTGATCCCGGTTCTACTTTGTCTTTTGTGACGCCATATGTGGTTATGAGGTTTGATGTTGTTCCGGATGTGTTGTTTGATCCTTTTCATGTCTCCAATCCGATATGTGAATATATTGTGGCTAAGAGAGTCTACAGAAATTGTCCTGTCTCCTTGTCCCATAGAGTCACTCATGTTGATCTTGTAGAGCTTGATATGTTAGATTTTGATGTTATTCTTGGGATGGATTGGTTGCATTCTTACTATGCTTCTATTGATTGTAGGGCCCGAATGGTCAAGTTTCAATTCCCGAATGAGCCTATCCTAGAATGGAAGGGGGGAAATTCTATGTTTAGAGGTCAATTTGTGTCATGTCTTAAAGTGAGAAAGATGATTTCTAAGGGGTGCATGTACCATCTTGTGAGGGTGGTGAGGGATGTGGATTCTGAAACCCCTACTCTTGAGTCGGTCCCCCCTGTTAATGAGTTTTCGAAAGTGTTTCCTGACTATTTACATAGTATTCCTCCCGAAAGGGAAATAGCCTTCGGTATTAACGTTCTCTCCGATACGCAACCTATCTCTATTCCTCCATATAGAATGGCTCCGATGGAACTTAAGGAACTTAAAGAGAAATTGAAAATCATGTTGGATAAGGGTTTCATCCGACAAAGTATTTCTCCATGAATTGATTCGGTCTTGTTTGTAATAAAGAAGGATGGTTCACTCCGTATGTGCTTTGACTACCGCCAATTGAACAAGGTTACCATTAAGAATAAGTATCCTCTTCCAAGAATAGAGGACTTGTTTGATCAACTTCAAGGGGCTAGTTACTTCTCTAAGATCGACCTTCATTCGGGTTACCTCCAATTGAGGGTGAAAGAAGATGATATTCCGAAAATGGCTTTCCGGACTAGATATGGCCATTATGAATTCCTAGTGATGTCGTTTGGATTGACAAATGCTCCGGCCGCGTTTATGGATTTGTTGAATAGGGTGTTTAGACAATACCTTGATATGTTCATGATTGTGTTCATAGATGATATTTTGATTTACTCAAGGAGTGAAGGTGAGCATGCCGATCATTTGAGGATTGTGTTGGAAGTCCTCAAGGACCAACAAATCTTTGCGAAGTTTAGTAAAGGTGAGTTTTGGCTAAGGTCCGTGCCTTTTGTTTGTCACATTGTCTCCGGTAAGGGTATTGAGGTAGATCCTAAGAAGACGGAGGTGATTAAGAATTGGCCTAGACCTCTATCACCTTCAGATATTCATCGTTTCATGGGTTTACCCGGTTATTATAGGAGATTTGTTGAAGGGTTCTCTTCGATTGCATCTCCATTGACGACTTTGACTCAAAAGAAGGTTAAGTTCACTTGGTTTGAAGCACGTGAGAAGAGTTTCCAAGAGTTGAAAGATAGACTTACTTCGGCTCCGGTATTGACCTTACCGAAAGGGTCTGATAGGTTTGTGGTTTATTGTGATGCCTTGAGAATTGGGCTAGGATGTGTTCTTATGCAACATGGAAAAGTTATTTCTTATGTTTCAAGGCAACTCAAGGTTCATGAAAAGAACTATCTTACCCATGATTTAGAATTAGCGGCGTTTGTGTTTGATTAAAAGATTTGGAGGTATTATTTGTATGGTGTGCATGTTGACATTTTTACCGACTATAAGAGTTTGCAATATTTGTTCAAACAAAATGATCTAAATCTTTGCCAAAGGAGGTGGCTTGAGTTGTTAAAAGACTATGACATGAGTGTCCTCTATCACCCCGGCAAGGCTAATGTGGTGGCAGATGCTCTTAGTCAGTTATCGATGGTTATTGTTGCAAATGTTGAGGATGGTAAGAAAGAGTTGGTTCATGATGTTCATGGATTGGCCCGATTTGGTGTTCGGTTGGTTAATTCCCCTAAAGGTGGTGTATGGTTCACAATGGTTCCGAATCATCCTTTGTGCATGACTTATAGGCTAAGCAAGATCTTGATCCTTATTTGGTTGAGTTGAAGGAACCGGTGCTCAAAAAGTCCGTTGAGGCTTTCTCATAAGGGGGAGATGGTGTGCTTCGATATCAAGGTCATTTGTATGTTCCCGATGTAGATGACTTATGAGGACAAATTTTATCGAATGCTCATAGTTCTCGATATTCCATTCACTCGGGAGCTACCAAGATGTACCGTGATTTGTGTTAGGTCTATTGGTGGAATGGGATGAAGAAAGATATTGCAGAATTTGTGGCTAAGTGTCCTAATTGTCAACAAGTGTAGGTTGAGCATCAAAAGCCGAGAGGTTTTTCCCAAGATATTAGTATTCCCACTTAGAAGTGGGAAGATTTGAATATGGACTTTATTGTTGGTTTACCACGCACCCAGTGACAATACGATTTGATTTGGGTCATTGTAGATCATATGACGAAATCAGCTTATTTCATTCTCGTCAAAGTTTCTTATTCGGCGGAGGATTATGCTAAGTTGTACTTGAGGGAAACAGTTAGGTTGCATGGAGTTCCTTTATCCATTATCTCCGACCGTGGTGCACAATTTACCTCTCAATTTTCGAAGTCTTTTCAAAAGGGTCTTGGTACTCGTGTTAAGCTTTGGATGACCTTTCATCCTCAAATCGATGGGCAAGCAAAGCGTACTATCAAAACTTTGGAAGATTTGTTGAGAGCTTGTGTAATTGATTTCATGGGTAATTGGGATGATCATTTTCCTTTGATAGAATTTGCTTATAATAGTAGCTACCATTCTAGTGTTGGTATGGCTCCATTTGAGGCTCTCTATGGAAGGAGGTGTAGATCTCCTATAGGTTGGTTTGAAGATGGTGAAGTTTCTTTGATAAGTACCGAGTTGGTACATGAAGCTATGGAGAAAGTTCAACTTATTAGAGCAAGGTTGAAAACGGCTCAAAGTCGACAAAAGTCCTATGCCGATGTTAGAAGGAGAGATTTAGAATTTGACGTTGATGATTGGGTTTACTTGAAAATTTCACCCATGAATGGTGTAATGAGATTCGAGAAGAAAGGAAAGCTTAGTCCCCGTTATGTAGGCCCATATCAAATTTTTAGACGTGTTGGTAAGGTTGCTTATGAATTTGACTTGCCTAATGATTTGGCATCGGTGCATTCGGTTTTCCATGTTTCATTGTTGAAGAAATGTGTTGGTGATCCGACGTCTATAGTGCCATTGGAGAATCTTGGCATAAAGGATAGTCTTTCCTATGAAGAAGTTTCGGTTGAGATTTTAGACCGGCAAGTACGAAAGTTAAGAAATAAAGAAGTTTCTTCCGTGAAGGTTCTTTGGAGAAATCAATTAGTTGAGGGTGCTACTTGGGAGGACGAGGCCGATATGATGTCCCGATATCCTCATCTCTTTTCCTATGATCCTACTCTAGCTTGAGGTACCTAGTTCCTCATGGTTCATTATCTTGGTCTCATGTGTCTTAGTTATTTCCATGATTTCTTGATTATGCATGTTCATGAAGAGTTTAATTTTGAGAAAATGAGCTAGCTTTATAGATTTATCTATGATCATGTGCATTGAGTATGAGTTGCTTAAAGTCTTCATGAAATAATGTGTTGAACATGCTTTAGCTTGGACTTGATGTTTTTCTCCTCGGATATGTGCATTTATGTGAGTGCATTCTAGGTTGGGTTGTTAGCTCTTGTTTCTTACCTTCCTTATGATGTCTTAATTCTCATTCGAGGACAAATGTTCCCAAGGGGGAGATAATGTAATACCCCGGATTCGAAGGGGCAAAAAATTTCAATTTTAGAAAATTTTGGTGACTACGACTTGATCTACTAATCGTTGGTGGACTTACCAAAAGTAGGTCATGGGGGTAGGAACCGTAGGCAAGGCTGCCCATGAAGAAGGAGTTGGAAAAATTTATAAGGAGTGACCTAGTACTTGACCTACCAATCGTCGTTTGACTTACCAATCGTAAGTCAGGAGGTGGGGGGAGTCGTCGATGCTACTGGTTTGGGGGAGGAAATTATATTAATTTTTGGGACTAAGTAGGCTGACCTACGGTTAGTCACCTACGGGCAGTAGGTTGACCTACCAACCGTAGGTCAGGTCGTTGGAGGGTCGTTGGTGGAGTTTAAAGAGGGATCGTTTGGTATTTTCACCTAATGGCCTATTTACTAATCTAGGTCAGTTTACAACTTCTCCTAACACTATATAAGCTCTTTTAATCATAAAATCTACCCTTCCAAAATAATTTACAAGTTTCCCCAAACTCTCCTCTCTCAAATATTTCTCTCTCTAGAAGTTGGAAGAAGAAGAAGAGGGCAAGCTAGGATTCAAGAAATCAAGCTTTTCTTCATCAATTGCTTAAGGAATTGAGACCCTAAGGTATGATAGTGTTCATCCATGGAGCCCTTTCCTCCATGGAATCCCTAAAATCTTCAATTTTCAAAGTATCAAACCCCCAATTTGATTTAAGAGTTTTCTTCTATGATGTGGGTTCTTTCAATTATGATCAAATTACTTTCATTTATGATCAAATTACTTTCAATTATGATTTTCTAAGTATGAATTGAGTTGAATTACATATTTTAATATGAATCCCCATGAACTCACATGAATTCCCTTAATTTTGATATTCATGCATTGATGATGGGTTTAATTATGAAGAAGATGGAATTTATGAAGTTTATGTGAACTCATGCATGTTTTAATGATTTCAAAAGCTATGATTCATGATGAAATTGATGAATGATGAAAAATAAGTTTTATGAAGTATGAATGCTCAATTATGAAAATTATGATGATTTATGAATTGCTTTAAGATTGAAGCTTAATTGAAGATGTTGTTGAGTTGTGAAAGGTTTTCTCACATATTACTCAATCTATGAATGTGAAAGGATTTTACTCACATAAAGGATTCATAACTTGTTGAAATGTTTTCTCAACTAAAGTTGAATCAAAGGTTTAAGGAGTTATTCTATGAACTTTAGCTTAGATTGGTAACTCTAGTTGTACCCTTCCATGGATAGTAAGATGCATAAGAATTTTTACTATTGCATGGGATTTATGCTTAGCACCGAGTGGATATGGAGATGATAGCTCTTCCGTTAGTAGAGGTCCGATTTCTAGTAGCAATCTCCTTATCCCTTACCTATGTGCCCCCACAGGATGATGGCGTATGAGAGACACTAGCTAGTGGATTCACGTAATATATATGTTAAGTAAAGGGTCCTATCTTGGCAAGTAGGATGGCCCTATCGGTGTGGGGTTGGACACCGGATTCCATGTTGATAGCTCACATGGTCTTACATGTTGGTTAAGGCTACTTCCCACAACAATGAACTAAAGTGCTTTTAAAGATATTTCTCAAGTGATGTAAATATATTTAGCTTGCTTGACCATGGTTTATGACTTATGTTTTCTAACCTTTATCATGTTTTAGCTTGGTCATGGCATGTCATGAAAATTTCCCGTTTTAGCATGTTTTTAAAGGATTTTGTGCATTGCTATCATACTTGGTACTTGATTGTACTAATGCATACTCTTACCTACATTGACTTGTTAATGTAGGGCTTCACGATTCTCCATCTATTCGTAGCTAGAGCTTAATAGAAGGATTATTGAAGACTTGGTGAGTCCTCATCCATTCGAGGACATAGCCTTGTTGATCTTATTTTATGTTCTTTCATTTTTGCATTGTATTGGGTTACGTCTCAAACTTTATTTCTCATTCTTATGTTAGATTGGCTTTGAGACATGAAATATAGACTTCCGCTATTTTCTTATAATCTTTGATCTGACATTGTCTTTTGAACTCTTAAATCTCTATGATCTTGTATTTATGTATGTTATGTGGCTTGTATGAGGCCTTTCGGGGTCTTGTACGCCATGTCGTGTCTAGGGGGTACCTTGGGTCGTGACCACCTTGGGTCGTGACAGTTTTTATTTGTTTGGAACTAGTGGTTGAATAAGTCCCCATGTCATTGCCATGATAGTCCTATTTTTGTTATGGCATTGGATTGCTGGTTTCCCTTTTTGCCACCCTTGTTCTCTGCTTTTACTGTGATACCGATCCTTGTTTGATAGGTGGCTAGACCAGTTTTGCCCAGTTTGAGATTTGTGTGTTGTTTAGCCTTGTTTGCCTAGGAGGTTGTCTTAGTTGTGTCTCGTCCCTTTAGGGTAGTAGTTGGGAGATTTGTAGTTTTCGGAGTTGCGTGTTGGGCAATTGCCCTCCTTTAATTGTTGTTGTACTTTTGGTTGCTTTATCCCTTTTGCCTTAGTCTTTTCTCAATTGTAGATTTGTGTTTTTGCTCGTTCGCTCTTTTGGATTCGTCCTCTTCTTGTGGTCTAACTAGCCAAAATTTGGAGGTGTGACTCCTTGTGATTCTTGGTTGTGCCTTGTTGCTGTTAGTGGTTGTTCCTGTTTGCTGTGTTGATAAATCTTGATGTTGGTGTGTAATTTAGAATCAAAATTGTGAAGTTCATCAGTGAGTTCAAACTTTAGCTTCTGCTAGAAAATGGAAATTTTCTAAGAAGGTTCAAGTTCAAATTTGCGATGGCAAAGTAGCTTATGGACTTGTGTTGCTGGCTTTTCAGAAGTTCCTTTACTTGAAGTAGGTCCTTTGAGCTGGGTTCAGTGTAGGCTTGTCATTCGCAGAATTGTTGTCCCTTGGGTTAGCGAGGTTAGTTTCAGAAGGTTGTGTTTTAGCTAAATTTGTTGGTCTTTGAGAAGCAAGGTGGATTTTGGGCCTTGCCTTGGACTGAGTTCCTTGTTTTGGCAGTTGTTGTTCCATGACATTCAGGTTGAGCCTATTTTCCTTTCTAGGGTTGTGTTGTGTGGATCGGTATGTGTGGTTCAGGTGGTGCATGTGATGTTCAGGATGGCTAAGGACCGCTAGAACGCTCCTAGTGGTTAGAAGATGTTAGTTGTGGAACATAAGATTAGTTTTCTAGTTTGGGAGTTGGGTTGCACCTGCCAATTTCCTGTGGTTTATCTATTATTTTGTTTCGGTGTGGTGTTGGACTTCTCAGATGAAATTGTTACTTTTAGGAATGTTCGGTTCTATTAAGTCGGAGTCAGAGCCCAAAATTGATTTGGAGTAGTTTTTGGAGTTTGGAAGTTAATTTGAGGATTTTCCTCTTAGCCTGAGTTCTACGATAACATTGTTTGACCCGAGAGGGTGTTTGAGGGTCTGGTGGAGCATGTAGACCCAATACCCTCATCTTTTCATACCTTTAGGTTATGACTATATGGCTACTTTCGTGGACGAAAGTCCTTTTTAGTAGTGGATGTTGTAATGATCCTCCATGCCATTTTCTTTGTTTTCCGATCTTTTCAGCGTCTAGAGCTTTCCTCTAGCGACCACAAGTCATTTATGACTTGTTGGGACAGATAGTTCGGTCACAAATCGTTCATTTTGATTTTGTGCAAGGTTTCATATTTTGGAGCCTTTGAATCTTAAACAGTTGACTTCAGTCAAAAGTTCAGGAAGATAGCCTCAAAATGCAATTCTGACGATTTCATCGACTCTAGAAAGGCCCTTTTAGGCTAGGGGCATGGTTGGTTCGGGCCTCGAGACTTCTTGTGTGAGTTTGTGCCATTAGGCAATTAAAATTTGAAGCTTAAGCCAAGGGTTGACTTTTGTCAATATTCTTGGTAAACGTGATCATATAAGAATTCCTTTAGCGCGGTTAGCTCCGAAATATCGAGATTGGTCTAGAACGACCTTCCGTGCAGATCCTAAGGCTTTCAATCTCATTGTGCACCTTCTAGTGGTTTTTGGCTTAAAATAGAACTTGGGTGTAGGACCCACTTTTCATCAAAATGACCTCAGATGGAAGTTTTGATGGTTTCGTTGAGTCTAGAATGCCAAATTTGATGGGGTAGCATATTTTGTTTGTGCGCATGGGGTTATAAACAAATATAGAGCACCCCATCAGAGTATTTTTAAGCTCTGAAAGTTCAGCATGTGCATCTGAACTTCGTCTCCGCATTTGCGAACTTGGTCCGGCATTCGCGGAGGTGGAGTTGGTTGCTCTGCACATTCGCAGATCAGGTCCCGTGTTCACAGAAAAGGATGAGGTTTCCCTACGCGTTCACAGAAGGAAATTTTCTGGCCTCTAAAATCAAGACCAAGGTCATTTTGAACAGTCCCTTCAAACTTCAAGATGCGATATCTCGACCTTGGGAGCTCTAATTGAGGTGATTCAAAGTCTTGGATGTTTGAAATCTTCGTGGCTGCGCGTTGGATTGTTTGGGAAGCATTGGAGGCTTTCCAGTTGAGGTAATTCTCACCCGAAGGGGCTGCCTCATCTCTTTATCAGTGATTTTGATGCATGTTTTTGTTCAGGCTATTCCAGGAATGGAATTTAGCCCCGTTTTGAGGCACAAGCTCAGTTAGTCTATTAGAACCTTTTGATAGAGTTAGTTTTGGGATTCCTGGTATAGGTCCCATATTCCCATTTTTACTCAAATTTGGGTCGCTTTCAAATTTATGTGATTTTAGTGTCATGTGTAATGACATTGTGATCGATAATTGGATAGTCTGGCAGTGTTTGGAGACATTTTAAAAGAAGATAGCCCTTATGCAGTGGATGCAGAGCGCTCGTGATCGGCGTTGAGGTAGTCGTTTGTCTACTTTCTTTATTTAGCTTCTAAGATAATGTTTAGTATAGATTTCATGTAATTTTGGATAGTATTTGCCAGGTATTAGCTTTCCTCTTGTTATTCCATCTTTTCTTGATTTTGTAGAAGCCTTGGGCTTAGTGTGGGTGTTGGGATTCTTTGTTTAGGCTTGTAGCCTCTGTTGTGGTGTAGATGATCTTGCTTATCCTTGTTAGGATTGATACTTTGTGGCCTTAGGCTAGGTTATACCTTAGGTGCTTTAGGTACTGTTTTACTGCCCTTGTAGTTACGATTTTCTCACTATGGGCGTGTATTAGGTTGTTCTCCTTGCATTTTTTCTTATGACCTTGGTGGCTCGTCGCAACCGTGGGTTTGTCCTAGCAATGCTTAGTTAGGGAATAGAGAGGTATGATAGGGGTAGGGTGTCGTCTCTTGAGTTGGTTCCCTTTTTTTATTGATTTCAGACCTCCTCTTTGGTCCCTTCGCTTGTTGTTTAGCGATACACCTATTATACTATTACATGTGCTTGATTATAATGTTGGGCCTGAGGCCGTATGCGAGGACTAGTTGGATACTAGGTTAGTACACTCCCCTTTGGTAGTGTGGTTTTGTTAGCTGTATGGTTATTTGACTTGAGTGCCTTGCTTGAATGTTGGTGATGGCATGCATTGCATTGTTCATTCATTCTCATGGTTTTTTTTGGTACGATCCCGATTCATGAATTGTCATACCTATCATTCATGATGAAATACTATCTTACTCAGCTTTTATTCTAAACTGGTTTTAACGGGAGTCATACCACATGAATCACTTGATATAGGAGTTTGAGAATTCGAGGTATCTAGGACGTGATCCTCTCTTACTTGAGATATTAGAGGCATCTGGGATGTGCTCAATTTTTACCTTACTAGCCAGCACATCGACGCCCTTTCTTGCATGATTTGAGCTACTTATGATCCTTTTCAGAGTCAACTTACCAGAAGACCTAGATTCATGCCCAGGCAGTGTATACGGACTACCCTTATCCCCTATGAGTCCCTCTGGCCGTGAGTACCATGGTACCAAATGAGGGAGCTACATGGGTTCTACTGATGGTCCTATTGCATCCTCTGCATTCATATGCAGTGCCTATCACTAGTTGATGAGTGATAGATTTACACTCATTGGACGCCTTTTAAGTTCAATCATTAATGTCCTCATTGCCTAATTTTATCCTATTCTGATGATATTTTTATGATTTGCAGCTATGAAGGCTAAAAGAGAAGGCGAGGATCAATACTTGAAAGAAATGCCAAAAACATTGAAAGAAGTAACAGTCACCTAATCAAAGAGCGGATCGGCCAAATGACATGACCTTACCCAAAGTGACAGCGCTCACAATTGAAGATAATCGAGGTAGGTTGAACCAAAAGTGAAATGGCAACTCACCGAAAAGTAAGGGTGAACAAGATGACCATCACCGAAGGTGACAGAACTTCGATAAAAAATGAAGGCTTAAAATGTGAACAAAGGTGGTAATTGGCGATCCACTGAATGTGAAAGGCAGACTCGAATGACTTCACCAATGGAGGTTCAAATACCAGAAGCCTAAAGTAAATGAAAGGCGAGTTGATGAATAGACGATGATCCACCGATCGTGTTCGGCAAGCCTGATTAATGTCACCGAGTTGGTCACGCAACAAATTTTGGAAAACTATAAATAACCCAAAGGAGAGAGAAAATAGAGAGTTTTTGGCAGAAGAATTTTTGAGAGCTTTTTGGTTTGAGAGAGTGTTTGTATGAGACTTTTTCCCTTGTGAAGAACTTCTTTAGTTTTGGGGTTTTCGATTTAACTCTTGCAATTGACAATTGAAAGTTGAAATTAAAGTGGGTGTTGGTGTTGATTATATTTGCTTAATTTTCCTCACATCCAGGATTGCTATCTTGATAGGTATAATTTTCTTACTTTTTGTGATGGGTGGCTAAAACCCCAAGTCTAGGGGTACAATTATGGGGTTGGGTGTTGATTTAATGTAGTGGATATTGTGTTTTACTCTATGTAATAGCTATACATTCATGGATTTAGACAAATTAGCATGGGGTTAATTCATGGGTTAAGGTTGCAAACTTAATCCTATTTTTGATCTCTGATTGATGCTTGGTTGAATATGACCAACATCACTTTGTCTCTCTCCAAGCTTAGAAGAACTATTATTCTGATTTGATTAAGAAGGAGCTGCTCCTGGAGAGAGAAATTGCACTTGACAAAGTTGAAGAAATGCTTCTAATCTTCTAACAGAAGTTGGTGAACTCCGTTGGTTATGCTTTATGCTTGAACCATGAAGGGTGAATAAGGAATGGGTGAGAGAATTTTATGCCAACCTCATGGAAACAGACATGACAATGAGGTTGATCACCATTCGAGGCAAGGTTGTCAACTATGGACCTGAAGTGATCAATGTCATCTATGGGTTGCTAAACCATAATATCGAGGCTTTTACGGCCAAGGGTTGTGAGTCTGATGCTTGGCTAGCATCAAAGCTATGCCCAGGAAAAAATATCCCATGGGCTATCACAAAGGCTGAGATTCTATGCTCAAATTTAACAGCAAAGGAAAGGACATGGATGTCCATAGTATGTAGCTGCATCTCTCCAAGAGGGAACATTAGAAACATCCCGGTGTTGCGGACACAAATAGTGGCATGCATACTTGATGATGTCCCATTGAGCGTGGGCCATTTGATCATGGACGAGTTCCACGAGTTCAGAGTTCATGGAAGCCTCTCTCTTATTGTCCCATCACTGATTACTAAGCTATGAAGATGGGCTGAGGTGAAAGTGCTCCCAGGTGACACTTGGGTGGAACTTAGAAATCAAGTCTTTCCCCTTAAGAAATGTGGTGAGGGCACGGTTTTGAAAAGAAAGAAAAGGAAAGTTGACTCCGGAAAGGCTATACATGTGGCCTTTTGAATCACTGGCTAGTGAATTGCAGATCGTTAAGGATATTGTGAAAAACCTTCCTCAAGGGTCGGATGACTGATCTTCGGGGCCGGTAACCTATGTGCCCAAAAGTGAGTTTTATGCCAACTTGAGATATCAAAGGATGCATAAAGCTCAGCTTGCAAATTTAGAGAAGAGCCTACTCCGGTTTAGAGAAATCGCTTGGTGATTTTAGTTACTCACTTAGCAAAATGAAAAAGAGGGAGAAACTGAGATATGTTCTTCACACGGATATGGAAAGTTTTCACGGGCCTTTGGGAATTGTTGAAGCCAAATGAACAACTCTAGACTTTGAGGCCGGAGGAAGATGGAGATAAACCTGCTGCATGAAGCGATGATGGTGGAGCTAAGTATAGCGAGGCCACCGATACCGATAGAGAGGATTGAGGCATCCCAGAGAGCTTTTTCGTATTCTCTTTGTGATTTTCATAGTTGTGCTGTGAGGACACAACATCCTCTTTAGTTGGGGGGTGCTCCACTTTTGGGTTGTGTCTGCCGTTTTGATTGACATTGTGGATTGATGTTTTGGATGTTGTTGTTTATTGTGATTTTGGTTTAATTATAGTAATATCTTTTGTTAGTTTCTTCTTGTTGTAATAAATTGTGATGGTGATGTTTTATTCTTGTACACCTTGAAGTAGGGGAAGTCTGAGTACCCATAGCTTGTGAGATTGGAAGTCCTTGTGAGTGCTTAATGAAAAGACTTAAATTTGCGCAACGATAGATCAGGTGATGTCATTCTTAAGGGAAAATCATCATTTTGTTGAGTGTAGTTGTCTTTGTAGGGCTTTGAAATGAAGTTGTGACTTGTTTGGTACTAATAGACTTAGTCAAGTCTTGTGAATCATAAATGAGCACCCCTCCAAAATTTTGTGAAAATGGTGGAAGTGAATGATGTTGAGATAATGGTTTGACTATTTTTGTGACTCCAATACTCCAATGTGTAGAGCCGCACATAGCAAGTAGTCATAAACTCGTGGGCATCCTAACCCATAGTCCCAAAAAACATCAGAGGTGAAAGCCTGAGAAACACTTCGAGCATCTTCTACTCCTCTAGCGGCATTGCTCCGGCCACAATCACGGGCTTCCAACCCCAAGTGGTTTTTGGACCTGAGGTTCCTTTGCTGTAGGCTGACCTTGCTTACCACAAGTTAGTGTTGTTGCTTGAGCTTCACCTATAGATGGCGCCTGTTGAATGCCTCCAAGCAAGGTCAGAAGTTGAGTAATGGCCGCTAGAAAGTTTAGAGCTATAGCGAGTATGGGTGGCTGTTTGGCTGGCCCTTTGCCCCAGTCGCTTAACTGGAACCCATGCTGTTGGAGGGTCCCCTGCTGGCTCTATGTCCTTCTCTCTATCAAGGGGTGGTTCTGCTCCCCTATCCGGTAGGGAAGGTCGACCCCTACCTCAAGCCTTTGTACGGCACGTACAAGCTATCCTGTGAAAAGAGTTAAATAAGTGAGATTTTAAGAAACCAATAACACATACAATGCACGAAAGCGCTACAAAAAAGGGAATTTTTTAACGACACGGTGTAGCCTCCCAAAGATAAAATACACACGTCTTCGCAATGATCTGTAGCACTCTACTAGGTATTACCTTTGTACAAGTGAGACCAGTCAACCTGGGGCTCTGATTTCAACATTTCACGATCCGATTCCTCGAGTAATGATGGCACCTACTATAACCCACCAGTAGGTAGGCCAACCCATAATCCAAAATGGCAAGTAATGAGTATAAGGGTAGAACTTATAGAAATAATGCTAAATCAACCATACAAGAAAGAAGCGGCAACAAACAAAAAACTATATACAAATGATCTCTCCAAAAACTTGGAAGTCAAAGGTACTATGCTATCTTAAAAAAGAAAAGAAGTCCCAAAAGTGGACCAATAACATAGTCTTCTCCAAGGAAAAAGACTAGCTAAATATGTATATAAGGAGACATGCCAATCCATGACGCCAAGTTCTAACCCATGTTTCCGATCCCAAAATTCATTGAAGATGGCACGAACAATCACTAGCGGTAGCTGGTACTAGGACCAACATCATGAAACAGATGTAGAGTGTAACATGAAAGAATAGAGGTCAAAGTGAATATGAAAGAAAGCACATAAGCATACTGAAAGTAAATCTAAGTACAACTAAATTAAACCCAAATGGACCCCCATAAGCCCGAAAGGTACACAAAATAACTCGGTCTATAGAGAGAGGAGTACCAAGAGACAAAAATCAGGCTCCCAACCCAAGTAACCTCAAATACTCAATAATCCAATCAACTCCTAGCCCAGCTAGCAAGAGTGAAAATCAATCTAGGCCAACCAACAAGCCAGTCTGCTCCTAACCCAACTAGCAATTGCGATCCAAGGGTTTGTCGACTCCGAAGAGAATCTCATATATCAAGGATGTCCAGCCAGCCAGCACTCCCAGGGGTGTAGGTCACCCATCTAGCAAGACTGACTCGAGGGCATGTTAACTCCGAAGAGCATCTCAAATATCAATACCAAGGCACTGTGGAATGACGTCCACTCACAAGGAGTAATTGGAAGGCTCCAATCCTACAACATGCAATCCCAAGAGTCTGTGAAAGCACAAAACCTTCGGTAATGCATCATAGCCACATAAATAGCGGGAAATAACAGAAGATCTATAAGCTGCCAAATCACCTAAACTAAGGCTCATACTATTAGACTCAAGTCTGCAATTCAAGTCTACGTGGATCTGATCTATCTGAACTAATGTCAGAGAAGGAGCAAGGCTCAGACAATACTAGCCTAATCCTTGACTAAGGCTGAACAACTAGAAAACCAATAAAACAACACAATAAATTTACCACAACATGGAATAACACACATAACTAGCATGATACTATACACGAGAATAAGGTTGATCATCCCTAAAACATAGTACGTAAGAAATCAAATAAGAGTAACTAGCCACCCTCCCCCAATTCACTCGAATCAACATGCATTCATGCATTCAAGTACAATCTAACTAGAAAGGAAGTTGTAGCCTACCCGTAGGCCGACTGAGCACGCTCTAAATCACAAGCCCGAAGCCTTTGCTTTTCAAACATCCTCCAAATGCTTCCATGCGATCAAAAATAGGATCACAATGTAAATACAGTAATTTAGACACAAAAAAACATAAAATGGAAATGGACCAATTTCATATTCAAACAAGAATTATGGGACCGGCACCATAATTTCTAGAGTTGACTCTGTCAAAAGGTTCAAAACTATTCCCCAAAATTGTGTTCCATAATGGAATATAATTTGACGCCCGGAATGAAGAAAACAAGCAACATGCAAATAAATCACCAATTGAGCTCAATTAGAGAGTAAATCAGCCAGCTCAAACAAAATTTAACATCATACGAAGGTTTACCAATGACTTCCAATCACTCCACAGCGTAGCCTTAACCTTCACTGATCCAACAAACTTGAAATCTCCTGATTTCTAGCTATATCGAGCAAGAAATTGCTATTTGAACATTGAAGTCCTAGCTAAAAATGCAACTGGTCTTATTAATCTGATCTTTCCTTCATGAACGCAGAGGAACCCTACAAATACGGGCCTCGCGAACACGGCGAGGGCCCGGAGAATGCGGCTAATAGCAAACTGAGTCCCCACAAACACTGTAGGGACCTCACAAATGCGAGCCCCACAAACACGGCCTGGCCCTCGCGAATGCGACAGCCAGGCTGCCTTGGCTCTCCGAACGATGCCCAAGGTCCACGAATGGAATGGCCATTTTGTCCTGCACCAGCTGATACATATCAGCTAGTTTTTAGAATGTCAAATCTCCGACGGGGTGATTTGAATTCATTTGGAACCCCATGAACGTAAATGAGATATTCAACCCTATCAAATTTGATATTCCAAACTCAACGGAGCAGTCAAAAGTTCTATACGAGGTCATCTCGGAAAAAAGTTGATCCTACCCCTAAACTCTATTTTAAGCCAAAATCCTCAAGGGGTCTCAAAATTAGAATAGTAGCCTCGGGATGCGAAGGAAGGGTTGTTCAAGATCAAATTCAACATATCGGAGAAACCTGCGCTGATGGAATTCTCATCCGAGCTCGTTTACATAGAAAGTTGACTAAATCCAAACCTAGGCCTTTACTAGAAAGTTAAAATGCCTAATCACACAGACTCACATTGAAAGCCTCGGGAGTTGTGCCGACAATGCTAATTTCCTAAAATGACCCTTTCAAACTTGATGAGATTAGTAGAATTGGATTTTGAGGTCCTTTGTGAACATTTGAACAAAAATGACCATTCATAGTTCAAAAGCTCCAAAACACAGAAACTCGCACAAGAACAAAACAAACGATCATGTGTCTAAACTGTCAGTTCCATAAACTCATAAATGGCTTGGGATCGCTATGGAAATTCTATAAACACATAAATGACCTACAGGGTCATTACAATATCATAAAACCATAAACATTATTTTCCTAACAAAAAGGTGAGAAATAATATAAGTATATGAGCCAATGATACTTTATAATGAAGTAAATTAGCTTAATGAAAATATAATTTTTATTAATGTTAATCAAAGCTCTAATATATTTTTACACAACTAAAAATAATAGAGAATAATAACTATACAAATATATTATGATGTAGGAAATATAAAATAATAAATTTAATTAAGGTCCAATTTGTAAAGATTGTATTTTTTAAAATTTAAATTAATTTAAACTATTATTTATGTAATACTCCATTAATGTCAATCAAAACTTGTTTATATATATAGACAATAGAGAATTCCCCAAATATTTAGATTACTTGACCCTCATTCTAAAAATTATTATTTTGATTTACTGGTAAAATTAATGAAAATAAAAATAAAATTTATATTTTTTACTTCTACCCTTAATATTAAATAAGTGCATAAAATAGTTGTAGTCAAATTTAAAGTTTCATTGCATTTTTGATAATGTTAGTTTAGTGAAATAGAACTCTAATTAAAAAAATTTAAGGGGCGTCATATCACGAAGAGGTCAAGTAATATGAAAAGCATGGAGTAGAGAGTGGAGAAAGATAAAAATATACACATATATGCATATACACACATTGCATATTATGTTGAAATAACATTCATAAAAATAATATTCAATTTTTAAGAAAATTAATAAAAATATTCTTCCAATGATAATGTTAATGAACTTAAAGAATAATTTATAGAAACCTATGTTAAAAAATAAATGATATATAATATAAAGAGGTATTATATATATGTGGTATAACAATGGTAAAATCAACAATGCATAGGATAAAGGGGGAGTTTAATGATTGTTCAAAGTTGAGGGGGGTGTTTGATTCTTAAAGCAAAGTTGAGGGGTGAAAATGATTTTCAACCTCTGTCATATTGTTTGATGGAGTTTCTATTATAGTATCTAGGACCTAGGTTATATTTGTATTTGAAAAATGTTATAAAATATATTTATATATTGAATTCAACGTATGGTAATACATAAAATATACTTACTGTAACACCCCAAGCTTCCAAGGGATTTTAAAATGCAGAACTCACCTGAAGACAGTGACCTACGGAGGCCACCTACGGGCCGTAGATGGATTGATGGGCCGTAGGTGGGAACCGTCAATGGTACTATGAAATTTGAGGATTTTCAAGTTTCTGAACTTTGACCTACGGAACAGTAGGACGATTCGTAGTACAGTTGACAGGCCGTACATGTGTTCCGTAGATGCCTTCCAGACTTAGCCTAATTTTCAGCCCAAAATGAACTTTCTGAATCAATTGAGGGAAGAACAGGACGGTCTGTCAATTGATGTACGGACCGTTGATCCTGTTCGTCGATTGGCCCCGACAGTTTTTAACTAAGGGCTTTTTTGGTCTTTTTCCTAATTATTTACCTATTAAGCTAAGTCGGTTATACCCTTAATCTTAGACCTATAAATACTTTCTAAGCCTAATTCCTTTCATTCTAATTCATTCCAAGACTCTCCCTCTCTAAAATATTTCTCTCTCTAAAAAGAAACTCTCTCAACTCTCAAGGAAGAAAAGGAGCTTGAATCCTCCATTGAAGACCTTCAATCTTCTTCAATTTCTTGTGGATTGCTTTGTGGTATGATAGTGTTCACCATTAGGAGTCTTTTCCTCCAATGGGTCCTTCTTCTTCTTCTTCATGATTTTTAAAGGTTTACTCTAACCCAATTGAATTAGGGTTTGTGATCAATCATTGTGGGTTCTTCAATTATGATTTCAATTATTGATTTTATGATTCCTAGTGCACGATTTAGCGTGATAAAGTAACTTAGTGCACGAATTAGCTGAATTACATGATTTGATGTAAAGATTGCATGAACCCCATGATCCCAAGCTAATTTTCCCCAATTTGATAATCTATGCTTTGATTGATGGGTTGAGTTATGGTTTGATGAAGTGAAATCTCTATGAAATCAAGCATGAATTATGAATGAATTGGGGATAATCTTATGAATTTAGCATGACCAAGTCAAAAGCATGATTTTCCTCTATTATGTGAGTTCCTTCAAGTATGAGTAAATTGTCTTAATTATTGCTTTCTAAGCATGAGCTTGCATTGAATTGCATGATATTAGTTGAACTTGCATGAACCCATATGAACTCTATGAACTATGAAATATGAGCATGATGAATTAAGGGTGCTTTGAGTGTAAAGTGCCAAAGTTATGATATGATGATGCTATGGTCGAGTAGTGAAAGGTTTTCGCACGTAATTCTCCAACTATGATAAAAGAAGAACAAAGAGGCGATTACCCATGTTCTTAAGGAGCTGTTCTAACGATGTAAGCTTGGACAATGTCCTTGATAGATGAATATCTATAAGCATGACTTTAGCTTAAATTGATAACCCTAGTTGTCCCTTTTCATGTTTGAGGATATAAATGTGTTAATGACTAATCTGTAGGAATTATGCTTAGCACCGAGTGGATATTGAGATGGAAGCCCTCCCGTTAGTAGAGGCCGGGTCTTCTAGTGAAATCTCTCCCGTTAGTACAGGCCGAGTTTTCTAGATGGAGCTCTCCCGTTATTTGAAGCCGAGTCTCCTAAAGCAATCTCTATCCCGTAAACTATGCTTCCACCATAGGATGTTGTCTTTAAGTAGACATTAGCTAGTGGATCCACATAAGCTAAGAAGTTCATGGTCTTACCTTGGCAAGTAGGACACCTCTTTATGGTGTGGGGTAGACATCGGATTCCGTGTTGATAGCTCACATGGTCTTACATGTCAGTTAAGGCTTTTCCCCACAAGTTAATGAACAAGTGTTCTCATAATGAAGTAAGAAAAGAACAAGGTTTTAGAAAGATCCTAGGATGTCTCATAAGCCGCGTCAAGTAGAGTCTTGTTCTTGAGTGTGAAGCATGCCACATTTATGAATGAGAGTCTATAAGACGTTTAAGAAATTCCAATTCTCTAATTACTCTTAAGTTGTACCATAGAGTTTAACTCTATATATCTCTCTCCTAATCCCTATCCTACATGTTTCAGGATATGGCGACCCGAAGAGCTTACGCAAGAAGAAACATGGGAGAGAATGTGGAACAAGAAGCTCCTCCTCAAGCTCCTCAAGTTTCGGCCGACCCTTTAGCGGAACAGGTGACTAATGCGGAGTTTAGGGCTGCTTTCCAAGTGTTGGCTCAAGCCGCGACGGCTCAAGCCAATAGAGAGGTGGCTCAAGCCGTGACGGCTCAAGCCAATAGAGAGGTGGTGGCTCCCATGAACCCAAATGTGGGTATAGTGGTATCAACAGTGAGGGACTTTACAAGGATGAATCCTTCGGAATTCCATGGCTCTAAGGTTGAGGAAGATCCTCGAGAATTCATTGATAAAGTGTACAAGGTGTTGATGATCATAGGTGTGACGCAGAAAGAAAAGGCGGAGTTGGCCGCTTATCAACTCAAGGGTGTCGCCCAAATTTGGTTCAATCAATGGAAGAGTGAGAGGGCGGTTAATGAGGGTCCTCATGATTGGGAGAAATTCAAGGTTGCTTTTCTTGATAGGTTCTTCCCTCTTGAGAAGAGAGAGGCTAAGGTGCTTGAGTTTATCAACCTTCGACAAGGAAATATGAGTGTGAAAGAGTATGCATTGAAGTTCATACAATTGGCTAGATATGCTCCGTCAATAGTTTCTGACCCAAGGGCAAGAATGAGCAAATTTGTGTCGGGAGTGTCCGATATGTTGGTGAAAGAGTGCCGCACCGCCATGCTTGTGCATGACATGGATATTTCTCGCCTCATGGTTTATGCCGAACAAATTGACGAAGAAAGGCTTAAGGAAAGGTCTAGGGAGACCAAGAGGGCTAGGACCGGAGATGGTAACTCTTCGCATGCAAGGTCTGATGGACATGGTCGTCCTAGATTTCAGAAAAAGTTCTCTAACCAAGGCTCATCCAATGCTCCTCTGAAGTCCAACAATGATAGGGTGTCTAACCCCAAGCCTTAAGGAGGGTATAGTGGTGGTTCTTTATTGGGTCCTTGTGCCAAGTGTGGGAAAAAGCATGAAGGTATATGTCTAGCCGATACGGATGGTTGTTATAATTGTGGAAAGAGTGGTCACAAGATGAGGAATTGTCCATCTCTCACGGCCAAGGGAAGAGAGAATAAGCAAGCTCCACCTAGAGTATCGGGTTTGAATGCTCAGAAGAAAAACCAATTTTATGCACTTCAGGCTCGCCATGAGCAAGAAAGCTCTCCCGATGCGGTTACCGGTATGTTAAGAGTTTTCCATTTTGATGTATATGCTTTGCTTGATCCCGGTGCTATCTTGTATTTAGTGACGCCATATGTGTCTATGAGGTTTGATGTTCTTCCGGATGCATTGCTTGATCCTTTTCGTGTTTCTACTCCGATTGGAGAATCTATCATGGCTAAGAGAGTTTATAGTGATTGTCCCATTTTCTTATCCCATAGAGTCACTCATATTGATCTTGTAGAGCTTGATATGCTAGATTTTGATGTTTTTCTTGGGATGGATTGGTTGTATGCTTGTTATGCCTCTATTTATTGTAGGACCCGAATGGTCAAGTTTCAGTTTCCAAATGAGCCTATCCTAGAGTGGAAGGGAGGAAATTCTATGTTTCGAGGTCAATTTGTTTCTTATGTAAAACCTAGACAGATGATATCAAAGGGTTGCATTTACCATCTTGTTAAGGTGAGGGATATAGATTCCGAGACCCCTACTCTCGAGTCGGTCCCTGTTGTTAATGAGTTTCCGGAAGTGTTTCCCGATGACTTGCCTGGTATTCCTCTCGAAAGGGAAATAGACTTCGGTATTGACCTTCTCCCAGATACGCAACCTATTTCTATTCCTCCTTATAGAATGGCTCCGGCGGAACTAAAGGAACTAAAAGAGCAGTTGAAAGACTTGTTGGATAAGGGTTTCATCCGGCCAAGTATTTCTCCATGGGGTGCTCCGGTCTTGTTTGTAAGGAAGAAAGATGGTTCACTCCGTATGTGTATCAACTATCACCAATTGAACAAGGTTACCATTAATAATAAGTATCCTCTACCAAGGATAGATGACTTCATTGATCAACTTCAAGGGGCTAGTTATTTCTCTAAGATCGACCTTCGTTCGGGCTATCACCAATTAAGGGTGAAGGAAGAAGATATTCCGAAAATGACTTTTCGGACTAGGTATGGTCACTACGAGTTCTTGGTAATGTCATTTGGATTGACAAATGCTCCGGCCGCATTTATGGACTTGATGAATAGAGTGTTTAAGCAATACCTTGGCATGTTTGTGATTGTGTTTATTGACAACATTTTGATCTACTAAAAGAATGAGGGTGAACATGTTAATAATTTGAGGATTGTGTTGCAAGTCCTCAAGGACCAACAACTCTTTGCGAAGTTTAGTAAATGTGAGTTTTGGCTAAGGTCAGTGGACTTTCTTGGTCACATTGTTTCTGGTAAGGGCATTGAGGTAGATCCTAAGAAGACGAAAGCGGTTAAGAATTGGCCCAG
The DNA here is from genome assembly GCA_018342035.1 of Solanum appendiculatum. Taxonomy (NCBI): domain Eukaryota; kingdom Viridiplantae; phylum Streptophyta; class Magnoliopsida; order Solanales; family Solanaceae; genus Solanum; species Solanum appendiculatum. The sequence continues at coordinate 1,504,496 of JAGDQO010000336.1, forward strand.
ACCTTTATCACCTTCGGATATCCATAGTTTCTTGGGCTTAGCTGATTATTATAGGAGGTTTGTTGAAAGTTTTTCATCCATGGCTTCTCCATTGACGGCGTTGACTCAAAAGAAGGTCAAATTTGCATGCTCCGAGGCATGTGAGAAGAGTTTTCAAGAGTTGAAGGATCGACTTACTTCGGCTCTGATATTGACTCTACCGGAAGGATCCGATGGTTTTGTAGTTTATTGTGATGCCTCGAGAATTGGGCTAGGATGTGTTCTTATGAAAAATGGGAAAGTCATTGCTTATGCTTCAACGCAACTTAAGGTGCATGAAAAGAACTATCCTACTCATGACTTGGAATTAGCGGTAGTTGTGTTTGGTTTGAAAATATGTTGACATTATTTGTATGGAGTACATGTAGATGTCTTCGTCGACCATAAGAGTTTGCAATATGTGTTTAAACAGAAAGATTTGAATCTCCGCCAAAAAAGGTGGCTCGAGTTATTAAAAGACTATGATATGAGTGTTCTCTATCACCCGGTAAGGCTAACGTGGTGGCGGATACCTTAGTCGATTATCTATGGGTAGTGTTGCTCATGTTGAGGATGGTAAGAAAGAGTTGGTTCGCGATGTCCATAGATTGGCTCGATTAGGTGTTAGATTGGTTGATTCTACTAAAGGTGGTGCTACGGTTCACAAGGGTTCCGAATCCTCTTTTGTGCATGATGTGAAAGCTAAACAAGGTCTTGATCCTAACTTGGTTGAACTAAAGGAAGTGGTACTCAAGAAGTCCATAGAGGTTTTCTCCCAAGGGGGAGATGGTGTGCTTCGATTCAAGGTCGTTTGTGTGTCCCCAATGTAGAGGGTTTAAGAGAGCAAATTTTATCAAAAGCCCATAGTTCTCAATATTCCGTCCACCTAGGAGCTACCAAAATGTACCGTGATTTGCGGGAAATTTATTGGTGGAATGGAATGAAGAAAGATATTGCGGAATTTGTGGCTAAGTGTCCTAATTGCCAACAAGTGAAAGTTGAGCATCAAAGGCCGGGAGGTTTGACCCAAGATATTAGTATTCCTACTTAGAAGTGGGAAGATGTGAATATGGATTTTATTGTGGGTTTGCCTCGCATGAGGCGACAATACAATTCGATTTGGGTTGTAGTTGATAAAATGACGAAGTCAGCCCACTTCATTTCAGTAAAAACTTCTTATTCGGCGGAGGATTATGCTAAGTTGTATTTGAGAGAGATGGTTAGGCTGCATGGAGTGCCTTTATCCATCATCTCCGATCGTGGTGCACAATTTACTTCTCAATTTTAGAAGTCGTTCAAAAAAGCCTTGGTATTCGTGTTAAGCTTAGTACGGCCTTTCATCCCAAAACTGATGAGCAAGCAGAGTGCACTATTCAAACCTTGGGATGATCACTTGCCTTTGATTGAGTTTGCTTATAATAATAGCTACCATTCTAGTATTGGTATGGCTCCATTTGAGGCTCTCTATGGTAGGATGTGTAGATGACTTATAGGTTGGTTTGAAGTTGATGAAGTTGCTTTGATAGACCCGGAGTTAGTGCATGAGGCTATGGAGAAAGTTTGACTTATTAGGGAGAGGTTGAAAATTCCTCAAAGTCGACAAAAGTCCTATGCCGATGTTAGGAGAAGAGAATTAGAATTCGATGTAGATGATTGGGTTTACTTGAAAATCTCACCCATGAAGGGTGTAATGAGATTTTGGTAGAAAGGGAAGCTTAGTCCCCGTTATGTAGGCCCATATCAGATCTTGAGATGTGTTGGTAAGGTTGCTTATGAGCTTGACTTGCCTAATGATTTGGCATCTGTGCATCCAATTTTCCATGTCTCATTATTGAAGAAGTGTGTTGGTGATCCGACCACTATAGTGCCATTAGAGAATCTTTGCATAAAGGATAGTCTTTCTTATGAAGAGGTTCCGGTTGAGATTTTAGACCGGCAAGTCCGAAAGTTAAGAAATAAGGAAGTTGCTTCCGTGAAAGTTCTATAAAGGAATCAATTGGTTGAGGGTGCTACTTGGGAGGCCGAGGCCGATATGATGTCCCGATATCCTCATCTCTTTCTTTCCGATCCTACTCTAGCTTGAGGTATCTTGATCCTCATGGTTCATTCTTTTGGTCTCATGTGTCATAATTGATTTCCATAATTCCTTGATTATGTATGTTCATGAAGAGTCTTATATGATTATGTGCAGTTGAGTATGAGTTGCATAAAGTCTTCATGATATGATGTGTTGATCATGCTTTAGCTTGGAGTTGATGTTTCCTCCTCGAATATGTGAATTTATGTGATTGCATGCTAGGTTGGGTTGTTAGTCCGTGTCTATTACCCTTCTCAAGATGTCTAGATTCTCATACGAGGATGAATGTTCCCACGAGGGAGATATTGTAACATCCCAAGCTTCCAAGAGATTTTAAAATGCAGAACTCACCTGAAGAAAGAGACCTACGTTGGCCACCTACGGGTCGTAGATGGATTGATGGGCCGTAGGTGGGAACCGTCAATGGCACCACGAAATTTGAGGATTTCAAAGTTTCTAAACTTTGACCTATGGAATAGCAGGACGGTTCGTAGTTCAGTTGACGGGCCATAGATGGGTTCCGTAGATTCCATCAAGACTTAGCCAAATTTTCAGCCCAAAATGAACTTTCTGAATCAATTGAGGGGAGAACAGGACGGTCCATCAATTAATGTACGGACCGTAGATCCTGTCCATCGATTGGCCCCGACAGTTTTTAATTAAGGGCTTTTTTGGTCTTTATCCTAAATGTTTACCTATTAAGCTAAGTCGGTTATACCCTTAATCTTAGGCCTATAAATACTTTCTAAGCCTAATTCCTTTCATTCTAATTCATTCAAAAACTCTCCTCTCTAAAATATTTCTCTCTCTAAAAAGAAACTCTCTCAACTCTCAAGGAAGAAGAAGGAGCTCGAATCCTCCATTGAAGACCTTCAATCTTCTCCAATTTCTTGTGAATTGCTTTGATGTATGATAGTGTTCACCATTAGGAGTCTTTTCCTCCAATGGGCCCTTCCTCTTCTTCATAATTTTCAAAGGTTTACTCTGACCCAATTGAATTAGGGTTTGTGATCAATCATTGTGGGTTCTTCAATTATGATTCCAATTATTGATTTTATGATTCCTAGTGCACGATTTATGGTGATAAAGTAACTTAGTGCATGAATTAGCGTGAATTACATGATTTGATATAAAGATTGCATGAACCCCCATGATCCCAAGCTAATTCTCCCCAATTTGATAATCTATGCTTTGATGTTGGGTTGAGTTATGGTTTGATGAAGTTTATGAATTCTCTATGAAATCAAGCATGAATTATGAATGAATTGGGGATAATCTTATGAATTTAGCATGATCAGGTCAAAAGCATGATTTTCCTCTATTATGTGAGTTTCTTCAAGTATGGGTAAATTGTCTTAATTATGTCTTTCTAAGCATGAGCTTGCATTGAATTGCATGATATGAGTAGAACTTGCATGAACCCATATGAACTCTATGAACTATGAAATATGAGTATGATGAATTAAGGGTGCTTTGAGAGTAAAGTGCCAAAGTTATAATATGATGATGCTATGGTCAAGTAGTGAAAGGTTTTCTCACGTAATTCTCCCACTATGATAAAAGAAGAACAAAGAGGTGATTACCCATGTTCTTAAGGAGCTATTCTAATGATGTAAGCTTGGACAAGGTCCATGAAAGATGAATATCTATAAGCATGACTTTAGCTTGAATTGGTAACCTTAGTTGTACCTTTTTATGTTTGAGGATATAAATATGTTAATGACTAATCCGTGATAATTATGCTTAGCACCGAGTGGATATTGAGATGGAAGCCCTCCCGTTAGTAAAGGCCGGGTCTTTTAGTGAAAGCTCTCCCGTTAGTAGATGCCGTGTTTTCTATATGGAGCTCTCCCGTTAGTTGAGGCCGAGTCTCCTAATGCAATCTCTATCCCATAAACTATGTTGCCACCATAGGATGTTGTCTTTAAGTAGACATTTGCTGGTAGATCCACATAAGCTAAGAAGTTCATGGTCTTATCTTGGCAAGTAGGACACCCCTTTACGGTGTGGGGTAGACACCGGATTCCGTGTTGATAGCTCACATGGTCTTACATGCCGGTTAAGGCTTTCCCCACAAGTTAATGAACAAGTGTTCTCATAATGAAGTAAAGAAAAAAAGGAAAGATGATTTAGCTTGCTTTGGCTTTGATATATGCTTTATGTTTCATGTTTCTCATGTTTTTAGCTTGGCCATTGCATGTCATGATTATGTCTCTATCTCTAGCATGTTTTATGTGTTTATGCGCATTGCTATCATACTTAGTACTTTATTGTGCTAACGCATACTCTTGCCTACATCAACTTCTTTGGTGTAGGACGCGGCAGTTCTCCTACTCGTTGCTAGAGAATTGACTTAGAATTGGGAAGAAGACTTGGTGAGTCCTCATCCGTCCGAGGACATAGCCTTGTTGGATTTTACTTTGATGTCTTTCCTTATATTGGGTATTGTATTGGGCTGCATCCCTATCACTTTTATTCGTATTCTATGATGTTAGAAGGCTTTGAGACATGAGTTGTAGACTTCCGTTGTTTTGAATAAAGCTTCGATATAAAAATCTTCTCTTGAACTCTTATTTCTCTATTATCTTGTATGTTATGTATGCTAAGGGCTTATATGAGGCCTCTCGGGGTCTTATACGCCGTGTTACATGTAGGGGCTTCCCTGGGTTGTGGCACTTACATACACGTAAGGTTATTCAGTTCGTTTGAGAATTTTTTAGTTTTTATAATAAATAAAAAAGTACATCCCAATTGTTCGGGACATTATACACTTAAATAAAACTTCACGGTTTTATTGAGAAAATGATATAAACTGGTTCGGTACGATTATGTTCTATCAGTTTGGTCGATTTTTCATATTCCTTTGACACCCCTAATATTTAGCGTCTTATGACCGAAATTTGCACACAGAGTCTCTGAAGTTTTGCTCCACGCGCATTAGGCTTGCTTTGCACCATCATCTTCTTTGCTGACACAATATCTATGTGGTGACTGGTCACTGACGTGGGTACAACTTGGAATATTTTTTTTTATAATTCAATTTTCTTTCAAAATTCCACTAATGGATCATTAAAAATCTTCGACAACTTTTACTTGAAAATCTTAGATCAAAAGAACTTTCTTCCTCCTCCTTCTTCTCCTTCTTCTTCTTCTCCTTCTCCTTCTTCTTATTCTTTCTCTTCTTCTTCTTCTTCATCATCATCTTCTTCTTCTTTAAGAACTCATGAAGATCACCAAAAACATTGATGTACTTCAAAATTTCACAACTCACTCAATTTAGATATGATTTTCATGAAATTTCAAATACGAGCTGCTTTCAGCCTCACAAACAAATTTAAATAGTTTTTAACCCCCAATAGTACGCCGATAATATACCCATTTCCTCCATTTTCAAGCTATGAAGAACAGCATGATCATAAAGAACACCAAGAACAAACCCAAATTGAAATCTTCACCAAATAACTTCAAATTTCAAGAATATCTTCCCTCCAAGCTACAAAACAAAAACCAATATTATTTGAGCTCGAATTCTACCTCAAACAACAAGACCCTATTGAAATTTCTTCAAAGTCTTAAAGCTTCAAGCTCCTTAATGTCGGATTATTCTTCCCAACTCCAAATCAGTTGAATTTTAAACATAGACTCAAAAAATACTAGGAACAAGAAACTAGTGTCAAAATCAACAACAAAAACATGAATAAAAATAGTTTTTTCAAAACATTTGGCAGATTTATGAGAACTTTTTTTTATATTTGGGAAACCAAGACTAGATTTTCTCTTTAAAATCTAAACATAGGCTCTTGTTACAAAAAGATCATAATAAAAGGGGCAATTGAAAGAAATAAGAAAACATATGTGGAATTATCTAAATCTAATAGAATTTATAAGCAACAATAGACTTTATACCTTTACTACTCAACTGAATCTGATTAAATAACAATAACTGAAACATAATCAAAAACAAGAAAACCAAATTGAATCCACAAAGAGGTTAACTCGATGATTAATTAATCTAGAAGAAGTTAACTCAAGCAATATAGTGAATCCATCATTATCACTCAACTACAATTATCAACTACGAACTAGACTAATGCTAGGCTTCACCTAGGAACTAGAAGCTTCGAGCTTTCCAATATTCAATTCATAAGAATCTTCATAATCTAAGTCTTCCAAAAATGAGGAAAACTACCATTTATACTAGGAAGAAAAAAGACACTTCTTTAATATTTTTTACCCTTAATGAGATAAGGGTCTTGTTTGGTTGCCTTCTTTTGTGATTCTTGAATATATGAGATGATCATTCACACACATGGCCTCTTTCTTATTTCTTTTCACTTTGATGGACTTTCAACAAATTATATGTCATTATTTCGTGTCCATCAAACTTTTCTAATGATTTCATAGGGTCTATGCTATCCATACCGTTATTAATACTTCTTCAAGGAATCATATGAGAACTGAGCCCAACTAATCAAAGGTAACCCGAGTAGTCTGCAATCAAGTTAGGGCCTCCACCATTGCTTCACTGGCCCATCAAGCTAGAACGAAGTATAACTAACCCGAGGTTATGCAACCTCTCCTTGCAACTGACAAGAAACTCGTGAGTACCTCGCCCACAATAACTACCTAGGAGGACCCAATCTAATGAACCATCCTTACATCTTATACTCCTCAGAAGATATAATTGGCCTAGGTTCTACAGGTAGAGAAAAAGTCATAACAGGGTGGACACTAAATCAATAATTTTGGACTTCCAATGATGGGTACTATGCATGGTCCATTGGTCATCTTACGGACCGTACATACCAACCGTCGTTCTGAACTTTTACCCTCAAAATTTCACTATGTCTAAGAGAGACCTACGAGACCTATCTATGACTTATACATTGGACGACGTACTGTCCTGCTAAACCGTCAAAAGGATACTGGAACTTGACATTTTGAAAATATTTAACCTGTCACCTATGATTTCCACCTACAGCCCGTAAGTCGACCTACGGTCCGTAGATGGTTTCCGTCAGTGCTGGCACCAGTTCTGAAAAATTTGTAATTTTCCTTCTTTTCAAATCCGAGGTGTTACACATAGACATGATTATATGAGGATTTAAACATGATATGCATGACAAAGCTAAAGCATAAGTAAAAACCTTTAAAGAAAAGTAAATCATAAACAAGGTCAATTCCTTCTTAAAAAATAGTGAAAGCTTTCATAAAACCTTTGAAGGTAACATAGTTCATTTTGTGGGAACAATAAAATCACGCGAGCTATAACATGGAATCCGATGTAACTCTCACATCGAAAAAGGGATTCTACTTGCCAAGGTACTCTTTGTAACATTTATTCATATGCTATTTGTTGATCCACTTGCTAGATCATTTAAGACAATCCTACAGGGAAACATAGTTTAGGACAAAGAGATTGCTTCTTGAGACCCGACCTCTACTAACGGGAGAGCCTTTATCTCAAAGTCCTCTCGGTGTTAAGTTAGATCCCAACAAAATAAGTCATGATCATATTCATATCATCATACATGGAAAGGCACAATTAATCTACCAATCCAATCATAAGTCATCATAGAGTAGCTCCTAAAATCACGATTCATATGTGTTTGAGAAAACCTTTAACAACCATGAATTTAATAATATGTTAGAAAACCATTCACAATTCATTGATACCTATCTCATAAGCATCCTTAGTTTATAAGCATAATTTCATAAAACATGCATTTCTATCATAAATTCATAAGGTTTCTTCAAAAATTCATCGTCATAATCAAGTAAAAAGCATGAGTCTAAATAAAATCAATTGTAAACCATGTAGTTTAATCAAATCATGCATAATAATATTGAAATTGAACAATTGAACCATAATCAAATAAGACACAGCGAGATTGACATGAATTCTAATTAAATTGGGTGAAATTGAATTGGAAACATGATATTCTTTTGAGACCCAATGGATGAATGGAAATCCATTGGTGAATTTTCACATACCTTGATAATCAAAGCCCTAAAATGTCAAGAGATTGAAGTTTTGAAGCTTGAAACCCGAGCTTTTCTTCCTTTAGTTGAGAGAGAATTGGAGAGGATAAATTTGTATGAGAATTAGGGATTTGAGAGAATGAGAGGGTTTGGATAGTTTTAGGAATTGAAAATTAGTTAAAGGGGTAGTTATAGGTGCATAAAGATATAGTTTAAGGGTTAGGTGGGTAGGGAATGACCAAAATACTCATAATTAAAACTGCCGGAGTGACCTATGGTTCCGACCTATGGTCTGTAGGACTTATTACAGCTCGTACTGGTCAATCCTAGCGTCACTTATTGGGACGTAAAATCCATTCAATTTCCATGAGAAATTTCTACGACTCATCAACCATTCTACGGCTCGTAGAACCAACTCATAGAACCCAAGTTCAAGCCAAAAATTTCACTAAGTTTGGAGCCCTTCGACGGAACCCATCTACGACCCGTACAACAAACTATGACCCATCTTATTCACTTGTAGGTCAACTTACTGGGACTTGAAAACTCAAAATCTCCAAGCAAGTTCTATGACATTGTTTCTACGGCCCGTAGAACTTCTTACAGTCTGTAATTGGACTCGTAGTTCAATGCTTTAGTGTAAAACGGAACTTTTCCCTTTTAATCAAACTTTCTAATTTCAGGTGTTAAAAATTTCATAGTAAACTATTAAAGATCACAAAATAATATAAAACTAATGGTTTCAAGAATTATTGTAAAAGTGGTTCATAAGTAGATTCTCCATCAAAAAAATTTAACAACCTCCTACATAATACCTAGGAAGAGTATTTATATACATCTAATTCTAAACAAAATAAACTAAGGAAACTAAGGAAAATTAGGATTCGACAGCCCTTCCTACGGACCACGACATATGGACCATAGGTCCATCTACGGGTCGAGGAATCCACTAGTGGAAGCAGTCTTCAAAATTATTCTTTCAAGATCTCTTCTATGGACGGGACCTATGGTCTGTAGACTAGTGTACGGTCCATCCTTCTTAGTTGTAGCCCAAATCGTGGAGATTGAATCTCTGTTAATCTTCTAGTCTTGACGTACGGCTCGTACAACTTCCTACGGCTGTGGTCTTCTCTCGAAGATTCATACTTAGTTTCAAAAAATTGTGATCCCATTTGTGATTTCCACCTACGGCTCGTAGAAACTACTACGGCTTGTAGGTTGAATCAAGGAACACCAAATTCTAGCTACTAATACTGTAGTATCTGTCTGAGCTACCATAGCATATTTTCTTCCAAGATAAACACAAGACAACATCAAATCTACTAAAAAAATTCTTAAAATACATGCAAAACCTCATGTTTAAAGCATTACAAGTACCATAAATTTGTGGTACATAAGAGGTTGAATAAAAGTTACCGGTTGACAATCCAAACCTCTAGATGGTTGAGGCTGAGTTTTCCATGAGGGACAAGACAAACGTTGATGAGAACAATGAGGCAAATCCTCCTAGATTTGTAGTGAATGTCGAGGACAAAAAAAGGAGAAAACTACTAAGGGTGATGAGCCTAAGTGTCCCCCTCCTTATCTTTAACAAACATCAAGAAAAAGGAAGATGAACACTTTCAAAAGTTTGCTGACCAATTAAGAAAATTGTTAGTGAATATTCCATTGATTGATACATTATTGCAATTACAAGTGTATTCAATGTTCATGAAAAAGTTGGTACAAAAGAAACGAGTTGTTGAGGTCAATGAAGTTGAAATGTATGATCATTGAAATATTCTGGCCGGGTCAATGCTCCCAGAGTGGTAGATGGTACACTCGTTTGGCTGGATCAATGCCCTCGGAGTGGTAGATGGTACATTCGTTTGGCTTGGTCAATGCCCTCGGAGTGGTAGATGGTACACTCATTTGGCTGGGTCAATGCCCCCAGAGTGGTAGATGGTACACTCGTCTTGCTAAGTCAATATCCCTGGAGTGATAGATGGTACACTCGTCTAGCTGGGTCAATGCCCCATGAGTGGTAGATGGCACACTCGTCTGGCTGGGACAATGCCCCCGGAGTGGTAGATGGTACACTCGTCTGGCTGGGTCAATGTTCCGGAGTGGTAGATGGTACACTTTTCTTGTTGGGTCAATGCCCCCGGAGTGGTAGATGGTACACTCGTTTGGCTGGGTCAATGCCCCCGGAGTGATAGATGGCACACTCATCTGGCTCGGTAAATGCCCCTGAAGTGGTAGATTACACACTCGTCTGCCTTGGTCAACTCCCCCAGAGTGTTAGATGGCTCTCTTGGCTGGTATGGGCTGGGCCCAAGGCGATGCCCCCGGAGTGATAGCCTATTTGGACAGTTGGATGCTGGGTTATTTAGAGGGGTCATTGTATCCCCACCCTTTTTGCAGTACTCGACTGGCTGGGTTTATGCCCCCGGAGTAGCTTGCTGGATTGGCGTATTGCTTTTGGAAGTCAGACTTGTGGTTGGTTGAGTATTGGTTACTTGTTTGGTTCGGAGTTCTGTTCCTTGATCCTGTAGTTCTAGCGTTTAAGTGCACCTGTCGGGCTTATGGGTTCCATTCGAGTTTTTACTTAAACTTGCGCATGAGTGTGCCCAGCGGATCTTATGGGGGGCTCAGCTGGGTTTAGCGTAGATATCCTCAGTTTACATTTCGTTTTCTTTGTTTCCATTCTGTTGCCCTCTATTGTTGATTCTATCTTGTCTGCCTGTTTTTACCTTTCTTGCTCAGTCGGCTTATGATGCCTACTGGGTACATATGGTTTTGGTACTCATGCTACACTCTGCATCTTATTTCGTGATGCAGGTCCAAGCACCAGTTATAAGCATTGAGATCGGCCCTGCAGTTTCAGTTCAGGAGACTAGCGTGAGCACATGGCGTTCTGGGATTACCTATCGCCTTCTGTATTTATCTTTTGGCTTGCCTTTTGTTTTCGTGACAGTTGTTTCTGTGGTCCACTTTTGGGACTTGTAGTCTTGTTAGTGGTTCTGTACATGTGACTTCCAGGTTTTGGGAGGTGTCTCGTATATATTTAGTTTGTTTCATTTCAGCCTTCGGTTATGAGTTCTTATGGTATGCTTGCGCTTTGTCTGCAATTAGTTTCCACTCTTAATCCCATTACTGTTAAGTTCTGAGATGGAGTTTGGCTTGCCTACTAGTGGGATGGTAGGCGTCATCATGACTTGTGATATCGGGTCGTGACATGGTCGTTCTAGATTCCCGCAAAAGTTTTCCAGTCAAGGTTCCTCCAATGCTATTCTTATGTTGAACAAAGATAGGGTGTTTAACCCTAAGCCTCAATGAGGGAATGGTGGTGGATTTTCATCGACAACTTGTGCAAAATGTGGAAGGAAGCATGAGGGTAAGTGCTTAGCCGGTACGGATGGTTGCTTTGGTTGTGGGTAGAGTGGTAATAAGATAAGAGATTTTCCATCACTTACCTATAAGGGAAGAGAAGATAGATAAGCTCTGCCTAGTATTTGAGTTCAAGTGCTCCAAAGCAAAACTGATTCTATTCAATTCAGACTCGTCATGAGCAAGAGGGTTCTCCCGATATGGTTATCGCATGTTGAAAGTCTTTCATATTAATGTTTATGATTTGCTTGATCCCGGTGCTACCTTGTCTTTTGTGATGCCATTTGTGGCTATGAGGTTTGATATTCTTTTGGATGTGCTGTTAGACCCCTTTTCTGTCTCCACTCCTATTGGTGAATCTATTGTTGCTTAGAGAGTGTATAGAAATTGTCCCATCTCCTTATCTTATAGAGTCACTCATGTTGATCTTGTAGAGCTTTATATGATAGATTTTGATGTATTCTTGGGATGGATTGACTGCATTATTGTTATGCTTCCTTTGATTGTAGAACCCGAGTGGTCAAGTTTTAGTTTCCAAATGAGCCTATCCTTGAGTTGAAAGGGAGAAATTCTATGTCTTAGGGTCAGTTTGTTTCTGGTCATAAAGCTAGAAAGATGATTTCTAAGGGTTGCATATACCATCAAGTTAGGGTAAGGGATATGGATTCTAAAACCCCTACTCTTGAGTCAGTCCCCGTTGTTAACGAGTTTTCGGTATTGTTTCCCGATGATCTACCTAGCATTTCTCCCGAAAGGGAAACAGACTTTGATATTGACCTTCACCGAGATACGCAACCTATCTCTATTTCTCCTTACTGAATGATCCGGCATAACTTATGGAATTAAAGGAACAATTGAAAGATATTTCGGATAAAGGTTTCATCCGATCGAGTATCTCTTCATGGGGTGCTTCAGTTTTGTTTGTTAGAAAGAAGGATGGTTCACTCCGTATGTGTATCGATTACAGCCAATTGAAAAAGGTTACCATTAAGAATAAGTATCCTCTTCCAAGGATAGATGAATTGTTTGATCAACTCCAAGGGGCGAGCTACTTCTCTATGATTGATCTTCGTTTGGGCTATCACCAATTGAGGGTGAAGGAAGATGACATCCCAAAGATAGCTTTTCGTAATAGATACGGATACCATGAGTTTTTAGTGATGTCCTTTGGCTTGACAAATTCTCCAGCCACATTTATGGATTTGATGAATAGGGTGCTTAGACCATACCTTGACATGTTTGCGATCGTGTTTATTGATGATATTTTGATTTACTCAAGGAGTGATGATGAGCATACCGATCATTTGAGGATTGTGTTGTAAGTCCTCAAGGACTAACATTTGAGGATTGGCTCGATTGGGTGTTCGGTTGGTTGATTACACCAAGGGTGGTGTTATGGTTCATAATGGTTCAGAATTGCCTTTTGTGTCTGATGTGAATGCCAAGCAAGGACTTGATCCGAATTTGGTTGGATTGAAGGAAGCAGTGCTTAAGAAGTCCGTTGAGGCTTTCTCCTTAGGGGGAGATGGATTGCTTTGATATAAAGGTCATTTGTGTGTTCCCGATGTAGATGACTTGAGAGAACAAATCTTATAAGAAGGCCATAGTTCTTGATATTCCATTCACCTAGGAGCCACCAAAATTTATCGCAACGTGCGGGAGGTCTATTGGTGGAATGGAATGAAGAAGGATATTGCGAAATTTGTGGCTAAGTGTCCTAATTATCAACAAGTGAAATTTGAGCATTAAAAGCCAGGAGGTTTGTCCCAAGATATTTGTATTCCTACTTGGAAGTGGGAAGATTTGAATATGGACTTCATTGTTGGTTTACCACGCATATGGCGACAACATGACTCAAAAGGGGCTTGGTATTCGTGTTAACCTTTGTATGACCATTCACCCTCAAATCATTGGGCAAGCGGAGAATACTATCCAAACTTTGGAAGACATAATTAGAGCTTGTGTGATTGACTTTAAGGGTAATTGGGATGATTATTTGCCTTTAATTGAGTTTGCTTATAATAATGGGTATCATTCGAGTATTGGTATGGCTCCATTTGAGGCTCTTTATGGTAGGAGGTGTAGATCTCCTATAGATTGGTTTGAAGTGGTGAAGTTGCATTGATAGGTCCCGATTTGGTACATGAGGCCATGGAGAAAGTTCAACTTAGTAGAGAGAGGTTGTAAATGGCTAAAAGTAAACAAAAGTCTTATGCCGATATTAGAAGGAGAGATCTAGAATTTGATGTTGATGATTGGGTCTACGTTAGAAGGAGAGCTATAGAATTTGATATTGATGATTGGGTCTACTTGATGATTACACCCATGAAGGGTGTAATGAGGTTTTGAAATAAAGGGAAGCTTAGTCCCTGTTATTTGGGCCCATATAAAATTTTGAGGCGTATTGGTAATGTTGCTTATGAACTTTACATACATAATGACTTGCCATCGGTGCATCCGGTTTTCCATGTCTCCTTGATGATGAAATGCATTGATGATCCGACATCTATAGTACCATTGGAGAATCTTGGTATAAAGGATAGCCTTTCTTATGAGGAAGTTCCGATTGAGAATCTAGACCGGCAAGTTCGAAAGTTGAGAAATAAAGAAATTACTTCTGTGAAGGTTCTTTGGAGGATTCTGTTAGTTGAGGGTGCTACTTGGGAGGCCGAGGCCGATATGATGTCCCGCTATCCACTTCTCTTTCCCTTCGTTCCTAGTCTAGCTTGAGGTATTTAGTTCCTCATGGTTTACTCTTTTGGTTTCATGTGTCTTAGTCATTTCCATAATTCCCTATTTATGCATATTGATGAAAAGCTTAAATTTTGAGAAAATTAGTTAACTTGATTGATTTCTTCATGTTTATGTGCATTTTGGTATGAATTGCATATAGACTTTATCAAATGATGTTTTGTACATGCTTAAGCTTGGAGTTGATGTTTTCTGCTCAGATATGTGCATTTATGTGGTTGCATTCTTTTTGGGCTGTTATATCTTGTTCCTACCCTCCTTATGATGTCTTGAATTCCATTTGAGGATGAAAGTTCCCAAGGGGTAAATAATGTAACACCTTAGATTTGAAAAGAAGGAAGATTGCAGATTTTTCAGAACTAGTGCAAGCATTGACGGAAGCCATCTACGGACCGTAGGCCGACTTATGGGTTGTAGGTGGATGTTTAAATATTTTCAAAATGTCAAGTTCCAGCATCCTTTTGACGGTTCAACAGGACGGTCCATCGTCCAATGTACGAGTCGTAGATACCTCTCGTAGGTAACTCTTAGACTTAGTGAGATTTTGAGGGTAAAAGTTATGAACGGCGGTTGGTATGTACGGTCCATAAGAGGACCAATGGACTGTACATGGTACCCATCGTTGGAAGTTCAAAATTCTTTGTTTCTGGATCTAACCTAGTGTTGACCAGGACAGTCCATTGTTTGACCTACGGACCGTGGGTTCCAACCGTAGGTCAGGGTCCGACAGTTATTTTTTAGTGCTTTTTCACCATTTCCTAAATTAATTAATACCCAATCTAAGACAATTTAGTCCTTAACCTTGACCTTATATAAGTTTTCTAAGCCTAAAATCTACCCTTTTACAATCACTCTTCAATTCTCCCAAATCCCTCTAAAATTTCCCCCAAATATTTCTCTCTCTAAAGAAGAAGAAGAAAAAGAAGAAGAGGAAGAATCTAGGGTTTCTAGATTCAAGACACCTAATCCTCCATTGATTTCAAGGTTTTAGAATTAAGGTATGATGGCTTTCACCTATGGAGGACTTTCCTCGATAGGGTTCCTAAATTCCACAATTTTCAAAGTAAGAATTCTCCAATTGAAATTAGGGTTTTCTTCTGCCTTATGGGTTCCTTCAAATTATTAGCTAATTGATTTATTTATGGCTTTTTCTGCATGATTTTGAGTTAAATTGCATGTTTTAAGTTGAATCCCCATGAACCCATATGAAATCTATGATTTCTAGATTATGATTAATGATGAATCTTTAATATATGAAAAGATGGAATTTATGTAATTATGCATGCTCTTTATGAAATTGGGATAAATGATTTAAGCTTGTCTTGAGAGTGAAGCATCAATGTTGTTGTTGTTGTATTTTGAAAGGATTTCTCACGTATTTCTCAAAACATGAATGTGAAAAGGGTTTTCTCACATAAAGGATTCATAAGGATTGAAAAGTTTTCTCAACTAAACTTGAATCAAGAATTAAGGAGCTATTCTAGTTATGATAAGATTAGTTATGAATTATGACTATTCCGTGGGATTTATGCTTAGCACCAAGAAGATACCGGAATGGAAGCTCTCCGATCGTAGAGGCCAGGTTTCAAGTAGCAATCTCCCTATCCCATAAACTATGTGCCACCATAAGATGATTGTCTTAGATATACATTAGCTAGTGGATCCACTTAAGCTAGAAGTTATGGTTCTTACCTTGGCATGTGAGGACACCTCTTTTCGGTGTGGGATAGACACTGGATTCCAAGTTATAGATCACAAGGTCTATGTCGCTGAAGGCTAATTTCCCACATAATGAACTAATGTTACTTCACAAAAAGGTATTGCAAGTATGGTTGTTTTAAGATGATTTTCTTGCATTGACCTTTACTTTTAACTCATGTTTTCATCATGCTATTTTATGATTTAACTTTGTCATTGCATCTCATGTATATCTATCTTAGCATGATTTTATAACTCTTATACATAGCTATAATACTCTGTACATTCCTTGTAATATCGCATTATCTTAACTACATTGTTTCATTAATGTAGGGCGTGACGACTCTTCTCTCTCCACTTGTGGCTACTGAGTTAGCATTGAAATTATGAAGACTTGGTGAGTCCTCATACTCCGAGGACAATTTCCACATTTATCTTTTCATGTCATTTAACTTTTTGAACTTGTATGGGTTACGTCCCAAGTCTCTCCCTATTGAAGTATTAGATGGCTTTGAGACTTTGTTAGACTTCCGCTACTTTTTCTTAAAGCTCTATGGAAATGAATTTTTCTTTTGAACTCTTTAATGCTATGATCTTGTATGATGTATGCTAAGTGGCGTGTATAAGGCCTCTCGAGGACTTGTACGCCATGTCACGTCTAGGGAGTACTTTAGGTCGAGACACTATGTCTATTTACAAAATTCCCCATACTTAGTGCATTCCATGTACTAATTAATACTTGTGCATGTATTTTTTTACAGTATAGGGTTCGATGCTTCTCCTTCTTCTCGTGCTAGCTTGGATTGCTACTTTACTATTGGATTGGTGAGTTCCCACACTTCGAGGGCAAGGCCATAAAGACTTTTATTCCTTTCCCTTGATACTTTGTATGGGGTGTCTGGGTTATGTCCCAAACACTCCTATGTTGTTTTAGAATAGCTTGTCGAAACATAATTATGATTCCATTTTTATGTTCTAATCTTTCTTTTATGATATGACACGATTTTACCTATTCTCTCTTTTGTTGTAACTCCTTACGCATTTTGTATGTGAAGTGGATTGTGTAGGGCCTCTCAAGGTCTTATATGCCATGTCACATTTAGGGTATACTTTGGTTCATGAACAACACATGGTATTCAAAGGAAAGGTTTAGAAAAGGTCCTGGGATGTCTGACAAGCAGCATCAAGTACAGTCTTATTCATAAGTGTGAAGTGCGCCATATTTATGAATAGTAGGCCACAAGGCATTTTGGAAACTTCACTTCTTTCATTGCTCTAAAGTCGTGCCATAGAGTTCATCTCTGTAAAGGTCCTTCTCCTAACCCTTATCCAATGCTTTTCAGGATATGGCTCCCCGAAGAGCTTATGTGAGAATGAATGCGGGTTAGAATGTACATCCCGAGGTTCCTCAAGTTTCAGTTGATCCTTTCACCGAAAAAGTGACTCAAGCCAAGTTTCGAGCCGCTTTTCAAGTCATGGCTGAAGCTATGACGATTCAAGATAATATAGAAGTCATTGCTCCCGTGAACCCAAATGTGGATATGACGACAACAAGGATAAGGGACTTTACTAGGATGAATATGCCGGAGTTCATGCATCTACAGTTTGTCAGGACCCTCAAGAGTTCATTGATGGGGTGCCTTAGATAGTGGAGATTATTGGAGTTTAACCATAGGAAAAGGCGGAATTGTGCGCTGATCAACCTAAGGGTATTGCTTAAGTTTGGTTCAACCAATAGAAAGAAGAGAGGGCTACTGATGTAGGTCCTCTGTGATATTGCTCAAATTAACCTAAAACAAGTTAAGACTAAGCAGTCGTTAGCAATAAAAATACCCAACAAAGAGGCGGGGTGGAATCCCATAAGGAGTTATTTAGTAATAAGAATTCAACTCAGAAATTAAGAATGCAAACCGATTCATTGTAGTAATTAGAACAAGTTGGTGGATGTTCCTACCAAGTTCACAAAAAGGGTTATGAGTATCAATTATCGCAATTAAACTAGAAACAGGGATTTCACAAGAAAGAGACGATCTAGGGGTGTGGGGATTGATATTGATGTCAAATAGGGGTACAAGTGCTTTCTCAATAGTGCCAGGTAAACATGGAAAAGCTGGGTAATCTTCGATGATACTATTCTTTTTTCGATCTCAAAGCATCATATCATTGAATCTCCTATCGGTCTCGTCTATGTAAATTACAAATCAACCCATTACCATTTTCTCTTCCAAGCTGATTTAGCAACTAGAATTGAACCAAAATTTCTCTTTCGAGCAAATCATTGATATCAAACCTAAATTGCATGCATCAAGTTATTTACCCACACCAATTGATCTCTTTAGAGCATCAATCAAAGATCTAGACTAGTATTAAGTTGGCAACCTTAACCCATGAATTAACCCCATGCTAAATAACCCAAATCAATGGATGAACAAACAATAAGACAGAGCAAATCATAAGACCCACGAAATTAAATCAACACCCTACCCCATAATCAAACTCATTGATTTGGGGTTTTAGCCACACATCATAAAAAGGAAATAAATTATACCTATAACGTTACCAGCCATTAATGTGTTGATAATAAGCAATAATTTTTAACACCCACTTAAATTTCAACCCCTTCATTTTCAATTACAAAAGTGTTTGAAAACACCAAAACTAAGTAAACGGTCTATTTTTTTAATGTCTAAAAACTAACTATGAATTATGGAAAGATTTTCTCCTTTGATTTTTGATCTGTTCTCTAATCTTCTCTATTTTATCTCTCCTTTGGGCATTCATAGTTTCCCCCAGAATTAGTCAAACATTTCATGCGCGACTCACTCGGCGACATTAGTCAGGCTCGCTCTTATGGTTCAACAGATTGACATTTGCTCTTCAGCTCGCCCTTCATTTGATTTAGGCTTCAGCAGTCTTTCATATTCAGTCATGGATTTCTTCTTTGCTCAATGTGTTCAGTGAATTACCATTTCCAATTTGGTTCACCGACCTGCCTTGAATATTTTAAAACTTGCAGAATGTCAGCTCGGGCAAGTTCTGGTCAATTGGGCGATCTGCCCCTTTGGTTAGGTTACTACCAGTTGGGAGTTTGTAATGCTTTCAATGTTTTTTAGTTCTTTTTCATATGTTCATCCTTACCTTGTCCTTGAGCCTTCATAGCTAAAAAATATAAAATATCATAAGATAAGGACATAAATAGGCATTGAGGACACTAATTGTTAAACTAAAAAGGCCTCAAATGAGTGAAAATCTATCACTAATAAATGATGAGTGATAAACTTGCACTCATTTAAGGTCTATGTAGCTCAATAATTAGTGTCCTTAATGCCTAATTATGTCCTTTTCTAATATAAAGTTGATGATTTGCAATGTGAAAGCAACGTGACAAGGCAAGGATTGACGTTTAAAAGAATGGTCAAAAATGCCAAAAAAGTGAACACTGTTGATCGCCTAGAATGATGGGCGAATCATCTACTGAGCACAATATCGCCCAAAGTAATAGCATTCAAGGAAAGGATTTAATGCTCAAAAGGCAAACTAAGATGGTATTCGACGATGCACAGAAGGTGAAAGGCAGACTCAATTGAAGTCTCCAACTGAGGTTCAAACATCTGAAGCCTAGACCATCACTAGGATAGCTGAGAAACAAAGGGCGGTTCGCCGAGTAGGTTAGGCGAGCCCGACTAATGTCAAACATTGGAATTTTGGGAAAATATAAATAGCCCAAAGAATGAGGGTTTTTAAAGTTTTTTTTGGAGAGTTTTTTTGAGATATTTTTCAACTACAGAGTTTGGACAGTGAAAGAACGCTTTTTATCTGTGAAGAACACTTTTCTAGCTTTTGGTGTTTTACAACATTATGTTTGAATCTTACAAAATGAAGTTAAATCCAAAGTGAGTTTGCTCGTAATTGCTTATATTCATGCTACCCATGGGTGCTTTCATTAAAAGGTATAATTTCTTTACTTTTTATGATGGGTGGCTAAAACACCATGATCTAGGGGTCCTCTAATGGGGTTGGGTGTTAATTTAATGTAGTAGGTATTGTGCTATGCTTTGCTTTGTTAGTGTTCATGCATGAATTTTGTCTAATTACCATGAGTTTAATTAATGGGTTAAGATTGCAAACTTAATTCCTACTTCCTATCTCTGGTTAATGCTCGAAAGAGATTGATTGCAGTGGGTAATTAGTTCAATGCTAACAATTTGAGTTTAATGTCTGTAGTTTGCTTGAATGAGAGGTTATGGGTGAGATAGAGTAAGGTATTGGGTTTTTTAGAAATGGCATATAGATGAGACCGTTAGGAAATTCTACACAAGGATTCTTTGAGATCGAAAGAAGATTAGCGTTATTGAAGAAGACTTAGCCTATTTATGAGTGTGCATCACAATAGAGCAGCACAGTTACACATCTGTGAGATTGGCTTCAAATCCCCGCACCCCTAAATTACTTATTAGCCCTTGATTTCATTAAATTTCTAGTGTTATTGCAATATTTGATAATCAAAATTTCATATTAAGGTGGTAGTTCCATCCACTCAAATGTTTTACCACTACAAATGAATTGATTTAAAATCCAAATTTCTTGATAAGGAATTTTCTATGCTGTACCATTCCCTGTGGGATACGACCCCGACTCTTCGTTGGGTTTTTACTAACTACGAACGCACACTCTTTTAATTGGTTTTAAAGGGTGATTTTAGCCTTATCGAAAGTGACACCGTTGCCGGAGAATGGTAGTGGAGAATTCTTATTGAGAAATTAGATTTTAGATTTGTTTGGTTGTAGTAGATTTGTGTTGTATAATGAAAAAGTTCAATATTTGGGAAACCAAGTAGGGGGTTCTCACACAAATTATCAACGACATGGTGGGAACCAAGGTTGGAACAAGGATAGAGATAGTGGTTGGAAGGATTGGCGGGGTAGAAATTGGAGAGATAGGGAGGTAGAAAAATATAGGTATGTGCCTCCCCATGAACGTCCACGCCCAAAAGAACCAAGTGGGACAGAAGTAAGCCGAACTCAGGACATGCTTGTAAGGATATACAAGAAGGTTGAAGGGTGCGATAAGGTGTTGAAGGATATGAAAACTAACTTCTCAACTTTATCACAGATGGTCACGTCTCACATAGTTTCTATTAAGCAGCCGGAGACCCAACTAGGTCAACTGCAAGTCATCTCAATCCAAGGCAAAAAGGAACATTTCCTAGTGACACCATCCCGATTCCAAAAAATGGATTTTGAGTTTGATTATGTCATGCCACGATGTTAAATAAGGCGATTCTTAGGAGGCAACCCAAGTATTTACTTTAGTTTTTATTGCTTCTGAATAACGTGTATTGTTAGTGCAGGTCAACAAGAGTTCGAAAGATGGACAAGGGGAGTTTAGCCGATGACGAAACCAAATCGACGATGCGCCGAAGGCATTTCATGGAGTTATTTTTGTCTGCCTTTTGAGGTGATGTTGTTGAGAAAGTGTACTATCAAGATCGGATAGCTAAACTCTAAAGGGAAATCACCAAGGTACACTAGGCGAACTCCATCAAGTTCGTCGAAGCGGCCTTCAGGTTTTGGTATTAGGTCAAGCATTTTCGGCGAGCTAAAGCTCCTAGTGGCAATACGCCGAACATTTTCAGCAATTTTAGTGAGTGCGCCGAATGAGCCTGGTATTCTTTTTAAATTCAAAACTCAAACCTTTGATATTTTTAAGACCTCTTCAAGTCCCCTTCCTTGCATTGTGCTTTTTAATTTATTCGTGCCTCGTGTGAGTGAATTAAAGGTGCTAGGAGTGCATTTTCGTGAAGTTTGAGTCAACCCAACCCAGATTCCTCAGTTTCTTGCTTATTTTTCAACAAAAAGGTTGGTGTTACGACTTTTTGTTGATAATTTTGAAGTATGATTGCACATAAAGTGTGGGATTGTGCCCCTTAACTAAATTTTAGTGCTTAATTTTGTTGGGTAACATCGTATTGCTGAAATTGAACTGTACCCGTGTGAATGTTATTATGAATTCCTCTATAAAGTTCTGAATCATGATTGTGTTGGTTAGATTGTTGAATTGTGTTGGTTAGATTATTGAATTTTGTTGATATGAATGTTGGGTCTGTACGTAATTGATTGTGAGTGAGGTCTTAGTAGCTCATTGTGGACCCATTGCATTATTTTGCCCAATGATAGACATGGTGACTACTTTCTTAAGGTTAAATCATCAATTAGTACGACACTTAGTGATATCTTAGGGAAAATCTGAGTACCCATAGGTAGAAAAAGCATTTATGTGGATTGCAATGTTGGGGGATCTTGCATTTGTTGTGCTTGTTGGGTTTTGTTGTGAAAATTAGGCACTGGGCTGAAATTTCATGATAGGCAGGCTTATCTTAGCTCGCCAAGGACTTTAGGTGAATCGTCGAGCAAGTTCCAGCTCGACTTCCTGAGCATGTGCATGGCCTTGGGTACTGTCCCATTCGGCGGGCTTGTCTTAGTTCACCTAACCTATTGGGCGTATCACCGAGTGGGAGAGGACATCGCGCTTGATGCCTATTATCCTTCATTTTGCACTGTCACTTTCAGGGGATTTCTCTTAGCTCGCAAAAACTAGCTCGGTGATTCACCAAGAATGCATTGACTCTGCCTTGTTTGCTTGAACCCTTAGTAAATTTCTACTGTCTATTTTGGTTAGCACACTGGAGTTCGCCAATCCTGTTGGGAGATAAGCCTTCCAGTTAGGCGAGCCTCAAAAATATTTTTGAAATGTGATTCAAAGTGCTTCTGATTTCAACTAACCTTCACAAATCTTGTCCTTTAATGTGTGCTTCGTAGGAAATAGCAAGGAAAAATAGTAAGAATGTGGTCTCCTCAGACACTGAATCAGATAGGGAGTCTTCTCCTCCACCTTCTCCTCTTTTAATACAATGGGGCATACTATTGATGAGCCATCAGAAACATCAAATAATTGCAAACCCTCTTGCCTGCAACCATCTAACAAAGAAAGGGTACAACCTAGGGTTGTAAGGAAGAGAAACGAGCTTAAATCCAAGTTAGTGCAACCTTCATCTGCACAAGATCCACCGTCTAGATTCCTTCCGGTTATTGCTCCAAGAGTCTTGAACAGGCTCAGAGCTGCAGGAGAAATGACCATTCTTGAGGAGAGACAACTCTCCATTGATGGAGTGATGAGTGAATACCTAGTTATATGGGATACCATCCAATTCCATTGGTTTGAGGGTTTCACACGATCCAGAAGTCCTTATGCCCATCTTGAGTAAGGGAATTTTATGCTGCCTACACTCAAGCCCTTCTGAAAAAGCGAAAGGCCACAATAGGGAAACAACTTGAAGAAGTGGGAGTGAGAGGGAAGAAAGTTCGCTGTGACACGGGGGCCATCACTACAACTCAACATCTGCCAGCCTTTGCTGATGATTTATATTCATCTCGGATGCGCAATGATCTAGATTCTTTGAAGGGTTGGTTAGCTTCCGCTCCCTTAATTTATGATTCTTCTCATTCGTGGATGGAGGATGGTGCCAATATTGAGAAGAAAGATCTATGTGTGGTTGCTAGATACTTGTTTGGCTTCATCAGAGCAATCTGATGCCATCCCAGAATGAGTCTATTCTTCGCCATGAAAAGGTGCTATTAGTTGGCACCATCATCGATAGTGAGCATGTACATGTTGGTGCCATCATTGCTTTTGAGATGCTGATGAGAGCCAGATTGGAGCACACTTCGCTTCCATTCCCAGTGCTTATTACGCAGCTATGTGAGAAAGCACTAGTATCTTTCATGGCCGCCACTGATGTGAGAGTTACACCGGTATACTCTAGTGATATCCAGAGGATATAGGCTGATTGCTTGAGATACAATATGGCTCAAAGGAAGCTGTCACCACCAAACTCCACACCTGTGGTAGACCCTGCTGCACTGGCACCTAAGACCAGCACACCGGCTTCCTCTGTGAAGCAAACAGGTATTTTCGCTTCGCCCTCCACTACTGCCCCTTCTGATTCTGCATCTGCTTCTGTTGGTGTTATTGTTGCTACTATTAGGCCTCCCCCCCTCTCCTATTGCTCGTCCTCCATTGACCCAAGCAATTATTTACCAGATGGGTAATTTTGCCCGGTCAGCTGATGTTAGAGCTACCTGGGTTGAGAAGGACGTGCCCTGGCTCATTGACAAGGCTATAGAGAAAGCCTTGGCTTCATTGACTGAGAGGGTGGTTAGGTGTTAGGAGGTAGTTGAGGGACACATTGTGCATTTATATTATCTAACTGCTAGTATAACCATTTTAGAGGAGGCCGAGGATACTTCTAATGTTTTGGATACCCTGAGAGCTAAGATTGCCGCGTTGAGGGCTGAAGTGGTCCAGATAAAGTCCATGGACATCTATAAATTGTGGGGCGATGTTCCCCTTTCAAATGTTTCTGCCCCATACCTGAGATGCCTAGTGTTGTACCTTGTCCATCTTTGCCTAAGGATACCGATGTTATTGCTGAGGATAAGGATGAGTGAGCCTACGTGGAGTTGGCTGAGGAGACTGACGAGGAGGGACTCTTAGAGGATGACAATGGGATTTTTGAGACACTGACTGAGCTGCATGAGACCGAGGAGGTCGACCTTTCGGTTGCCTTGGTGAGATCTCTTCGAGATCCTTCAGAGGTCGGGTGTAGTGGAGTCACTCCAGACTCCCCCACACTTCCTGCTGCTGAGACGGGCACTGATGCCCAGGTGATGCTTCCTTGCCGCCTTTAGTGATCCTTTAGCCTGGCATGGATTCCCCTCTTGAGGGTTTTCCACCCGAGACTCTAGATGAGAGTGCTCCACAGGCATAGCATATCCGGGGGATCCTTTTTCTCAACCTCCTGTACTTATAGTTATTTTTCATTAAGGACACTGCATATTAATTTTTTTGGGGGTGAGGGCCTTCTTGCAAATATTCCCCTTTTTGTTTGTATTTTGTTATTTTGTTATTTTGTCATTTGAACTATTATTGTATTTATTGATTGTTTTAACTTCAGTGCTCTTCTTTTGGGAATTGTTTCTCATTACTTCATTATTTTTTCATTCTCTCAAGATTAATTTAACCCCCCATGATTTTTAAATCATGAAATCCTTGAATTTTTCATTTATAAAAAAATTGAGAAATGGTTTTGTTCAATATCGATGTCTGAAATAGTAGTCATGATGAGCATGATGCGTAGTGTTGGTGTTGCGAGAATGAAATTGATGTGGTTCCACCTTTGAATGATCTTTATAAATCTTTTGTTGACTAGATCCATTTTAATGTGAGCCTGGCAATGAACATCACATGTACGCTTTTGATCTTGTCGGGATGTGCTAAATGAGTGTATTTCAAAGTGCTATGTATGGTGTAATTTTACATAGAAACATGCATGCGGAGTTATAGAATTGTCCTTGTTAGTCCAATTGTACGAATCTTTTTTAATGTGAGGCATGACTTTGGGAAAAAAATTCAATGAGGGAACCAAATCATTCATAACCCAATTGTGACTACCTTGTGAGGGTGTGAAACCATTTTTGCACCATTTGAGCCTAATCCATTTGTTGTCAACCAAAAGAAACCTCTTGAACCAAATTATCCCTACTTTCTCACCATAAACCCTTTTTGAAGCATTGCAATGTTTGAATATCCAACATAGGCCAAAAGCCTAAGTTTGAGGTGTGGAAATGACGGACGAATAAAAGCCAAGTAAAGGGCAAAGGAAGATGAAATGAGGCTCAAATTTGAGAATGTTACTAAAAAGAAGGAATACTTCCTTATATAAAAAGAGAAAAGAGAAAATGTGTTGAATGAGAGAAAAATGGAAATGAGAAAGAGGAGTAAATGAAATAAAAAGGGGATTCCGTATAAAGTGAATGACTAACCAAGAGTTGAGTCCTCAGTTGATGAAGAAAGTAAAAGAACTTGAGAAGAGGTGATGGTGATTGAAACAATGCTTTGAAAGGGTCAAGTCACTAATCCAAAATTGGCCATACCCTAACCCTCAGTCCCATTACAAGCCTAAAATACCCTTGAGATCTTACATGAACTGGATCTTGTTATTCCCGGTGGAACTACTATGTCAAAGGTAGGGGATATGTATAAATCGGTTTCTTAAAAGACGTTGCCTAAAATTAACCCTCCATTCACACAAAGGTTAAAGAAGAGAGATGACAATGCAAAATTTCAAAAGTTTCTCTTTGTTTTTAAGTCTCTCTCTATAAATCTTCCATTGGTAGATGCATTGCTAGAGATGCCGGGATATGCTAAGTTTATGAAGGAATTTGTCATGAAAAAGGGAAGTATGGACTTTGACATGGTTGAACTATCCCATAGTTGCAGCGCAATTATGTCAAATGTGGTTGCTAAAAAGGATGATTCGGGAGCGTTCACGATACCTTGCACTATTGGGGTGCTCAAATTTGCCAAAGCGTTGTGCGATTTGGGAGCTAGCATTAACTTGATGTCATTTTCTATTTTCAAGAAACTTGGGCTAGGTGAGCCTAAGTCAACCACAATGCGACTTCTCATGGCTGATCATTTTATTAAGGGACCTATCGGTGTACTTTATGATATTTTTGTAAAGGTTGACAAGTTCATATTTCTGATATATTTTGTTATTCTTGATTGTGAGATGGATGTCGAGATCCCTATTATTCTTGGTAGACCATTCTTGGCTACTGGGAGAGCACTTCTCGACATGGAGAGCGGCGATTTGAAATTTAGAGTTAATGAGGAGGAAGTTAATTTTAACATATGCAAGTCTATGAAGCAACAATGTTACCTCCGTGTGGTGTCAATTATTGATGTGATCGATGAAGCGGTTGCTAGTATTGGTGAAGTTTTGTCCATAGGTGAATCTTTTGCTATTGTCCTCTTGAATTATGATGGGAAAGAGATCCAAGATTATGATGAAGTGGTGGCTGCTCTATCGTGTTTAGGTTCTTACTCGAGAACTCCTTTGAAGCTTGATACTGATTTGAAGAATAGAGAAAGTCCTCCCGCGAAGCCATGCATTGAAGCATCCCCGAAGCTTGAATTGAAAGCTCTTCCTTCTCATCTTCGATATGTATTTTTGGGGGCTGATATCACCTTGCCGTTCATTATTACGGCTGGCCTACTTTAATGGCAGGTACAAGAACTTGTTAGTTTGCTAAAAAGATTTATCAAAGCGATTGGCTGGACAATTGCTGATATTGTGGGGATACCTCCCGGTATTTGCACGCAGAAGATCCAATTGGAAGGAGAATGTAAACCCAGTGTCGAGCACCCAAGGAGGTTGAATCCTCCAATACAAGAAGTTGTCAAGAAAGAGATCATTAAGTGGCTTGACACGGGTGTTGTCTACCTTATTGCGGATAGCAAATGGGTAAGCCCAGTTCAATGTGTTCCAAGGAAGGGTGGTATGACTGTGGTCCCGAATGAGAAAGGTGAACTTGTGCCAATGCGACCAGTTACCAGTTGGCATGTGAGTATGAACTATAGAAAGCTTAATTCGACGATTGAGAAAGACCATTTCTCTATGCCCTTCATGGACCAAATGTTAGATCGACTTGTTGGGCGTGGATGGTATTGCTTCCTTGATGGGTATTCCAGGTATAATCAAATATCCATAACCCTAGAAGATCAAGACAAGACTACTATCAACTGTCCCTATGGAACGTTTGCATTTAAACCAATGCCATTTGGGTTGTGTAATGCACCAACGACTTTCCAAAGGTGTATGTTGTCTATTTTTTCTTATATTGTTGATCCCTTAATGGAGGTTTTTATGGATGATTTTTCCGTTGTGGGAGACTCGTTTGAAGAATGCCTTGAACATTTGGGAACAGTCCTAAATAGATGTATCGAAACAAACCTTGTACTCAATTGGGAGAAGTGTCACTTTATGGTGAAAGAAGGGATTGTTTTAGGACATAAAATTTCAAGGGATGCTATTCAAGTAGATCAAGCCAAAGTGGATGTTATTGCTAAGTTACCTCCCCCTATCTCGGTTGAAGGTGTCTGAAGCTTCTTAGGAAATGTGGGTTTCTACCGGAGGTTTATAAAAAGATTTCTCTAAGATAGCTCTAAGATAGCTCATCCTCTTTGCAAGCTACTTGAGAATGACAGTGTCTTTATGTTCTATGAAGCTTGTATGATTGCTTTTGATTGCCTAAAGAAGAGGCTCGTGTCGGCCCCGATCATTGTGGCTCATGATTGGAATAGCCCATTTGAGCTAATATGTGATGCTAGTGGTGTGGCCTTGGGTGTTGTACTTGGCCAACGTATAGACAAGTTATTTCATCCGATCTACTATGCAAGCAAGACTTTGAATGTAGCTCAAAAGAACTACACCGTCACTGAACAAGAGTTATTAGTTGTGGTGTTTGCCTTTGAAAAGCTTAGGGCCTATTTCTTGGGAACTAAGATAGTGGTGCACACTGACCGTGCAGTGATATGCTACTTAATGTCCAAAAAGGATGCAAAATTGAAACTAATTTGATGGGTGCTATTATTGCAAGAGTTCAATTTTGAGGTCAAAGACCAAAAAAGATGTGAAAATTAGGTGGTTGATCATTTATCCAGACTTGAAACAAGTGTTGTTGTTTACGGTGAAAAGGATATTGAAGATGCCTTTCTCGATGAGATAGTAATGATGGTATCAATGGGTTCCATTCCTTCGTATGCTGATTTTTCTAACTATGTGGTGTGTGGAATTATTCCCGATGGGCTGAAATTCTATCAACGCAAGAGGTTCCTTTTTGATGCGAAGAAGTATTTTTGGGATGAACCTTATCTATTTCGGGAATGAGCTGATCATATAATTAGGAGGTGTGTACCGGAGGTTGAAGTAGATGCTATTCTTGATGCTTGCCATGCATCTCTGGTTAGTGGACACTATATTAGGGTGCGTACAGCTGCCAAAGTGTTGCAAAGTGGTTATTATTGGCCAACATTGTACCAACATGCAAATTCACTTGTCTGCAAGTGTAGTAAATGTCAAAAGCAAGGAGGAGTGTCTCGTAGACATGAGCTTCTTTTTACTCCGATCCTTGAGGTTGAATGGTTTGATGTGTGGGGAATCGACTTTATGGCCCTTTTGTGAGTTCTTATGGGAAAAAATATATTTTGATGGCTATTGATTATGTGTCTAAATGGGAGGAAGATGTGGCTTTGCCTAGCAATGAAGGGTGGACATTTGTGAATTTCCTTAAGCGATACATCTTCACAAGGTTTGGCACTCCATGTGCTATTATTAGTGATAGGGGCTCTCATTTTTGCTACCGACTTTTTGAGTAGTACAATCATGCCGTCGTAAAATGAGACGATTCTCCAGCATCTGATAGCCGCTCTTTGGGTTGCCTGATAGATAGGCAAATTCTGAATTTGGGAATGATCATCGAGTGTGAGATGTTGATGAGGGTGAAATAGTAGCACACATCCCTCCCATTCCCGATTTTGATTAGTGAGCTGTCCCGGCGGGCTGGTGTTCCATTTGATGCGAAGATGGATGTTGAGGTCACTTCGACCTCGTCTTGTGACATTCGGCGGATCGAGGTCGAGTATATGAAAGATGAGGCCGAGAGGAGGAGGAGACCTTCAGTAGACACGTCTTCGGTGGTGGGTATCGAGGCCATGGACACTGGTTCCCCTACTCCAGTAGTTGAGCTGACAAGTGTTCTTATCTCTGATGCTCCTACCACTTCCGCTCTGGAACTAGGCCCCTCTTCTACCCCTGCACTAGCTACAGCTCCCAGCGCCTGGCCTTTAACATAGGCCATGATCATCAAGATGGGGAACCTTGCTTATTCTGGTGGTGTACGAGCTACTCGGGTCGACGCTGCTGTTCCAAGATTGATTGAGCGTGCTTTAGCTACCGCACTTGCCTCCATTCGAGCAGAGTTGGCAGATCAGCGCCGAACTATTATAGCTCATGGGGAGGCTTTGCAGGCCCTCACCGCTAAAGTTGAGGCATGTGAGCGGACAGAGGGTGCTGGTGCTTCTACTTACTTGACAGCCATCTGCACCGATATTACCAACTTGAGGAGAGAAGTGGACGAGCTGAAGTCCACAGAAATTACCATGCTTTGGGGTAGTGTGGATGTGACAGAGGGTACGAGTGCTAATGTTCCTCCACCTACCACCACCGGTGTTACTCCAACAACGGATGATGAGGGTGCGTTTGATGCACCTGAGATGGTGAAGAGGACCTTGCTATGAGGGATCGAGAGGTGTATGCTTATCTCGAGGATCTGAAGGATGATATGGTCCACGCTTCCACTTTTAATTTTCTCCGAGACACATCAATGATTGGGTCAAGTGGGACCCGGCACACCGAGGAGAGTACACAGGGCACTGATGCCTGGGCTGAGGACACACCTCCGGCATAGCGGGGCGGGGACCTTCTATTGCACTTCCTTTATCTTTAGTTTTTTATGTTTATTTTGTTGTTTATCATTGAGGACACTGCTTTGTCTTTTTGGTGGGGTGGTGTTTTTCCCAACCCCGTTTGGTTGTAGATATGATTGTTGTTTTGTTTTGATTTTGGATGTTAGTTTAATTGAAAGAAATGGTTTTGATTTCTTGTAATATCTCTCTTTACTTATCATTGTTGATTTTGTGTTGAATGAATGATTCCAGTTCTCTTGTACTTTTGAGTGTCGATTATTTTTAATATCGATAACTTGAATAGTGATCTTGATTGAACGACATGTTGGTGTGCGTCAAACGAGGTAAATTGGAGTTGCATAGACTTATGTAAACTCTTAGCCTCTTGTTATGACTAGCGATTGTCGATGGTGAGTCTTTCAATGACCGTTGCACGCAAGCTTGACTCGTGGAGTTGTGATCCACAATTGTGTTTGAATGCCATGTGTGGTGAGCTTTACTTGAAAGGTGTGTATGATGATGCCTAGAACTTGCCCTGGTAGTCTGATTAACTAAAAATTGGTGAATGTGGGAAATGATCTTAGGCACACATATTTTAGGTTGAACCAAATTTATATACCTTTGTTGGTCACCTTCTAAGTGTGTGAACCTAGCTTGGAATCTTTTGAGCCTACCCATTTTCTTTGAATAAAACCACAAATGGTAAAACCTTAGCTGTTTGTTTGATAATGCCATATCTTGCTCACCTATAACTTTCGTGAAGTATTGGTTAGTTTGAATAGACAACTAAGGCAAAAAGCCTACGTTGGGGGTGTGGTGTAAATGAAGAAAGAAATTGAGCTAGAGGTTCGTGAGATTGATCTTTTGAAAAAGTTGTTTGTGAAAAATATGGAACCCCTCCATAGAAAGAAAAAAAAATCATATAAGATAGTGTCGTAATGCATTAGTGCAAAACAAGAAGGGGTGTTCCTAATAAATTTTTGTGTGCAGCGAAGTGTCAAATGATCATTTGAAAAGTTGAAGAGTTTGAAGAAAGAGAGAAAGAGGTAAATTGGGAACCATGCTTCACGAAGGTAGAGTCACTAACCTAAAAAATGATCATACCTTGAGCCCCAGCCCCATTACAAGCCTCCAAAGTCCTTTTTGATCTTGCATGAACTTTGTGATTGTTAGATGGAAAATCCGGGCAAGCCTATAAGAAGAGTTGTGCCTACTCTTTCTCTTTTGGGAGCGTGAGTGTTGCGCTTGATTCCTATACTTTGATCTTCAAGGAATTTAACGAGAGAGTAGAATCATTTTCTTTGTGTAAGGGCATTCGAATATTTTTGTGGGCATGAATTTTCGTTTAAAGTGAGCACTTGAGAGCATAGACTTTAATTGATGATGGATAGTAAAAACTTGATGCTTTTAGTGTACATATGATCCATGTATCTTAGATTGGTCCTTGTGTGCATTTTCATGTGGATTCTCAAGGAGCACTGTTCGTAGACATCCCTATTGAGCTCATTGATCTCTTGTTTTACCTGAGGACAAGAAAAAATTTAAGTTGGGGGTGTTGATTAGTCGGTAGTTTTGACTCATTTAGAGCTTCATTTGTACTAAATTGGTGTCCTTAATGCCCATTTTGCACTCATAACTAATGTTAAATCGTTTATGTGCAACAAGAAGGCTTTGGAATGAGGCAAGGACAAAATGATGCATAACGAAGTTGAAAAGTTGAAAAATTGAAGAAACATGAAGGCTGAAGCTTGCCAAAGGCAACTTGGCAACACGCCGAGTGGATAGTGTACCGCCTAAAGTTCCTGTAATGACCCTCTAGGTCATTTCTATGTTAATGCCTCCTTTTTGTTGTTTATGTTTCAATAAGCGTCCCCAAGTAATTTAAGACTTGCTGGCATTGACTGTTCGGTCGCCTGGTCGTTCGTTTGGATTTTATGCTTGTTTTCCTATTTTGGAGCTTTTGAACCTTGAAAAGTTAATTTCGGTCATTAAATCAGGTAAAATACCTCAAAGGGGAATTCTGACAATTCCCTCAGCTCCGGAACGGCCAAATTAGGCTACAAGCATGGTTTGCCTGAGTCCCGAGGCTTTCGGTGTGATTTTGGGGCCAGTTAGCTTAAAATTGACTTTGACCTAGAATGTTGGTCAAATTTCGAGGTCAAAGTCAATTCCAAGAATGTTGGTCAGAATATTGAGTTTGGTCTAGAATGACCCTTCGAGAACTTCTCGGAGCTTCCGATCAAAATTCGAGGCCTCCGGTAGAAATTGGCTAAAATAGCCCTTTGGGTGTGGGGCCCACTTTTTGTCGAAACAACCTGGTATGAAAATTTTGACTGGGCCATTGAGTCCGGAACATCGAATTTGAGGGGGTAGCATATTTCATTTGAATGCACGTGGTTCCGAACGAATCCCGAGCACCCCGTTGAAGTTTTGGAGTTGCATAAATCAGCTGATGCAGCTGTCAAAAATGCAGACATCTCATCTCTCTAAGTTCGCGGAAGAGTGAGGGAGTCTACTCCGCCTTCTCGGGCCAGAGCCCGCGTTCGTCGAGGCCTAGGTGCCGGAGCTCTGCGCTCGGGTGGGTTCTCCGTGTTTGCGGAGGTCTGAGATCCTGTGCTCCATGTTCGCGCGAGCTGCTCTGCACTCGTGGAGGTTTGTGTTAGTGGGGAGTCCTTGTTCTCTGCGTTCGCGGGCCTGGGGCTGCATTCGCGATGGTGTGGTTAGTTTCTCTCCGCATTCGCGGAGAAAAGCGAGGTTCAACAGTATTTAAGTGGAGGTCGAGAGTCATTTGGAGTTAAGCTTCCAAAAATCATATCTCCCTCCTCGGTTGTTAGTTTTCTGTGATACAAAGTCCCTGGCATTTAGAATCTTGTTGGCTTCGTGGGTTTTTTGTTGATTAGCATTGGGTACTCCTCGATTGTTGTGAATTCGAGGCGTAAGTTTCTTTCTTGGCCTAATAGTGTAAAGTTTTGTACTTTCTTGTGTTAGTTGTTTTTAGCTGATCCGATCCCCGGTTAGTGTCCCGTTATGGACTACAGGTTCGGGGGGGGGATTTGGGACCTCTTCTCGGAGTCAATTCCAGAAAATCCAGAGCGGACCACACATTCCTTTTTTGACTTCGAGATTGGCCTACCTCAGAATTGTATGATTTTAGTGTCTGAACAACCGTATTGACGCTTTGATTCTATTTTTGATAGCGTCGTAGAATTCTGAGGTCGTACGGAAGGGAAAAGCTCCGGCAGAGTGACTTGGAGCGCACGTGATCGGATTTTATGTAGGTTATGGCTTCACTTCTTTCTAGATTGAGCATGATTGTGTAAATGCTTGTCGACTTGTGTGAATCGGGGGTTGGGTAGCTAGTATTGTTCTTCTTCTTCTCCGTTTTTCTTCGTTTAGTGTTGACTTATGGGCTGTTCGGGGCTATCATCATGCCGTAAGTTGGGTTGTTGGTATTTGTGTTGTGAATTATCTGTTGGGTGGTGATCTGTTGTTTCATGCGTGGGTTTGGGTTATTTGCTTCCATTGTGTTGATTGTTTGTGTTTTCGGCCCTAGAATAGGCTAGGGTAGTATTGCCTTACTTCTATGCACCTTTTGACTTGGGTATGTATCCGACGTCGTTTCGGATGGACTAGGTCCTTGTAGATTGGTATAGCAGACTTGGGTCTGATAGTTGAGCCTTAGTTTAGGCATTTTTGTGTCTTTCAGATCTTCCGATTCCTTCTCTCTTATTTTTCCGATTCTGGGATGCTGTCGGAAGTTTTAGCGTTGTTGCGTTGATTGACGGTTGGATTGTGCTAGGTTGGGAGCCTTCGTTTGATATCCTTGTGGGGGCGGCGGCCCATGGTGTTTAATCTTTGCGCTGTTTAAATTGTTGTGGCTTTATCTGGTTCGAGATTATTAGCTCTAGTATGAAGCTGACGTTACCCGATTAGCATCCGATATTTCAAGCGCTGGCTGTCGGGGGGAGGCTGCTAGCATCTGTTCCGCAACTGACGTTACACGATTGTAGCCAAGTATTTCTAGTGTGAGGCCATTGCTCATAGGCTACTATTCTCAGCTGCGCAGTTGACGTTACTCTGGTGGAGCCGGTATTTACAGCGCTAGGCTGTTGAGCGAGAGGTGTGATTTCCAGTCTGAGGCTGATGTTACCCGGTTAGAGTCTGGTATTTCCTGCTCGTGACTGACGATTGGGCTGGGCCCAGGTATTGTTCTAGCTTGAGGCTGACGTTATCCGGTTAGAGTCCGGTATTTCCAACTCGTGACTTATGATTGGGCTGGGCCCAGGTGTTATCTTTTTGGGTCTGGGATCCATGGGTGTTGAAGCTTCTGGAGTTGTGTTTTCCTTTGTTTCTGTAGAATAGCTCTTCTGTGTACATGTCGGGCTAATGGGGGTCCGTTCAGGTTTTATTCAAACTTGCCCACAAGTGTGCACAGCGGGTCTTATGGGAGGTTCAGTTGGGTTTACCTTAGTTGTTCTTTGTTTTCTTTCCGCTTTCTCTATTCCTAGTTTCGTTCTGTTGACCTCTGTTTGTGCTGATTCTATCTTGTCTACCTGCTTTTACTTTCTTGCTCAGTCGGCGTATGATGTCTACTAGGTACCTATTGTTTGGTACCCATACTACACTCTGCATCTGTTTTCTTGGTACAGGTCCGAGCACCAGTTATCTGTGTTGAGATCGAGCCTGCAACTGTCAGTTAAGGAGACGAGGGTGAGCACATGGCATTCTGGGATTACCTGTCTCCTTGTGTATTTATATTTTAACTTGTCTTTTGTTTTCGAGAAAGTTTGTTTCTGTAGTCTACTTTTGGGACTTGTACTCTTGTTAGTAGTTCTGTACTTGTGAATTCTAGGTTCTGGGATGTTTCTTGTGTATATAGTTTTGTTTCGCTTCCGTTTTCTTATGTGTTGTATTTGTTTCTTCCGCTTAGTTAAGGATTAGTTTAAACCCTTAGTCTCATTACTGTTCAGTTCTGGAATAGGGTTTTGGCTGGCCTACTGGTGGTTGGTAGGAGCCATCATTACTCGAGAAATCGGGTCATGACAATTCCAGTAGACAAGGAGAAGATCTAAGTCAAGTCGGCGAGTTGGGGAACCAGATGGCGAGTTGCCGATCAAAATGGCAAACCCGATGTTCATCGCCTAATGTTCCATGATGAAATCAGTATAGAAGTCAAGTACTAAAAAGAGAGAACAGGCAATTTGGCACATCGTCGAGTGGAAGGGCGAGCCCGACTTACGCCACCGAATACTCCGACATTTGAAAGTGTGTGAAATTTTTGGGAAAGTATAAATATAAATTTTTGAATTGAATTGAGTATTGAGTGATTGAGAGAAGAACCTAAACTCGAACTTCGAAAGTAAATTTCACTTTGAGTGATTTTGTGAACTGGTCTTGTGATTTCATGGGAATTGATATATTGGGTATAATTTTAGTTGATCGTATTTGTTGTTTGAAGACTTGGGAAATCAATGGCTAATATATTTGGTAACTATTTCTTCATTCTTGCTATGATTAGCTAAAACCCCAATGCCTTAGGGGTGTGATTATGTGTTCAATCACCTAATTAGCTTGTGGGTCTTATGGATTACTGAATTAAATGCTGATTTAGAATTGGTTCAGCTGTTAATTCATGGTTTCACCTTATGAATTGAAGTTGCGAATTCGGTTCTAGTTTATATCTCTTTTTATGTTTGTAGAAGATGCATTTGAGTGGCATTAGCAATTGTATGATTGTATGATTCTTACTTGTATTACCCAGCTTGTTAAAGTGGGTTGGATTAAGGTATAAGATTGTTCTCTTAATTTATTTCTTTTTGGGGTTTGATAAAAACCAATTGCAAGCATGATAGTTAATTGTAAAATAGCTATCATAGTTGTAAGCACGCCTACCCATTATGATTCAGCATACTTAAGCAATCCGGAATGACCCATTTAGTGAAATTGGTAGTTGAACACTCACACATCCCTAAGGCCCCATCCCCCATTGGTTAAGTTCGTTTTTAATTCATGTTTGTTATAATCAATCATTCTAATCTCCTCTTATTTGATAATTGAAACTTCAATAATTTACATTATTCATCGTTTTAACCTACAAAAAGTTTTATCACTTTAGTACTTCATATTTGAATTTTGTATTTAGACCATTCCTCGTGAGATCGACCCTAACTCCTCGTTGGGTATATATTTCTAGCGACCGCCTACATCTTGAATCGTGATAGGTGTAGTTGAGCGTTATTAGCCTACTATCCTTACTCTTGCTAGCTTGCACAAGACAATCCTTCACCTTGTGATCACTCTTCCCACAACCATAGAAAATATATATACTGCTAAGCATTTTCCCGAGTGACTCTTACCACACTTTTTGCAAGCGGGAATAGAAGATCCACTACCGCCACCTTCTTGAGGGTTGGGGTTACACACCTTATCTTTGTTGAACTTTATAGCTAGAACGTTGGAAGAAGTTTTACTAGAGAAGTTATGCTGAAACTTAGAACATCCATGTCCACCGGACCTATGATGAGAAAAGTCACCATCACCCGTTATTTCCCTCTTTGACTCTCTAGCTATATACTTTAGCTTCTCCTCTTCAATTTGTTGGGCATGTGTCATCAAACGAGAGATATCCATCTCCATGATTAACATAGTGGTACGGTACTCATTGACCCCCATCTCAAATGCACCCGATATTAATTTAATAATCCTTTCCCTAGAGTCAGCAAACATAGTAGGGACTTATTTTTACAATTGAGTAAACTTCAATGCATACTCTTCCACACTCATATTCCCTTGACGAGGATTGATGAACTCTTGCACTTTTGCTTCCCTCATCCCAAGGGGAAAGAAACGATCAAGAAAATATCCTTTAAATTTCTCTTAATCAAGAGGACCCCCGTCAATTACCCTCTCCTTTTTCCATTGATTGAACCACATTTGAGCAACAACCTTAAATTAACAAGCGGCTAAGTCCTCCTTTTACATCAGTGTTTCTTCCATAATCTCCATGATCTTATAAATTTCCTTGATAAACTCTTGAGGATCTTCCTCAACATTCGACCCATGGAACTTAGAAGGATTAATCTTAGTGAAGTCCCTCACCCTTTTTGCCTCTATACCCACAATTGGGTTCACAAGAGCATTGGCCTCCCTATTAGCTTGGGCGATCATAGCTTGAGCCAACACTTGGAAAGTGGCTTGGAACTCAGCATGTAACACTTTCTCGGCCAAAGGATCGACCTGCACTAGAGTAACCTCGAGCTCCACATTGTCACCCGCATTTCTTCTTAAATAAGCTCTTTGAGAAGACATTTCCTAAAAAGCATCATATAAGAGGTAGGAGAAAGACCTTTATAGATTTCAACTCTATCGCACGACCTTATAGAAGTGAATGAAATGAAGTTTCCCAAACGTCTTATAGCCTCCTATTTAGAAATGTGTCGTGCTTCACACTCATGAACAAGATCTTACTCGACGTGGCTTGTTAGGCATCCTAGGACATTTCTAAAGCTTGATGCTCAGAATACCAAGTTTTTCATGATAAAAAGTACACCCTTGAAATAAAATGGTGAATAAGACCCCGAGAGATCCTAAACAAACCACTTGACTAAAGAATGACATAAAAGAAATATAGGCAATATAAGTCTCAACTCAGAAGATGACATAGGAGATACCAATAGACTACATAAGAGAATACGGGGAGTACTACTAAGTCTGACATAAGTCTTCTATACGTAGATGTTACTAGGAAAAACCCCTAAGTCATGAATAAAGTCTAAAACTAAAAGACATCAACGCAGTAAATCTGTCCATGGCCTTGCCCTCAAATCACGAGGACTCACCATCCAAGTGCGAAAGTAAAGCAATCCCATTCTAGCCACGTCCAGGAGAAGGAGCGTCGAATCCTATATGATGATACAATATAGGCACAAATATGCATTAGTACGATGAATGTACTAAGTATGAGGAAATGCATAAAAAGGTAGGTATGATAATATGATGAACTTTAAACATGATATTCATGATCAAGTAAAACGTAATAAAAGCTTTTAAAGAGGTATCATAAACCATGAACCAGATCAATGTGTATAGAAAACCATATAAAAGCTTTCGAGAAGACATTTTAAGAAAATATAGATCATTTTGTGCGATATTTACTGTTCACCAACAATAAGATCATGTGACCTATAACATGGAATCCGGTGTAATCTTTACACCAAAAATAGAGAGTCTACTTTCCAAGGTAGAACTCCATATCATTCAATATTGTTAAAGAGGATTTACTAGCTTCAGTCATTTAACCCAATCCTACAAGGGCATGTTTTTTGGGACTAGGGAATTTATACCTAAGACCAAACTTCATATAATGGTAAGGCCTCCATTCCATAGTCTTCTCGGTGCTAGGGAAATCACGACTGAAAAGACATAATCATAATCATATCAAAATACTTAGAAAGACAATAATTAAAGACTACCAATCTATCACACCCCAAAACTAGGGGAGGGCACAACTGGCCTCGATATCAAATTAATGGAGAAGCTTTCTATATAACATGTGAAACTATAATGCTTTGGCCAACCAAGCCACTTCTGAAAACCACCTGGACTAACAAGGTCATAACTAAGTAAAATTTGATAAAGATAAGGTCAACTAGGCCATAATACCACTGAGCTAAGCAATGGAAGCCCGACAAGGCCATAAAACCAAACTGAACTAAATTGTACATACACATCCACAAAAGCCTCTAAAGAGTAAAAAACTTTGTGCTTGGGACCTACCGATACAAAACAAAAAAACACAATAATGCCAAATTAGAACGTGGCTCCTAAAAGAGAGGAGCATACAAACTCCAAACTAAAATCAGACTCCTATTAGAACTGGCGATCAAAGTCTCTACCTAAACCTGCAGCACGAATGTAACGTCCCTAGACAGAGGGACGTCAGTACGAATAACATGTACTGGTATGTAAGGCTGATAACTATAAACATAAGTATATCTAAAGTACTTAACTATAGTTAAGCATAGAAACAACTTGAGACTCTGGAAGCTGCGATCTGATAATGACTTAACATTTATCCATGAATGAAACCAAGCAAGCATATATACAAATCATACTGCCATAATGGTGAACTATACGATAAACCTTTCATATTAGTAACCCTGCCCAGCTGAGATGGCTCTCTTGGTGGTGTAATGACTGAGTAAACATCTACCCACCAGACATGCCAGTCGTGGTGATGTAATGACTGGGTTATCTGCCCACCTGACATTCCTGTTGTGGTGATGTGGTGAACTACAGTTGCAACTATTACTCTATCTGCCCACCAACATTACCCCATTGGTAATGTAACATAATTTCATAACCACTATCATCTACTGCACTGGTCGGGTTCATATCAAGTATCTCAAATAAATATAGCACATATGTAAGCTGCCTCTAAGACTGTGGCCTCAATAGGCCCCTTCAAAGTTCATAAATTGCAACTATGTACATGTAACATATAAATCTTTCAAATAGAATATAAGTACACGTACTCAATACTTAAACAACCATTAGAAGGTTTAGATGTCATGAGGAATCTTGTAGGCTTATGAATGAGGTACCTAAAGATATTATGTCACCATAGCATATAGCTAAAAAAGTGCACGCATATTTCTATTTCTATATAATCCACTAACTTTTAGGGTGTGCAAGTACACATATATATCCTGCCCATAATGTGCTTCCTTTACCCATGCCGATAATTATACAATTGGACTACCATTAATAACTTATCGTGTCTATGATCGCCAATAGGTCTTAATTCTTTTGCCTTATTCATGTGGGGACATAGAACTCATATACACAACTACATAATGAAAACACATAAAGACCAACTCATAGTGCCCACGATAAGGGGTCTCCAAACTCAATTTACAACTACAACCACAATTATATATATATTTCCATTTGCGTCACATATATTTATCTTAAACATTTAGACAACTATACATTTCACCATGTCTTCACAACCTTTAAATAGAAACATACCAA
Organism: Solanum appendiculatum; assembly: GCA_018342035.1. Lineage (NCBI taxonomy): Eukaryota > Viridiplantae > Streptophyta > Magnoliopsida > Solanales > Solanaceae > Solanum > Solanum appendiculatum. The sequence goes on from JAGDQO010000336.1 coordinate 1,544,790, forward strand.
TCCTCAATATTAGTTTAAAAAACATAGGAGTACTAGTCGTATCAATGACGTAGATTCGTGCTTGAAAATGGAGGAAAGGGGCGCCTTTAAATACCTTGATTTGAGTCCTTTAACATACTACAATGGCTTAACTATCCCTTGATCCTTCAATATAAAACAACAGCCAATGAAAATTCACATTTAGGCAGTTACACAACACATCCAAGTCGAGCCATCAATTCAACAATCACATGGTGGGCCTATTCTCAAGAGACATTCAAATAGATCGGTGTTCATAGTATTCAACCCCTCATATTACCAACGACAATAAACTACAGTTAAATGACTCCCACATTTATTCAGATGCCACCAGGCCACTCCACACACTCTCTCCTCACCAAAAAACATCAATTAACATAGGAAAAATATGGACTCCATCTTCCTATCATCGTCCCGTGAGTCTTACCCATATAATATAGCTAGAACATTACATACATGAGAGAAGGAAAGATAGCCATGCCTTTATTGAAGAAAATATAGTCCCTTAAGCTCACATTAATTAAGGATAAAAGCTGTCCCTTAATCCAAAGAGAGACTTGTATGAATTCTAGACTTGGTTGAGGAACAAATATTGATTCTTGGTTGATTTCTTAACTATGGCTTTTGGAGAGGAGAGGCTTGAAGAACCAGCAAACAGGAGCTTCTAAAATAACTTAGGAACTTTTCTTAATAAATTCAACTCATACATGTTAGTTATAAAACATTTAAACTGACATAACATGTGTCGGTCATGTGCCCAACACGGCCAACATAGGCCGCTGCGCAGTCCATAGTAAAACAAGCATATCTTTTCATTTCGAAGTGATATTGGTGAGAGATTTTGTTCATTGGAAACTAGGCTAAAAAATATTTCATTTGATATATTATACGCTTTCTAACTAAATATATATTGGAAGATATGTTTATCCCAAGTCAAACCATATACAAGGTTACAAGAATAATCCATCTCAATGAGACCTTCAACAATTTGTACTATTGTTCCAAGGCTTCCTTTGGCCTCCAGTCTTGGTATAACACTTAAGGTTAGGCACTATAAGTAACAATAAATATGATCCTCCATTTAAAACCTTATTCTTCCAACAAATAATGACCAAACGACATAAGAAAAAATAATATTATTTTTGACGCATACGTCTTAGCTTAATGAGTTAATTCCTTTAAATTATATGGGGTTTTACATAATCCAATCATAATTTCATATTAAGAGTAATGCTTTTCAAATTATGAATTCATATTAAGATACTTACCTTCCTAAGCATCTAAATCATGATTCCATTCAAATGTGAGAAAATATTTCATAAATCAATGAAACTTTATCTTACAAGCATCCCTTAGTCATATATCATAAATTTCATAAAACATGCATGAATCCATAATCAATTCATAAGTTCATAGCTATAATCTAGTATAAATCATGGATCCATATGAAATCAATTAAAAACAAGTAATTGAATTAAATCATGCATAATAAGATAAAATAATAAGAATTAAATCATAAAAAATTTGACCAAGGTGGAGTAGCAAGAAACCCTAGATAATTTTTGTGAAATTGAATTGGTGATTGAGTTTCCTTTGGAACCCAATGGATGAAAGGTATCCAATGGTGAATTTTCACATACCTTGGGTAATCAAAGCCGAAAAGGCAAGAAAAACCTTGAAGCCTTTGATGAAATTCTAGTCTTCTTCCATGGATCTTGAGACAGAATTGGAGACAAAACCCTTGAGAGAATTTGTGAGTTTGAGGGAATGGGTATTGTTTGAAGAGTAAAATCAGTTAAAGGGGTAGTTATAGGGTAAAAACAACATAATTTAGGGGTTAAATAGGTAGAAAAAGACTAAAACACCCTTAATTTAAATTTGCCGAAAGACCCTACGGTTCATAAGAGTTTTTATAGACCATCCTGGAAAATTGTAGAGTCAAATATTGGGGACCGAAATCCTAGACAACAGCTTACGAGATCCTTCTACACGTTGTCATCTTTTCTACTGTTTGTAGGTACCACCCATAGAACCCAAGTTTAAGTTCAATTTCTCACTAAGTCTAGATCACCTCTTCGGATACCTTCTACGGCCCATGGGAACTTTTACGTGCCGTCAAAACCCTTCATTAATCTGCGGTCTCAAAACAAATCTCTGAACCCACTCTACGGGTCCCTTCTACGGCCTGTAGGACTTCCTAGGACTTATCGTCTTCATTCGTAGGCCAACATCTGGGAATTGAAATTTTCCAAAATTCAACCCAAGCCCTACGAAAGCCTTACTACGGACCATGGAACCTCCTATGATCCATAGGTAGACACGTAGAAACTGCTTTAGTGCCCCAAAATGCAACCTCTCCTTTCCAAGTTAATTTTTTGATTTCTGAGGTGTTACATTGACTTGCCACTCTACCCTAAAGTTTCCCTGCATTGAAGTAATCTTAGTCAGTCACGTTAAGCCTAAACAAACTTTTTCCCCCCATGTTGCATGACTTGATCCTTTGTAATCCTATGTTTTTGGCACCCTCATGGCTTCCTAGTCACTAATAACTTTTGATGTAGGCTATACTCCTATGTTTGTGCGAAAAAAGTGAATGATTTAAAATGTAGGCACATGCCTAAGTTTAGGGATTTAGTGCACCAATATAATAAAGAGATTTGAGCTAAAAGCACAGAGAACTATAATCTTCAAAATGATAAGTGTTGAAAAAAATTCATGAGTGAAAGAATCTTCAGCAGAAAAACAAAAATACGGGTGCTAGCTCAATGTGTGCACATTTCTCAAGCGAAAAAGTAGAATGGGTGTTCAAATAAGTGAACATCATAATATAGGGAGAAATAAAGTGAAAGAAACCAACAATGTGAACGGTGTTCTCAATTGAGAAGCAAAAGCATTAGGGAGGTATCTTAGTCCCTTGTAAAAGAAATACAATACCCTACGCCCAAGCCTAAGTTAAACTCACAAGTCTTTGGAGATTTTGAGCCTTGTAAATCTATATTAGTGCGAATCTACATATAGGAAAACCCTATGGTTTAATGTGTGTGTACTTGAACTCAATTGTGAGAGTGAGTGTTTTTACATGATCTATAATCTCTTGAATTGACATTCTTCATTGTGTGGGGGGTGTTCTCTTATGTGAGCAACATTTCATCCTTCTTATGAATAGTGATGTCTTGACTTAAATTGAGTTGCATGAATCTGATAAATTCTTCTGAAACTTTAAGCAAGTATCAAAGATTGATACCATTGACTTGAGATACTTTTAAATTGAGCTTAAAGGAATATCATCCCATATCATCCTTTGAATGAAAGAGAGTTTGAAAGAAAACATTTGCCTAGTGAACAGTGGTGGAACCAATTGTGCGTTGTTTTGTATATAGATTCTATTGTTTTTAGTCTAGTGTGTAATTATGCAAATTCTATATTGGGTGTAGTTTAACTTAAGTCGTATGCTTAGTGATTGTTTGCTTTAGGAAAAGAAATAAATCAAGTTTAAAGGTTTAATGAGTTTGTATTTTAATTACCAACTCATTAGACTCAAATTCATGAATTATTGCGATGTTTTGATGCTAATTAAAGGTCTTTTAGGCCCTAGATCTCATGTATTGTCACAACCTAAAGTACCCCCTAGATGTGACATGGTGTACAAGACCCCGAGAGACCTCATACAAGACACTTAGCATACATCATACAAGATCATAGTATAAAAGAGTTCAGAAGACAATTGGAAATCATAGGAGTTTAACGAAAGTTGCGGAAGTCTAACATAGTCTCAAAGCCATCTAATACATCAAAGAATGAAAGTTGGGACGCAACCCAAACTAGTTCAAAAGTAAATGACATAAAAAGGTAAATGTGGCATTGTCCTAGAACAATGAGGACTCACCAAGTCTTCAAAATCTCAATGCTAACTCACTAGCCACGAGTGGAGGGAAAAGAGTCGTCACACCCTACATTTATTAAATAATGTAGGCAATAATATGCGTTAGTACATGAAATGTACCAATTATGATAGCAATGCATAAGAGTTATAAAATCATGCTAAGAAGACATATACATGAGATGCAATAACCAAGTTAAATCATTAAATAACATGATGAAAACATGAGTTAAAAGCAAAGGTCAATGCAAGGAAATGATCTTAAAACGACCATACTTGAAATATCCTTTTTGTGAAGTAACTTTAGTTCATTATGTGGGAAATTAGTCTGAACCGACATAGATCATGTGAGCTATAACATGGAATTCGGTGTCTACCTCACACCGAAAAGAGGTGTCCTCACTTGCCATGGTAAGAACCATGTCTTCTAGCTTAAGTTTATCCACTAGCTAATGTTTATCTAAGAGAATCATCATATGGAGGCACATAGTTTATGGGAGAGGGAGATTGCTACTAGAAACCTGACCTCTACTAACGGGAGAGCTTCCATCTCGGTATCCTCTCGGTGCTAAGAATAAATCCCACGAATAGTCATAATTCATAACTTATCTTATCATTAGTAGACATGGGTAATTGCCTCTTGTCTATCATTAGAATAGCTCCTTAAATCTTGAATCAAGTTTAGTTGAGATAACCTCCCACCCTTATGAATCCTTAATGTGAGAAAGCCCTTTCAATGTGAGGATCAACTTTCTAAAATCTCTGCAGTTGAAATTTGTATACAAGGAATGCATTGGGGCCTCATATGAATCCTTCAAGGAATTAATCCCCGAACGTTTGAAGAATTAGCTACGTGCACTCATGACGTGGAGTTGTGCATTTCAAGCCATGGAAAGACATCACATGTCTTTGATCCAAGAAAAGAAGCTTTAAAATTCAAGGAGTCGTTAGAATACAAAACTATCATATCCATAGTGGTAACCAAAACTTCTATGAAGGCCTCCACAAGACAAAAGTTAAAAGAGAAAGCGGCAAAGCAACAAACACGAAAAGTGAAAAATCAATTTACCTTGAAGGGGTTACAAGAAAAGGAGTATCCACTTCAAGACTCTAATGTTCTTGTGATTCTTGATGAGCTGCTAACCAAGAAAATCATTGCACTTCCAGACTGAAAATGACCTGAAGAATCCAACAAAGTTGGTGATCCAAAGTATTGTAAATTTCAGTGCATCATGAATCATCACACCACAAAATACTTCATCCGGAAGGACATGATCATGAAATTTTTACTAGAGGGAAAAATAATTATTGAAGATGGTGAGACAATTGAGATAGACCATGTTAGTGCCAAACGTGATCATAAAAATGATTCAATTTCAAAAGCTCTATACCAAGAAAACCATAGATTAGAGATGAAACTCAGACTTTAGCCCAGGTAGGGACACAAGGTGTTCAAACCTGATACGTCCCAATTTACACCTCAATCAAAAAGTATAACGGTCGATGTCAATTGTAGAAATCAACAAGAGTTGAGGTCGATCCCACAGGGAATTGCTGTAGAAATAACCCTACTAGTTCTTATGTTCATTTGTAGTTGATATTCCTGAAATGTGAATTGCATAAAGTAAATATTAGGGTTTTTTGTATCTAGGGGATCAATTTTAGTAAAATTGCATGTTAACAGTAACAAATGATAGTTCCATGATTTGATATTTAATTAGAGTAGACTAGGTTTATTTCCCCATGACCTTTAGACTACAACTTGAATCTTTGCACAAATAATTGTTTCTTAACAAATTTATATGTTCATAGCAAGCTAAGTACATCTAAACGCTTTTCAGCCCTATTAGATGAATGCCACTCTTCTCCTTTCGGTCTTAGATTGTTTTAGAGTTGACTCTTGCATACTTGTTAAGAAGACTGTCCCCTCTCGAGCTCATGTCTTTAAAACAAGTTGGTAGATTTCATTTATAGATTTTCCTAATCATCAATTTTCTCTTGAACAAGTGATTACTACAAGCATGTTCTAATGTGTGCACTCATTAGAAAGCATTCAACATGAAAATAGAAATGACGTATGCTATCATCAATCAAAAGTTATTCGTGTTTGATTTTAGCGTTGTTTTTTACTCATGGTTCCGACAACTCTACTTGTGGTTTTTAGCCTCTCATATTCTCAATGAAATAAGAAGTAGACATTGATGAAAGAATAACAAAGTAGACTACGATAATTGAAAACCAAAAGCTTCTTGATTATGAGCACAAAATCAAGATCAAAAACACTGATCCAAAGTATCCAACAAATTTATCAAAAAGGGAACTATCATTTCTCCACAAAGATCATGTCTCAGAGTATCCATAATGCAATAAAAATAAACTCTCAGAAATTAAAATAGTCTTCGAAAAGAGCCCTTTGCGAATTAGGAGAATATAACAGTCAACAATGTTCACGAGCAAGCTAAACGGTCCGTGATGCTTTTCACTGCCTGTTAACCTTTCTCGTGAACCAACACTTAGACACATTTTAACATTTCAACTACAAGTTCTTCATGAGCCTTTGTACGGCCCGTCATAAACAACACGACCCATCTAGGGCCTCGTATTACCATACATGAACTTTTCTTTCTTCCTAGCCACTTCCACGAGCATCCTCATGCCACATACAGAGCACCACGGCTCATATAGTCTGCCATCAAGTCTTTCACACTTCACTTTTAACTCTTTTCCTTCTATCACTAGTTTTAAAGTATTTCACCTGCACATTAACAAAAGACCATTATATCCACATTAATATGCTCGATTTCTTGCACTAATCCTTTTTTTTAGCATCAAATGTGCTATAGGTTCACGATACATCAATACCCTCCACTTACACCCATTGCTTGTCCTCAAGCGATGAAAAAGAACAACAACCGATGCTTAAATACATAGAAAAACTATCAAAGATAAGCAACAGCTATTTACACAATTCATACATCCAAAATCACCTAATAAACATGAGAGGATCAATTGAAGAAATTCCATTCCACACAGTCAATCATGCTTGTACCAATAACAATCTTTCAGTCAACTTAAACAACTACCAAATGCAAATATCGTGCCCTTACTACAAAAAAGTCCCTCACACATTATTTCAATTAAGAATTTTGGACTAACAAATATGCTCACTATCACGACCCGATTTATCGAATCATGATAGCGCCTACCAATCTGCCTGTAGGCAAGCCAAACCCTATCCCAGAACTTAGCAGTAACGGGACTAAGAGTTTGAACTAAACCTACACCAAAGCGGAAATATAAATAAGGAACACATAAGAGAAAGCGGAAGCAACCCGAAACTATATATATATAAAGATACCTCCAAGAACCTGGAAGTCACATGTACAGAAGCACTAAATGAGTACAAGTCCCAAAAGTGGACCACATAAATTAGACTATCTCAAAAGCAAAAGAAATTACAAAGTATATCAACAGATGGAGACGGGTAATCACAAAACACCATGTGCTCACCCTCGTCTCCGAAACAGACTGCTACAGGTTCGAACTCAACAGTGGTGACTGGTGCTCGAACCTGCATCACAAAAATAGATCTAGAGTGTAGCATGAGTACCAATACAACAGTTACCCAATAGGCATCATAGGCTGACTGAGCAAGAAAAGTAAAAATAGACTGAAAATATAGAATCAAACACGAACAGAGGACAAAGGAAACAATAACAGCGCAAAAAGAGAATGAATCTAAGAATAGCAGGAATAAACCTAGTTGGGCCCCCCATAAGACCCGCTAGATACACACAACACAGACAAACGAGAACCCAAACGGGTCCCCAAAAGCCCGAAAGGTGCACAGAAAGCTAATTCTACGAGAGCGAAGGAAGAACCAACTACGAACCGGAATAACCAATCAACTCAACCAAACGATCACCCATTTCAAAACAAGATAACATGTCTGAATTCTGAAGCAACTCACCTAGTTTTCTAGTCACTCTAGGGTCCTACCCTGCAAGACGAGTGCTACAGGGGGTACGCCGACCCCTCTAAATAACCTAATATCAAAGTTCCAAATATGCTATCACTCAGGGGGCCCTGTACTAGCAAGACAAGTGAGGCTCTGACACTCCGGGGGCCCTGTCCCAGCTAGATGAGTGTGTGGGCTATGTCTACTCCGAAAAGGACCTCAAATAGCTTATATCCAATTGCCTTGCAAGTTAATCACTCAATAGGCCCTGCCCAATGCCAGCCAAGTAAGTAAGCTATCACTCCAAGGGGCCCTGTCCCAAGCAAGATAGAGTGCGCGGGGTCATATCAACCCCGTGGAGGATGTCAAATTCCAAGATAACGTGGATCGCTGTCAACTCCCAATCACTTCACAACACGTGAATCCATACTAAACTACCTGTGAATAACGTCCATTCCGAACAATCCTCAAGACTGAATCGGCCTCGAGCATCCAAGCCAGGCAGAAGGTACGCCTCCGATAGCGTGTCGGCAACACAGAAAGGGGAGAGAAGATAGAAGGATCATAAACAATACTAAACTACAACCAGGCTCAACTATGAAACCGAAGTCTGCTATTCCAGTCTAGAAGGACCTAGTCCATCTGAATCGACGTCAAATATATATCAATGTCCACAAGTACATGGGCCTAAGTAAACTCTAACCTAACCAAATCTAAGGCAAAAGATATAACTCAACATAATTAGACAGTTGACTAGATTCTACGCATGCAAAAATAGGTAAACAATCCAACCGATAATCAACAACTGAATCGGCAACACCAAAAGATCATCAACCTTGCCTATAACATGGAACTAACCCCGAACAACCCAAAAATCAACCCTAAAGCAAGATTTCAAAGAAGAAGAGCACAAATAGTAGCTACCCCAGCCCAGATTCACACAACTACGCAGTATTTACACATTCCAGCTCAATCTAAAGGAAAGAAAGTCGTAACCTACCAGAAGTCCAACCACGCATGCTCCAAGTCACTTTGTTGGAGCTTTTCCCTTCTGAATGGGCTCAGACAGCTGCCACGCTACAAAAAATAGAATCACAGCATCAGCACGGTCGTTTAGATACTAAATTCATTAAAATCATAGACAAACCAATTTAGGAGTCAAAAATTTTTAAATGTGGGACCCGCTTCTGAAATCTCAGAATTGACTCCATGAAGAGGTCCTAAACTTTCCCCCGAACTTGTATTCCAAACAGAACACAATTCGGGTTTTAAAACAGTCAACAACATAGAGAAACAAAAGAGGCAAAACCTTACAAAATAAGATTAGGATAGCGTCTTTCATCTCAAATTCATGAGAAACGGGGCCCACCAAACACACTCAGCTCAAATACCCAAGAGGCCAGTGAACTTTTGAACCCACAGGACTTGGAATCACCGAAAATCGACAAGAATTGAGGAAGACTTGAATTTTTTAACTTTTACAAATGCCAAGCCCGATTTCCATTTAAATACTGCCAGTACCTGCATGACTCTAAAAGTACGGATCTCTAACCGCGAATGCGGAGGGAAAAGGAATACCACTCTACAAACGCGCGGAATCTCATGCGAACGCGGAGAGAAGGCACCCAGGCCTCCTCGAACGCGGAGTCCCTCACACGAATCCGGAGAGCACTGCCACAGACCTTCGTGAACGCAGCCCCTGGCCTGCGAACGTGGGCTAGACCCACTCATACCTCCGTGAATGCGGATAAGAAATATGTCTGCAACTTTCGCTGTGCACCAACTGAGTTTTGGGCATTCCCAAAACTCCGACGGGGTGCTTGGGATTCGTTCGGAACCCCATGCATGCAAATGAGATATGCTACTCCATCAAATTCGGCATTCCAGATTCAATGGCACAGTCAAAATTTCCATACGAGGTCGTTTCGACAAAAAATAGGTCCCACTTCCCAAGTGCATATTTTTTCAACTTTAACGAAGGGCCTTAGAATAGAATCGAAAGCCCCCGAAAGCGCTCGAAGAGTCATTCTAGACCAAACTCGGTGTTTTGAAACTAACAACGCTGACATAATTCTCATCCGGGTGCGCTTACCAAGAATGTTGACCACAGTCAACTTCAAGCCAAATTTCAAAGGTTAAATAGCCAACGGGCCTTAAAGTCACACTAGAAGCCTCGGGACTCGGGCCAACCATGCTTCTCACCTTATTTTGCCACTCCGGAGCTGATGGAACCGTCAGAATTCCCACCTGAGATCATTTACCTGAGTTTATGACTGAAATAAATTTTTCAAGGTCCAGAGCTCCAAAACAGGAAAACAGGCACAACACCCAAACAAACGACCATGCAACCGAACCTACAGTGCCCAAAAGTCAGAAATGACTTGGGGTCTCTACAAGAAGCTCTAGACAACAGAAAAGAGGCATAAACACACAAATGACCTTAGAGGTTATTACAACATCCACTACTAAAAGAACTTCCGTCCGCAAAAGTAAGGGTCAAGAAGTATGTGAGGGCTCAAATAAGCTGGGGAACTGCTCCCGCATCTCCCACTCGGTCTCCCAAGTAGCCTCCTTAACTGGACAGTGCCTCCAACGAACCTTAACCACAGGAATGGCTCTCGACCTCAGCTGCCTCATATCTCTGGCCAAAATAGCAACTGGCTCCTCAATATAGGTCATGCAATCATCCAACTCAACAGTATCATACTAGAGCATATGAGAATCATCTGGAACATACCAACGCAGCATCAAAACATGGAAAACTCGATGAATAACTAAGAATGTTGTCGGTAAAGACAACTCATAGAAATAGGTACCCCAAAGAAAAGTTGTGCTAAGATCGATAATGGTGCCCAATTCCTTCTGAAATACCCTCTAGAAGCTGGAAGTGAACTGTGAACCCCTGTCTGAGATGATAGAAACAGGTACCCCATGAAGACGAACCACCTCTCGAATGTAGACACGAGCTAACCTCTAAGCACTAAAGGATGTATGAACTAGAATGAAGTGTGCTGACTTGGTCAATCGATCCATGATTACCCAGATGGTGTCAACACATCTAGGAGTCTGAGGCAAGCCCACAATGAAATCCATGGTGATGCGCTCCAACTTCCACTCAAGAATGGGTAATCTCTTTAACTCACCACCAGGCCTCAAATGCTCGGCCTTCACCTGCTGACAACACAAGAAACGGGACATATAATAAGAGATGTCCCTCCTCATAGCGCTCCACCAGTTGTGCTGGCTCGGATCACAGTACATATTAGCGATGCCCGAATGGATGGAATATCTAGAATCATGCCTCGCTAAGGATCAACTGTTTCAAGTGTCCAAATCTCAGATCATAAATGTAGCTAGCAAATCTCAAAACCCATCTGAATATAAGGTAGCCTGCCCGGCATCACCCGCCAAAACTCTGTCTCTGAGTGCCACCAAAGACTCATCCTCGAACTGACGACTACAAATCTGCTCCAACAGAGAAGACTGAACTCCCACATAGGCTAACACCAGACTTGAATCTAAAATATCTAGCCTGATCATCCGATTGGCTATGGAATGGATGTCCAGAGCCAAAGGTCACTCTGAAACTGAAAGGAAGTCTAGGCTACCCACACTCACTACCTTCCGACTCAAGGCGTCTGCTGCTACATTTGCCTTTGCCCGGATGGTAGAGAATAGAGAGATCATAGTCCGTTCGGGAGCTTAATCCTGCCTTGAGTAAAGATCCCTCTAGATCATAATATATTGAAGGCTTCTGTGATCGGTGTAGATCTCACAATGAACTCCATATAGGTAATGCCTCAAGATCTTAAGCGCGAAGACTACCGCTGCCAACTCCAGAACATGAGTGGGCTAGTTGCGCTCATGTAGCTTAGGCTGCATTGACGCATAAGCAATAACCCGGACCTGCAGCATCAGAACACAACCAAAACCAACACCGGATGCATCATAATAAATCGTGAAGCCCTCGCCCTCAACTGGAAGAGTCAATATAGGAGCGGTGATGAGAAATATCTTATGCCTCAGAAAGCTCATCTCACACTACTCCGACCACACAAATGGAACATTCGAGTGAGTAAACCGAGTCAGAAACGCTGTTATTATAGAGAAACCCTCAACAAAACATCTGTTGTACCCTGCCAATCCGACGAAGCTCCAGACCTCAGTCACAAAACTGGGCCTAGCCCAATCACGAATAACCTCAATCTTCACCGGATCAACCATAATGCCATTCTTGGACACCACGTGTCCCAAGAATGCTACAGACCTAAGCCAGAACTGGCACTTTTAGAACTTGGCATAAAGCCGATGATCTCACAAAGTCTGGAGCACTATCATTAGATGTTGCTCATGCTCACTATGGCTCCGCGAGTATACCAAGATTACATCAATGAAATATATGACGTAGAAGTCTAGATACGGTCTGAATACACGAGTCGTCAAGTCCATGAAAGCGGCAGGGGCATTAGTCAACCCAAAAGACATCACTAGGAACTTATAATGACCGTAACGAGTCCTAAATGCTGTCTTAGGGATGTCCGCTTCTCTAACCCTGAACTGATGATAGCTAGATCTCAAGTCAATCTAAGGAAACACTGCAGCACATTGAAGCTAGTCGAAAAGATCATCATTACGATGCATGGGGTAACGTTTCCTCACCGACACCTTATTCAGCTGCCTGTAATCAATATACATCCGCATGGTACTATCCTTTCTCTTCACAAACAGAACTGGGGCACCCCATGGTGATACACTAGGCTGAATGAACCCCTTACCTAAGAGGTCATGAAGCTGAACATTGAGTTTCTTGAGCTATGCAAGGTCCATACGGTACGATGGGATTGAAATAGGATGAGTACCCAGCTCCAAATCCATGGCAAATTCAATATCTCACTCTTGGGGTAGGCAAGAAAGGTCGACAGGAAACACATCAGCAAACTCTCGGACTATAGGCATTGACTCCACCATAGGGCTCTCCTTAGTAACATCTCTAACATAAGCCAAATTAGCTAAGCATCCCCTATCCACTAGCCTCTGGGACTGAATACAAGGAATCACTCCAACTGGTTTGCGACTGCGAGGGCCCTGCCACACCACTGGTGGAATATCCGGCCTGGTTAAAGTAACGGTCTTGGCATAGCAATCCAAGACCGCTCGGTGAGGAGATAACCAATCCATGCCCAAAATAAGATCAAAATCCAGCATACTCAACAAATTAAGATCAACCCGAGTTTTTGCCCCCGGATAGTCAAGATAAAGTATCTACACACCTGATCCACTACTAAAAAATCCCCTAACGGGGTCAAAACAAGCAAGGGTACCGCTAAAGGCTATGGACTCACCCTCAACCGAGGAACACAATAAGCATATACATACGAATATGTAGAACCAGGATCAATTAAGGCTGAAGCAGACTGATGGCATAGGAGAACCATACCTGTGATCACATCATCAGACGCCTTGGCCTCTACTCTTGCTGGAGCTTAATGATATGGCCTGCTCAGGAAAAAAATCTTCAAAATCGTAGACAGACAAATTTTGGAGAAAAAAATGGGAAAATGTGGGACCTTCGACTCCTTTCTTATGAACCTCCCTCAATCTCTTTTTTATTATAGTATGTCATATCATATATATGTTTAAAATGACCCTATAATTGTTAGTATCATAAAAGTTTTTCCTCACTATTTCTAAATAGTCATTACTATTGCTTAGATTTCTTATCATCGGCCCCAACTCATTTGGAATTGAACCATAGTTACTGTTATGGTTATAGTATGCAGTTACAAAAAATTAATGCAATGATCAACCAAGCAGTAGGTGACATCTGAATGGAACTGTTCACAACTTGATATTCTAAACCAAAATTTTGATACATAACATATTAAAATGTCACAGCATAATTTTATGAGCACTTGAACTCACAAATATCTACAAATAATAAGAAAGATGACCTTACTTTCCTAAAAATCAAGAAGCAAAAGGCATACAACAGTGGAGATTACCAAAGTACATGCAACTACACAAAAGAAGAAGAAGAGGAAAAGAAAGAGGAAAAGCAAGAGGACAAGGAGGAAGAAGAAAAAGAAGAAGATAAGGCTTTGTGTGTAGAAGAAGAGGAAGAGAAAGAGGAAGAGGAAGAAGAAGAGGAAGAGGAAGAAGAAGAGGAAGAGGAAGAAGAATAATGAAGAAGAGGAACAGGAAGAAGAAGAAGGAAGAAGAAGAACAACAAGGAAGAAGACGGAGAAGGAGAAGAAGAAGAAGATGATGAAGAAGAAGAATAAGGAGGAAAAAGAAGAAGAAGGAGAAGATGAAGAAGAAGAGGAAGAGGAAGAAGAAGAAGGAAGAAGCATAATCAATAATGAATCTCCATTTTCACCAACTGAAGCATGGCAAGCTCATGGATATCACAGTTTGCGGCAGAGGTTATTACCTTCCAAGCAAAAGGGATTTAGATGAAACCCCTCGGCCCTTTTTGACTACGTCCCTGCTGTATAGTCTCCAGAACTACTCACATCTAAAAAAAATTAAAAAAGAAAAAAACAATTTGTTTACCGGAAGATTTGAGAGAAGACTAACCTTGTTTTTCTGCCAGTGTTATTCATTGTTTACAAATCCATAGACACCCAAAAACATAAACAACAATTGAGATTACCAAAGGACATGCAAACTACAAGAAAGAAGAAGAAGAAGAAGAAGAAGAAGAAGAAGAGGAAGACGAAGACGAAGACGAAGACGAATAATAAGAAGAAGAAGAAAGGGCTTTGTGTGTAGAAGAGGAGGAAGAGGAAGAGGAAGAAGAAGAGGAAGAGGAAGAGGAAGAAGAAGAAGAAGAAGAACATAGGGCTTTGTGTGTAGAAGACAAGGAAGTGGAAGAGGAAGAAGAAGGGGAAGAGGAAGAAGCAGAAGAAGACAAAGATTGGGACCTTCGACTCCTTTCTTATGAACCTCCATCAATCGATTTTTTATTATAGTATGTCATATCATATATATGTTTAAAATGACCCTATAATTGTTAGTATCATAAAAGTTTTTCCTCACTGTCTCAAAATAGTCATTACTATTGCTTAGATTTCTTATCATCGGTCCCAACTCATTTGAAATTGAACCATAGTTACTGTTATTGTTATAGTATGCAGTTACAAAAAAATAATGCAATGATCAACCAAGCTGTAGGTGACATCTGAATCGAACTGTTCACAACTGGATATTCTAAATCAAAATTTTGATACATAATATATTAAAATGTCACAGCATAATTTTGTGAGCACTTGAACTCACAAATATCTACAAATAATAAGAAAGACGACCTTACTTTACTAAATATCAAGAAGAAAAAGGCATACAACAGTTGAGATTACCAAAGTACATGCAAACTGCACAAAAGAAGAAGAAGAGGAAGAGAAAGAGGAAGAGCAAGAGGAAGAGGAGGAAGAAAAAGAAGAAGAAGATAGGGATTTGTGTGTAGAAGAAGAAGAAGAGAAAGAGGAAGTGGAAGAAGAAGTGGAAGAGGAAGAAGAAGAATGAAGAAGAGGAAGAGAAAGAAGAAGAAGGAAGAAGAACAACAACAAGGAAGAAGACGGAGAAGGAGAAGAAGAAGAAGAAGAAGAAGAAGAAGAATAAGGGGGAAAAAGAAGAAGCAGGAGAAGACGAAGAAGAAGATGAAGAGGAAGAAGAAGAAGGAAGAAGCATAATCAATAATGAATCTCCATTTACACCAACTGAAGCATGGCAAGCTCATGGATATCACAGTTTGCGGCTGAGGTTATTACCTTCCAAGAAAAAGGGATTTAGATGAAACCCCTCGGCCCTTCTTGACTACGTCCCTGCTGTATAGTCTCCAGAACTACACACATCCAAAAAATTTAAAAAAAGAAAAAAACTATTTGTTTACCGGAAGATTTGAGATAAGACTAACCTTGTTTTTCAGCCATTGTTATTCACTGTTTACAAAACCATAGACACCCAAAAACATAAACAACAATTGAGATTACCAAAGGACATGCAAACTACAAGAAAGAAGAAGAAGAAGAAGAAGAAGAGGAAGAGGAAGAGAAAGAGGAAGACGAAGACGAAGACGAAGACGAATAATAAGAAGAAGAAGATAGGGCTTTGTGTGTAGAAGAGGAGGAAGAGGAAGGGGAAGAAGAAGAGGAAGAGGAAGAGGAAGAAGAAGAAGAACATAGGGCTTTGTGTGTAGAATAAAAGGAAGTGGAAGAAGAAGAAGAAGGGGAAGAGGAAGAAGCAGAAGAATACGAAGAGTGGGACCTTCGACTCCTTTCTTATGAACCTCCATCAATCTCTTTTTTATTATAGTATGTCATATCATATATATGTTTAAAATGACACCCTGTAAATGTTTTTCCTCACTGTCTCAAAATAGTCATTACTATTTCTTAGATTTCTTATCATCGGTCCCAACTCATTCGGAATTGAACCATAGTTACTGTTATGGTTATAGTATGCAGTTACAAAAAATTAATGCAATGATCAACCAAGCAGTAGGTGACATCTGAATGGAACTGTTCACAACTGGATATTCTAAACCAAAATTTTGATACATAACATATTAAAATGTCACAGCATAATTTTGTGAGCACTTGAACTCACAAATATCTACAAATAATAAGAAAGACGACCTTACATTCCTAAAAATCAAGGAGAAAAAGGCATACAACAGTTGAGATTACTAAAGTACATGCAAACTACACAAAAGAAGAAGAAGAGGAAGAGAAAGAGGAAGAGCATGAGGAAGAGGAGGAAGAAGAAGAAGAAGAAGATAGGGCTTTGTGTGTAGAAGAAGAGGAAGAGAAAGAGGAAGAGGAAGAAGAAGAGGAAGAGGAAGAGAAAGAGGAAGAGGAAGAAGAAGAGGAAGAGGAAGAAGAAGAAGAAGAAGAACATAGGGCTTTGTGTGTAGAAGACAAGGAAGTGGAAGAGGAAGAAGAAGGGGAAGAGGAAGAAGCAGAAGAAGACAAAGATTGGGACCTTCGACTCCTTTCTTATGAACCTCCATCAATCGATTTTTTATTATAGTATGTCATATCATATATATGTTTAAAATGACCCTATAATTGTTAGTATCATAAAAGTTTTTCCTCACTGTCTCAAAATAGTCATTACTATTGCTTAGATTTCTTATCATCGGTCCCAACTCATTTGAAATTGAACCATAGTTACTGTTATTGTTATAGTATGCAGTTACAAAAAAATAATGCAATGATCAACCAAGCTGTAGGTGACATCTGAATCGAACTGTTCACAACTGGATATTCTAAATCAAAATTTTGATACATAATATATTAAAATGTCACAGCATAATTTTGTGAGCACTTGAACTCACAAATATCTACAAATAATAAGAAAGACGACCTTACTTTACTAAATATCAAGAAGAAAAAGGCATACAACAGTTGAGATTACCAAAGTACATGCAAACTGCACAAAAGAAGAAGAAGAGGAAGAGAAAGAGGAAGAGCAAGAGGAAGAGGAGGAAGAAGAAGAAGAAGAAGATAGGGCTTTGTGTGTAGAAGAAGAGGAAGAGAAAGAGGAAGAAGAAGAGGAAGAGGAAGAGGAAGAAGAAGAATGAAGAAGAGGAAGAGAAAGAAGAAGAAGGAAGAAGAAGAACGACAAGGAAGAAGACGGAGAAGGAGAAGAAGAAGAACATGAAGAAGAAGAAGAAGAATTAGGAGGAAAAAGAAGAAGCAGGAGAAGACGAAGAAGAAGATGAAGAGGAAGAAGAAGAAGGAAGAAGCATAATCAATAATGAATCTCCATTTACACCAACTGAAGCATGGCAAGCTCATGGATATCACAGTTTGCGGCTGAGGTTATTACCTTCCAAGAAAAAGGGATTTAGATGAAACCCCTCGGCCCTTCTTGACTACGTCCCTGCTGTATAGTCTCCAGAACTACACACATCCAAAAAATTTAAAAAAAGAAAAAAACTATTTGTTTACCGGAAGATTTGAGATAAGACTAACCTTTTTTTTCAGCCATTGTTATTCACTGTTTACAAATCCGTAGACACCCAAAAACATAAACAACAATTGAGATTACCAAAGGACATGCAAACTACATGAAAGAAGAAGAAGAAGAAGAAGAAGAGGAAGAGGAAGAGAAAGAGGAAGACGAAGACGAAGACGAAGACGAATAATAAGAAGAAGAAGATAGGGCTTTGTGTGTAGAAGAGGAGGAAGAGGAAGGGGAAGAAGAAGAGGAAGAGGAAGAGGAAGAAGAAGAAGAACATAGGGCTTTGTGTGTAGAATAAAAGGAAGTGGAAGAAGAAGAAGAAGGGGAAGAGGAAGAAGCAGAAGAATACGAAGAGTGGGACCTTCGACTCCTTTCTTATGAACCTCCATCAATCTCTTTTTTATTATAGTATGTCATATCATATATATGTTTAAAATGACCCTGTAAATGTTTTTCCTCACTGTCTCAAAATAGTCATTACTATTTCTTAGATTTCTTATCATCGGTCCCAACTCATTCGGAATTGAACCATAGTTACTGTTATGGTTATAGTATGCAGTTACAAAAAATTAATGCAATGATCAACCAAGCAGTAGGTGACATCTGAATGGAACTGTTCACAACTGGATATTCTAAACCAAAATTTTGATACATAACATATTAAAATGTCACAGCATAATTTTGTGAGCACTTGAACTCACAAATATCTACAAATAATAAGAAAGACGACCTTACATTCCTAAAAATCAAGGAGAAAAAGGCATACAACAGTTGAGATTACTAAAGTACATGCAAACTACACAAAAGAAGAAGAAGAGGAAGAGAAAGAGGAAGAGCATGAGGAAGAGGAGGAAGAAGAAGAAGAAGAAGATAGGGCTTTGTGTGTAGAAGAAGAGGAAGAGAAAGAGGAAGAGGAAGAAGAAGAGGAAGAGGAAGAGAAAGAGGAAGAGGAAGAAGAAGAGGAAGAGGAAGAAAAAGAATGAAGAAGAGGAAGAGAAAAAAGAAGAAGGAAGAAGAAGAACAACAAGGAAGAAGTCGGAGAAGGAGAAAAAGAAGAAGATGAAGAAGAAGAAGATGAATAAGGAGGAAAAAGAAGAAGCAGGATAAGACGAAGAAGAAGAGGAAGAGGAAGAAAAAGAAGGAAGAAGCATAATCAATAATGAATCTCCATTTACACCAACTGAAGCTTGGCAAGCTCATGGATATCCTAGTTTGCGGCTGAGGTTATTACCTTCCAAGCAAAAGGGATTTAGATGAAACCCCTCGGCCCTTCTTGTCTACGTCCCTGCTATATAGTCTCCAGAACTACTCCCATCCAAAAAATTTAAAAAAGAAAAAAACAATTTGTTTACAGGAAGATTTGTGAGAAGACTAACCTTGTTTTTCTACCATTGTTATTAACTATTTACAAATCCATAAACAACATAAAACATAAACAACAATTGAGATTACCAAAGCACATGCAAACTACAAGAAAGAAGAAGAAGAAGAAGAATAAGAAGAAGAGGAACAGGAAGACGAAGACGAATAATAAGAAGAAGAAGATAGGGCTTTGTGTGTAGAAGAGGAGGAAGAGGAAGAGGAAGAAGAAGAGGAAGAGGAAGAGGAAGAAGAAGAAGAACATAGGGCTTTGTGTGTAGAAGAAAAGGAAGTGGAAGAGGAAGAAGAAGAAGAACATAGGGCTTTGTGTGTAGAAGAAAAGGAAGTGGAAGAGGAAGAAGAAAGGGAAGAGGAAGAAGCAGAAGAAGACGAAGAGTGGGACCTTCGACTCCTTTCTTATGAACCTCCATCAATATCTTTTTTATTATTGTATATCATATCATATATATGTTTAAATAGACCCTATAATTGTTAGTATCATAAATGTTTTTCCTCACTGTCTCAAAATAGTCATTACTATTGCTTAGATTTCTTATCATCTGTCCCAACTCATTTGGAATTGAACCATAGTTACTGTTATGGTTATAGTATGCAGTTACAAAAAATTAATGCAATGATCAACCAAGCCGTAGGTGACATCTGAATGGAACTATTCACAACTGGATATTCTAAACCAAAATTTTGATACATAACATATTAAAATGTCACAGCATAATTTTGTGAGCACTTGAACTCACAAATATCTACGAATAATAAGAAAGACGACCTTACTTTCCTAAAAATCAAGAAGAAAAAGGCATACAACAGTTGAGATTACCAAAGTACATGCAAACTACACAAAAGAAGAAGAAGAGGAAGAGAAAGAGCAAGAGCAAGAGGAAGAGGAGGAAGAAGAAGAAGAAGAAGATAGGGCTTTGTGTGTAGAAGAAGAGGTAGAGAAAGAGAAAGAGGAAGAAGAAGAGGAAGAGGAAGAAGAAGAATGAAGAAGAGGAAGAGGAAGAAGAAGAAGAAGAAGAAGAACAACAAGGAAGAAGACGGAGAAGGAGAAGAGGAAGAAGATGATGAAGAAGAAGAAGAAGAAGAAGAAGAATAAGGAGGAAAAAGAAGAAGGAGGAGAAGACGAAGAAGAAGAGGAAGAGGAAGAAGAAGAAGGAAGAGGAATAATCAAAAATGAATCTCCATTTACACCAACTGAAGCATGGACAACTCATTGATATCACAGTTTGCGGCGGAGGTTATTACCTTCCGAGCAAAAGGGATTTAGATGAAACCCCTCGGCCCTTCTTGACTACGTCCCTACTGTATAGTCTCTAGAACTACTCCCATCCAAAAAATTTTAAAAAGAAAAAAATAATTTGTTTACAGGAAGATTTAGGAGAAGACTAACCTTGTTTTTTTGCCATTGTTATTCACTGTTTACAAATCCATAAACACCCGAAAACATAAACAACAATTGAGATTACCAAAGGACATGCAAACTACAAGAAAGAAGAAGAACAAGAAGAAGAAGAAAAAGAGGAACAGGAAGACGAAGACGAATAATAAGAAGAAGAAGATAGGGCTTTGTGTGTAGAAGACGAGGAAGAGGAAGAGGAAGAAGAAGAGGAAGAGGAAGAGGAAGAAGAAGAAGAACATAGGGCTTTGTGTGTAGAAGAAAAGGAAGTGGAAGAGGAAGAAGAAGGGGAAGAGAAAGAAGCAGAAGAATACGAAGATTAGGACCTTCGACTCCTTTCTTATGAACCTCCATCAATCTCTTTTTTATTATAGTATGTCATATCATATATATGTTTAAAATGACCCTATAATTGTTAGTATTATAAAAGTTTTTCCTCACTGTCTCAAAATAGTCATTACTATTTCTTAGATTTCTTATCATCGGTCCCAACTCATTTGGAATTGAACCATAGTTACTGTTATGGTTATAGTATGCAGTTACAAAAAAGTAATGCAATGATCAACCAAGCAGTAGGTGACATCTGAATGGAACTATTCACAACTGGATATTCTAAACCAAAATTTTGATACATAACATATTAAAATATCACAGCATAATTTTGTGAGCACTTGAACTCACAAATATCTACAAATAATAAGAAAGACGACCTTACTTTCCTAAAGATCAAGAAGAAAAAGGCATACAACAGTTGAGATTACCAAAGTACATGCAAACTACACAAAAGAAGAAGAAGAGGAAGAGAAAGAGGAAGAGCAAGAGGAAGAGGAGGAAGAAGAAGAAGAAGATGATAGGGCTTTGTGTGTAGAAGAAGAGGAAGAGAAAGAGGAAGAGGAAGAAGAAGAGGAAGAGGAAGAAGAAGAATGAAGAAGAGGAAGAGAAAGAAGAAGAAGGAAGAAGAAGAACAACAAGGAAGAAGACGGAGAAGGAGAAGAAGAAGAAGATGAAGAAGAAGAAGAAGAATAAGGGGGAAAAAGAAGAAGCAGGAGGAGACGAAGAAGAAGAGGAAGAGGAAGAAGAAGAAGGAAGAAGCATAATCAATAATGAATCTCCATTTACACCAACTGAAGCATGGCAAGCTCATGGATATCACAGTTTGCGGCTGAGGTTATTACCTTCCAAGAAAAAGGGATTTAGATGAAACCCCTCGGCCCTTCTTGACTACGTCCCTGCTGTATAGTCTCCAGAACTACTCACATCCAAAAAATTTTTAAAAAGAAAAAAACAATTTGTTTACCGAAAGATTTGAGAAAAGACTAACCTTGTTTTTCTGCCATTGTTCTTCACTGTTTACAAATCCATAGACACCCAAAAACATAAACAACAATTGAGATTTCCAAAGGACATGCAAACTACAAGAAAGAAGAAGAAGAAGAAGAAGAAGAAGAAGAGGAACAGGAAGACGAAGACGAAGACGAATAATAAGAAGAAGAAGATAGGGCTTAGTTTGTAGAAGAGGAGGAAGAGGAAGAGGAAGAAGAAGAGGAAGAGGAAGAGGAAGAAGAAGAAGAACATAGGGCTTTGTGTGTAGAAGAAAAGGAAGTGGAAGAGGAAGAAGAAGGGGAAGAGGAAGAAGCAGAAGAAGACGAAGAGTGGGACCTTCGACTCCTTTCTTATGAACCTCCATCAATCTCTTTTTTAGTATAGTATGTCATATCATATATATGTTTAAAATGACCCTATAATTGTTAGTTTCATAAAAGTTTTTCCTCACTGTCTCAAAATAGTCATTACTATTGCTTAGATTTCTTATCATCGGTCCCAACTCATTTGGAATTGAACCATAGTTACTGTTATGGTTATAGTATGCAGTTACAAAAAGTTAATGCAATGATCAACCAAGCAGTAGGTGACATCTGAATGGAACTGTTCACAACTGGATATTCTAAACCAAAATTTTGATACATAACATATTAAAATGTCACAGCATAATTTTGTGAGCACTTAAACTCAGAAATATCTACAAATAATAAGAAAGACGACCTTACTTTCCTAAAAATCAAGAAGAAAAAGGCATATTGCTTAACATATTTTTCAAAAAAGATAGTATGTCGGGCTGTAACCAAGTTTACAGTTCACAAATTTAATTGAAAGAAGCGAAAAGAAAAAGTTATCATTATAACAAAAATAATCTTTAACGACAATTAATAGCTTAATTGCCGCTAAATATGTATTTTCATAGACAATTAGTACACTTTATAAATGTTCATAAAGTTTATAGCGACATTGAATCTAATGATAATTAATTAATGTCGGTAAAAGCTCTAGCACTCTTCGTTAATTTGCATATTTATTATCGATAAAAATTATTTTTATCATAGTGTATTTTAGGCATCTGTTAGTTTCAAGAAAATTTGATCTCTTATTATGCCCAAAATGAAAAGAGGAAGAAATATGACAAATTAGTCAACTTGTGATAAAAGAAGTGGACTAATTATCTCTATACTAATATTCTAGGAAGAGTCCAATGACATACAAAATGTTTGTACCTAAGATAAAACAATTAAAATAATATACTAACTGTGTCAAGCAAGAGAGCAATATGTTTGGTTCTTTTAACAAACTTCAACATTGGTTCTATATTAGTTATTACATATTTGTTGTTGTGTGCTATCGAATATAGCACAACCCACAAGCAATTTTCACAAAAAGTATATGAAGAAACCTGTAAAAGGGAAAAAAGAGAAAATCAATCTTCAATCAGTCTTATTGGAATTTTTAACAAAGTTCAAAAAAAGTAACCAAAATAGCGAAAAGAAATTGCAATAGTTACATGAATCACTATGACGTACAGTAAAAGATTAATCTTCATTAAATAGAAGGAAGAAAACTTTGAGGAATTCAACACACTTCATAAGAAGGTTAATTCATGTATTTGAATTCAACTCTCCTATAGCGGAAAAAAACCAACAAATAATAGTGGGAGAAATAGAAGTTTTGTTTACTAAAGAACCAAATGTAATGAATTCAATCATTCAAGCAGTGTTATAAGTTGTGGACTGAGAGGTGCAAGAGTAGTAATGTCGTATTGCAATTGAAATCATTTTTCTTTGTTTATTCTGTCTTCTTTTGGTGCCTTGGAATTAAGTGTTAAGTTTTAAAAGGTATGAATGAAAAATGAAGAGTTGTGACTTTTGTGAAAAGTTGTGACTTTAATGAAGAGTTGTGAATTTTCTAAAGAGTTATGACTTTTATGAAAAGTTGTGACTTTTCCGTAAGGTTGTGAATTTTAAAAGGTGTGAATGAAAAATGAAGAGTTTTGATTTTTGTGAAAAGTTGTGACTTTTGTGAAAAGTTATGACTTTATGAAGAGTTGTCACTTTTCTAAATAGTTGAGACTTTTATGAAAAGTTTTAAATTTTCCATAAGATTGTGACTTTGAAAGGTGTGAATGAAAATGAAGAGTCGTGACTTTTGTGAAAAGTTGTGACTTTTATGAAGAGTTGTGACTTTTCTAAAGAGTTTTAACTTTTATGAAAAGTTGTGACTTTTTCGTAAGGTTGTGATTTTTAAGATGGGCAATTTTGGAAATACATATATAAAAAGAGAATCCTTGCTTCTGGTGGAACCACATCACTGGCTTGAGGGTTCTCTTTTATATAAATATATGAAATGCACTAGCTAAAAATAAAACAGTAACCAAAGTGCAATAATATAACTTACTGGAAAATTCTAAAAATAACAATAATAAAATGCATAAAATCAAACTTAACATATCAAGAGCAAGACCCACTAAAATCTAGGGTTTTCCAACAGGAGTTACCAAAAGAAAAGAGATACAATTCAATAATTAAAAATAAATAAATAATAACAAATGAAAATAACTTCAACGTAATCATTCAAAATTAACAAAATGAACTGTAAAGCTAAATTTTTTTAAAAGAAAACAAAGCAGAAGTATAAAAGACAAAATAATAAATAAGCAAAGCAAAAAGGATTATAGATCAGAACAAATAGTAACATTAGTCGGAATATGAGAGCTTCCGGTTGTGTTGCTCGTGGCCGGCTATTGTTGTTGTTGGTTCATTCTCGTTGGAGAGAACTCCATTTATTGCACAGATCAAGTGTTCACTCGGGGTTTCGCCAGAGTTTGGAGTTCCATGATGGTAGCTTCACCGAAATCACACCAAAATACCTGTTAAACAATAAAAATAATGAAAAGGAAGATAAGTAGTGACGTTAGTTTGGAACAGAATTCTGGTTCATGGAAGCTTGAATCTCCTCGCTGGAGCTACTGGTCGTCGGGGTGAGATGTAATGACCATTCAGGTCATTTGTGTGTTTGTGCCTCTTTTCTGTCATTTAGAGCGTTCCTGTAGCGACCCCAAGTCATTTCTGACTTACTGGCACCGTAGGTTCGGTTGTCTGGTCGTTCAATTTGGGTGTTGTGCCTCTTTTCCTGTTTTGGTGCTCTTGGACCTTGAAAATTTGATTTCAATCATAACTTCAGGTAAACGATCTCAGATGGGAATTTTGACGGTTCCATCAGGTCTGAAGAGGCCAAATTAGGCTAGAAGCATGGTTGGCCTGAGTCTCGAGGCTTTCGGAGTGACTTTAGGGCCAGTTGACGCTTTAACCTTTGAATTTGGCTTGAAGTTTACTTTGGTCAACATTCTTGGTAAAATGGCTCAGATGAGAATTCCGTCATAACAGTTAGTTCTGAAATGCCGAGTTTGGTCTAGAATGACCCTTCAAGCACTTCTGGGGGCTTCCAATTCAATTTCGAGGCCCTTGGTTAAAGTTGGGAAAATTGGCACTTGGGAAGTGGGACCCACTTTTTATTGAAACAACCTCGTATGAAAACTTGTACTACGCCATTGAATTTGGAACGTTGAATTTGATGGGGTAGCATATCTCGTTTGCGTGTACGAGGTTCCGAATGAATCCTGAGCACCCTGTCGGTGTTTTGGGAATGCCCAAAACCCAGCTGGTGCACAGCTGAAGTTGCAGACACATTTCTTCTCCGCATTCGCAGAATTGGCTCCACGTTGGCGGAGGTGTGAGTGGGTCTACAATGCATTCGCGGGCCAACGGCCGCATTTGCAAAGGTCTGTGGCAGTGCTCTTCGCGTTCACGTGAGGGACTCCACGTTCGCATAGCCCTGGGTGCCATCTCTCCACATTCGCGTGAGATGCCCCGCGTTCGTGGAGTTGTATTCCTTTTCCCTCCGCGTTTGCGGTTAGAGCTCCGTGTTCGCGGAGGCATGCATTTGCTAGCTGTATTTAAAGGGGAATCGGGCTTGGCATTTATAAAAGTTCAAAAATTCATATCTTCCTCAATTCTTGTGGGTTTTCGGTGATTCCAAGCCCTGTGGGTTCGGAAGTTTGTTGATCTCGTGGGTATTTTAGCTGAGTGTGTTGGGTGGGCGCCGTTTCTCATGAATTTGACATGAAAGATTCTATCCTAAACTTAGTTTGTAAAGTTTTGCATCTTTTGTTTCTTTGTGTTGCTAGCTCTTTCGAACCCCGAATTATGTTCTTCTTTTGAATACTAGTTCGGGGGAAAGTTTAGGACCTCTTCACGGAGTCAATTCTGAGATTTCTGGGGTGGGTCCCACATTTTCTATTTTTTGACTACTAAATTGGTCTGTCTCTGACTTTGATGATTTTAGTTTCTAAACGACCGTGCTGACATTTTGATTCTATTTTTGTAGCGTGGAAGCTGTCCAAGGTTATACTGAAGTGAAAAGCTCCGGCAGAGTGATTTGGAGCGTGCGTGGTCGGCCTTTTTGTAGGTTACGGCTTCCCTTCTTTAGATTGAGCTGGAATGTGTGAATACTTGCTGATTTGTGTGAATCTAGGCTGGGGTAGCTAGTATTTCTGCTCTTCTTCTCTGAATTCTTGCTTTACGATTGATTTTTGTGTTGTTCGGGGTTAGTTCCATGTTATAGGCAGGATTGATTATCTTTGGGTGTTTCTGATTCAGTTGTGGATTATCGATTGGGATATTTATTTTGTTTTTGCATGCGTAGTATCTGGTCGACTATCTAATTATGTTGAGTTATATCTTTGGCCTTAGGTTAGGTTAGGTTAGAGTTAACTTAGGCCCATTTACCTGTCGAATTTGGTACGTATCCGACGTCGATTCGGATGGACTAGGTTCTTGTAGACTAGAATAGCAGACTTGGGTCGGATAGTTGAGCTTGGTTGTAGTTTCATATTGTTTGTCCTTCTGTCTTCTCTCCCCTTTCTGTGGTGCCAACGCACTATCGGAGGCGTAGATTCTTCCTAGCTAGGATGCTCTAGGCCGGTTCTGTGTTGAGTATTTTTGGGAATGGACGTTGATCAACAGTAGTTTAGTATGGATTCACATGTTGTGAGGTGATTGGGAGTGGACGGCGATCCACATTATCTTGGAATTGTAAATACTCCACGGAGTTGATATGACCCCCGCACTCTTTCTGGCTTGGGACATGTCCCCCGAGGTGATAGATGACTCACTTGGCTGGCATAGGGCAGGGCCCCAAGATTGATTAGTTGGCAGGACAATTGGATATAAGTTATTTCAGGTCCTCTTCGGAGTAGACATAGCCCACACACTCGTCTGGCTGGGACAGGGCCCCCAGAGTGTTAGAGACTCACTCATCTGGCTGGGACAGGGCCCCAAGAGTGATAGCCTATTGTGTAGTTGGATATCAGGTTATTTATAGGGTTCGTCATACCCCCCTACAGTACTCGTCTGGCAGGGTAGGACCCCTGGAGTGACTAGTATGCTAGGTGAGTTGCTTCGGAATTCAGACATGTTATCTGGTTTGTAATTGGATGATCGTTCGGTTGAGTTGATTGGTGATTCCAGTTCCCAGTTGGTTCTTCCTTCGCTTTCGTAGAATTAGCTTTTTATGCACCTGTCGCGCTTATGGGGTCTATTTGGGTTCTTGTTTGTCTGCGTTGTGTGTATTTAGTGGGTCTTATGGGGGCCCAACTAGGTTTATTCCTGTTTTTCTTAGATTCATTCTCTGTTTACTCTGCTATTATTTCCTTTGACCTCTGTTTATGTTTGATTCTACCTTTTCAGTCTGTTTTTACCTTTCTTGCTTAGTCGGCCTATGATGGCTACTAGGTACTTATTGTATTGGTACTTATGCTACACTGTGCATCTATTTTCGTGATACAGGTCCGAGCACCAGTCACCAGCGTTGAGTTCGAGCCTATAGTAGTCTGTTCCGGAGACTAGGGTGAGCACATAGCGTTCTGGATTACCCTTTTCCATCTGTTGATATATTTTGTATTGTCTTTTGCTTTTGAGATAGTCTAGTTTCTGTGGTCCACTTTTGAGACTTGTACTCATTTAGTGGTTCTATAGATGAGACTTCAAGGTTCTGGGAGGTATATTTATATATATATAGTTTTGGGTTGCTTCCGCTTTCTCTTATGTGTTCCTTTTTTTATATTTTCTCTTTAGTTCCCACTCTTAGTCCCATTACTGCTAAGTTCCGGGATAGAGTTTAGCTTGCCTACAGGCGGGTTGGTAGGCGCCATCATGACTTGATAAATCGGGTCGTGACATGAGAACAATGGAAAAAGGGGTTGTTTTGGTGGTTGGCTGGTGGCAGCGATCTGGTGGTTGTGTCACGAGGGAGGGAGCTGTTGTGGTCGGAGATGGGTCTGCTTTGCTGGTGGCAGCGATGGTCTGGAAGGTTTTAATGGTGGCTTTGGGTTCATTTTGCCGGATTTCGGAGTGGAGGAGGTGGGGGTGATCGGAGATGGGGCTGCTGGTCAGAGAAGAAGAGTAGTGAAAGGGATTGTTTGGTTGTTGTTTCTGGTTAAAAAAAATGAAAGAAAAAGAAAAGAGAGGTTGTTTGGGGGTTTGATTTTGCCCGAATTTTAGAGCCGTTAGTGTTTTGAGTGGCGGCTATTGGAGAAGACAATGAAAAATGGATCTTTGGTGATGGACTCGCCAGTCTGGTGAGCTTGTAACCGAAAAAATATGAACGCTTAAAGAATATATTAAACAATCAAAATCTGAAAATAACCCCTAAAATCTTATCTACCACAACTAACTTAATGACAAAACTATTGCTTAAATAGAAAATCGAAAACCACTTATAGTACAATATCATTATGTTAAAATCGTGGGTCAAAACCATTGATTAATAAAATATCTGTATATGCAAATCTTAATCATAATTGAATGAATTGCTAGACTGCACCAAACAAATTAAAATGAATATTAACAAAGGTAACGAATAAAATGAATGATATGTAAGAAATGTAATTTTTTTAAAAATAATGATTTAATCGTATTGAACAAATATTCAAACATATTCAATCGACTATGACTAAAAGTAATATAATTAATAAAAATCCTAAAATTTTGAAAAATAAGGATAAGTATCAATAAACTTATTTAGAATTATAAAAAAGTATTTTGAACTATTGAATAAATAAAACTTAAAGTTATGAATTTTGAAAAGATTAGGCCAAATTTGGGTGTCAACAACTCTACTATTATGTATATTGACATTTTAAGAGTTCCTCCTCCCAATTTTTCAGATAATAATGAATACATTAGGGTGTTGGGGCTGCTATTATTTGAATTTAAGTTTGACTAGATAGGACGATAAATCTATAATTAATTTCTTAAAGATCCAAACATAATTATATTTGTTCATAGTAACAAAAGATGGGAGGAAACCATATTTGTTTCTTAAATTTTTCCTTCGACGACAGAATGGTTTCTGCTCATTTCTACACAAAGCACTAAAATATGTGTGGGACAACTACTGCTTTTAGTTTAACTTAAAGAAGAATGGGAATTATTGCTTTTGGTTTAAAATATGTTTCGAGTGTCGAGCTTTTGTAGAATGATTTGGTCATTGGTTTCACAGCCAATTCTTAGGTGTCCGACAACACTAACTGCTATCCCTTTCGAGATTCTTGGAAAGTAATGTATGAATGTTGTGCTCTGTGTCTACACCATTTTATTAAATTTGTGAA
Source organism: Solanum appendiculatum (assembly GCA_018342035.1). NCBI lineage: Eukaryota > Viridiplantae > Streptophyta > Magnoliopsida > Solanales > Solanaceae > Solanum > Solanum appendiculatum. Next base: position 1,574,380 of record JAGDQO010000336.1, read on the forward strand.
CGTAGCATTGTATTGGAATGGTGTGATGCTGACACTGCTGTGAAAAATTACACACTAAAAAGAGCAAGCTGATAGTTCCCCTCGAGAATGTGTTGGTTGAACTAGCCACACTTAGAAGGGATGCATAAATGGCTCACGAAGAGCATTCTATGGTAATGTCATCATTTTAATTTTGATCTTATATCGTGCAAATAAGAATTTTCACTTTTTTCCAAGGCAGTTAAATTATAGTCATCATTTACTCTAAATGCAGGTATTTGTGCAGAAGGTTCTGCATGTGTCACTGGAGGCCATGCCCAACAATTGAGAAGCCAACAACTCATGTTGCCTTTCTTCTTCTATCTTTCTTTTTCTTTAGTTATTAGCTAGGATTTTTTGTGCCAGCCAGAGGCGGATTTGAAGTTTGTTGGTTTCTATTATGATCTCAAATTAATATATATTGGTTGTTGAGTTCACAGTTAATTATTTAGTGAATTTCGTGATACTTCAACTATATTTGTGCAGTTGTACTATGCAAAATCTTTTAGTCAGATGATTGAAAGAGTTTAGACCCTATATTGTTACAAAATCAGTTTTGTCTTAGTTAGTACCTCTCTATCCAATTTTCTCAATTATTTTAATTTGACTAAAGTATCACTTAACTGGTTGAAGATAATTTTGATGGATAAAATGTCACATCTTAATTTTAAACTTGAACATATAATGTGTAACTACTAATAACCCAATCCACTAATAATAATAATAATATTGTAAACTTTAGGTCTAGGCTTGTACGACTTTAAACCGCATAAACATGGTTAACTTTACTTCCTTATTTACCTTACATTTCTCATATATTTTATCAATGTGAGACTTTCCAAGGTGTTATATGTATCCCTATAAGGAACTTGGTGTCTTCATCGGAGGTTTGCTCCACTATCATCTTAAAAAAGTGTAGTTTTTCTTGTTTAATTAAATATTGAGGTTTATACCATATGAAGAAACCAAAGTCACTAGTGATCCTACAATATCTCTCCTGCGGTAAATTGTTGAGTGAATGAATCAATATCTACATATAAGCCAAGAGGTAGATCTTAGGTCGCTCTAACTAGCCGTATGAAACTGAAATACCTTTGCGATGTCTTCACATGAAGAAGCTCAACAAGCCTTCCATGAATGCACCCTGGATTTCAAGACTCTTTCATAAATTTCCAACAATTTCTTCCACTTCTCAAAAGCCTACAATAATGTAGTTGATGCTCCTACTAATATGGAGTTTTCAGAAAGAAAAGATAGGTCTTTTTTTTATTTTCATAGAAAAGATAAGTTCTTCTACAAGTATGGTATGATTGCTAGACACTATTTATTAGGTTTTTCTTAAAGTATGGTGCAGTAAAAAATGCTTAAAATTGGAGAGCATTAAATAGCCAACGTACAACAAAAAATCTGCATAATTAAAAAATCAAAAATTTTAATGTAATTGCGCAAGTAGGGTCGGACCACAAGAGTAACAATAACAACATAGTCAATGTAATTACACAAGTGGTGTCTGGGAAGGTGTTGTGTATGCAAATATTACTCTTACCTTGTAAAAACAGATATTATTGTCAAGTTTACTAAATGAGTTCTTTCAAATGGAGATTCTTCCTTTAAATAGAAAGAATTCAGATTTACATGCCTAAAATCTGCTATTTACACTCCTAAATATTTGTTATTCCTAATTGTAGTATCTCCAAAAATATGCTACATTAATCCCAAGTATCTCCTACATATGGAAAGTAATTGACACCATAATCACAAAAATAATTAGAGCTATTATATAGATATGTACAACTATTAGAATATGTCCAATATGCTAACAGTTATTTTCGATATATTCTCGACTTAAGTAAAGCATTTTAAAACAGATATGATGCAGGCATGTTGGAAACTTCACGTAGAAGCTAAATTCCATATAGTGATGACGTGTATAACTTAGAACTCTTTTCTAAATATCATCATTATCATCATCATATCATCATATATTATTAAAAGTAGGAAGCTCTTATTTTCAAAGTTGGATTACCATTTTACATTTGGGTGTGGATTGGCTCTCCCTGCATCGTGCTATTATTGATTGTTATGCTAAGACTATGACCTTAGCGATGCCAGGTGTCCTGAGAATGGAGTGGACGGGTGCTAGTGGTCCTTACGATAGCAAAGTTATTTCCTTCATTCAAGCTCAAAGATTGATTGATAGAAGATGTTTGTCCTATTTGACTGTTATTCGGGATACTAGTGTTGAGTCAACTCCCATGGATTCTGTGCCCATGGTTAGAGAGATTTCAGATGTGTTTTCTACTGATCTTCCATGTGTTTCACTGGATAGGGATATTGATTTTGCTATCGACTTAGAGCCGGGCACAAAGCCCATCTCTATTCCTCCTTATCGTATGGCTCCAGCTGAGTTGAAGGAATTGAAGGATTAGTTGTAGGATTTCTTGAGTAAGGGATTCATTCACCCTAATGTTTCTCCGTGGGGTTCCCTTGTGTTGTTTGTGAGGAAGAAGGATGGATCCATGAGGATGTGTATTGATTATAGACAAGTGAACAAAGTGATAGTGAAGAACAAGTATCCTCTTTCTTATATTGATGATTTGTTTGATTAGCTTTAGGGTGCATCTCTATTTTCTAAGATTCGACATGATGTTCAGTTATCATCAACAGAAGATAAGGGCTTCCAATATCCCTAAGAAAGATTTCAGGACTCGTAATGGGCACTATGTGTTTCTTGTGAGGCCTTTTTATTTGACTAATGCCCCTGCAGCGTTCATGGAGTTGATGAACGAGGGGTTTCGACCTTATTTGGACTCTTTTGTTATAGTCTTCATTGATTACACCTTGGTGTTTTCCAAGACTGAGGAGGATCATGATCAACATTTGAGGACTGTGCTCCAGAGATTGAGGGAAGAGAAGTTATATACCAAGTTCTCGAAGTGTAACTTTTGGCTTGATTCAGTTGCATTTCTGGGACATGTGGTATTCAAAGAGGGTATTAGGGTGGATCCAGCCAAGATTGAGGCAGTTAGAGGTTGGACCAGGCCTACTTAAGTCATTGAGATTCAGAGTTTTCTTGGACTAGTATGTTACTATAGACGATTTGTTCAGCGCTTCTCCACTATTGCATCTCATTTGACTAGATTGACTCGATAGAGTGTGAGCTTCCACTGGTCTGATAAGTGTGAGGAGAGCTTCCAAAAGCTCAAGGCCTTGTTGACTTTAGCTCCTATTTTTACTCTACTCAAGGAGAGTTTAGACTTCATTGTTTATTGCAATGATTTTGGAGTTGGGTTAGGTGGCGTCCTAATGTAGAAGGGTAAGGGGATCGCATATGCTTCTAGGTAGTTGAAGACCCATGAGAGGAATTACCCTACCCATGATTTAGAGTTCGCAGCCGTAGTGCTTGTGCTTAAGCTATGGTGATATTATCTTCATGGGGTTCATTGTGAGGTCTTAACCGACCTTCAATACATCATCAGTCAAAGGGATCTGAACTTGAGGCAGTGTGAATTTCTTGACCTACTGAAGGACTATGACATCACCATCTTGTATCATCCAAGGAAGGCCAATGTGGTGGTTGATGCTTTGAGTAGGAAAACTTCCAGTATGGGAAGTCTTGCCGCTATCAGTGTTGAGGAGAGACCTTTGGCTAGAGATATTTAGAGGCTAGCCAATAGTCCTGTCTGGTTTCAGATTTCTATGGAGACGGGCAGTTTGATAGCTTTCATTAGGGCTCGTTCTTCCTTAGTTGAGAATATCGGTGATCACAACTTTGAAGATGAGAAATTGTGTCTCATTCGAGACTAGGTGATGAGGGGGGAAGCCAAGGAGGTTATCCATGATTCTTATGGTGTTTTTAGGATTGGAGGCAGGATCTGTGTGCCCAAGGTGGGTGAGTTGATTAGATTGATTCTTGAGGAGGCCAATTTTTCTTGATATTATATTCATCCGGGAGCGGCGAAGATGTATCATGACCTAAGCCAGCATTATTGGTGGTGTGGCATGAAGAGGGATATTGCAGACTTTGTTTCTAGATGTTTGGCTTGCCAACAGGTCAAGTGTGAGCTCCAGCGGCCCAGAGATATATCTTAGAGAATGCCTATTCATACTTGGAAGTGGGAACGGATTACTAAGGACTTTGTTGTGGGTTTTCCTACCACAGTGGGTGGTTATGAGTCCATTTTGATGGTTGTTGATAGGTTGAGCTACCAAACTAGCAGCCGTAGTGTTTGTGCTTAAGCTATGGCGACATTATCTTTTGTGGGTGGTTATGAGTCCTAAAGCTTGGGTGAAGTATACGACTGAGAAGTTAGCTGAACTTTATATCAGTCAGATTGTGCAGCTGCATGATTCTCGGTTTCCATTCTCTGATCAAGGTTCCTTGTTCACTTCCCATTTCTGGAAGGCTTTATAGTATAGTTTGTGTACTCGATTAGATATGAGTACAACCTTCCACCCTTAAATGGAAGGTCAATCTGAGCGAACGATTCAGGTGTTGGAGGATATAATTTGTACTTTTGTGATTGATTTTGGTGCTAGATGCGATTTGCATTTCCCCTTAGAAGATGTTTTCCTACAACAACAGTTACCATTCTAGTATACAGATGGCCCCTTTTGAGGCGTTTTATGGCAGACGGTGTAGATCTCCGATCGGTTGGTTTGATTCAACTGAGATAGATTCATTAGATACAGACTTACTTATAGATTCTATGGAGCAGGTTCATATGATTCAGGATAGAATATTGACAGCCCATAATCGACAAAAGAGCTATGCAGATCGGAGAGTTCGAGCCCTTGTGTTCAAAGAGGGTGATCATGTTTGGCTTCGAGTTCCACCAACTAATTGTATGATGAGGTTCGGCAAGAAGTGCAAGTTTAGCTCTATATTCTTCGACCTTTTGAGATTTTGAGCCAAGTGGGGGAGGTGGCCTATAAATTGGCCTTGCCACCTAGCTTGTAAGTTGTTCATTCTATGTTTCATGTCTCTATGATTCTGAAGTACGTGCCGGATGAGTCCCATGTACTCTCTCTTGATTCAGTTGAGTTGGGTCTAGACTTATCTTTTGAGGAGGAGCCTATAGACATTTTCGATAGGCAGGTAAGAAAGTTTAGGATTAAGGAAATTGCTTCAGTGAAGGTACAGTGGAAGCACCGTTCATTTAGTGAGGCGACTTGGGAGACAGAGTAAGATATACGTGCCAAATATCCTCATCTATTCAAGGCTTCAGGTACTTTCTTTTTCTTTATGTTCAAGGATGGATAAGATTTTTAATGGTGGATAATGTAATGACTTGGTTGGTCATTTTTTGAGTTTTCAGTAAAATTACCATTTTATCCCTCCCGATATTGACTCTGAGTTGTTTCTTGGTTTAACTTTGAAAGTTGGTTCCAAACTTCGAGTAAAAAGTTGAGAATTTTGTAATTTTGAGTTTGAAAGGCATAAGTTGCTTAAAAGTTGTTTTCGAAGTCTTTCGGAGGTTTGAGTGTTGGAATGGAATTTCGCCGATTTCATTAGTGTGAAATGTGGAATTTGATCTTTGAGAGCGGTCAGTTTCAGATTCAGAGTCTTTTTGAGGATTTAAAGTCCTAAGTTGTGAAATTATGGAAATTTAGCCTTTGGGTTGACTTTGGTCAACATTCGGTGTTTGGATGCTCGTATCGGAATTTCGAGAGTTCCTTGGATTCAGAGGGATCATTTAGGCCTAGGAGTGGTTTTTGTTAATTTTTGTGAGGTCCCGAGCTTGTTTTATCTTTTTTTGGCGTTGAGTTTGTTTCTTATAGTTTCCACAAATGTCGGGTCCAAGAGACCTCAGATTCATGATTTGACTGCTCCATTGAGTCTGAAACGTTGAGTTTAGTTTATTTGCATACCTTGTATGTGTGTACGCGGTTTTGAATGAATCCCGAGGATCCTTTTGACGTTTTGAATGTTTTCTAATCTTTTAGGTGTTGCAGTCTTTGCTTAGGCGAACCATGGTTTGGTTTAGCAATGGTCGCTTAAGCGAAACCTGGTTTGCAAAAGACTAGCCTTTTGGGAAGGGTTCGCTTTAGCGATGGTCGCTTAAGCAAAACCTGGTTCGCAAAAGAAAAACCACCCAGCTTTTGTGAGGTTTTCTTAAGCGGAACCTGGTTCGCAAAATCCACATCAGAAGGGGGTTTTGACATGCAATTTCGGGGTTTAAGCACCATTTTACTTTTTTGAGCTTTGGGAACCCTTGGAGGCAATATGTGAAGGATTTTGTTGTGCTAAATCATTTGGGTAAGTTTTTATGACCCTAAAACTTCATTTCACGTTTATTATATGTGGATTCTAAATCATAATTTTGATTTTTATTTGGAAAATGGCAAGGTTTTGCAAGAACTTGAGTTTCAATCTAAAATTGTGATTTTGAAGTGACTTTGATTCCTTTTTCAAAATGGTTTTTGCGAATGAGTTTCGAAAGCCTTAAATATCATTTTTAAAGTATTGATTTCCGAATTCACGTACCCTTTTCAAAATAGGGTTTTGGGATGATTTATAATGCTCAAATCATTCTCCAAAACCAATTAAAACAGTGAGCGATCGTAGTCACTAAAAATCCAATGAAAAGTCGGGGTCGAAACCCACAGGGAATGGTGTATCGCTAGAAATTCCTTATCATGAAATTTGGACTTTAAATTTGCTGATTTGTAATAGTAAAAACAATTAGGTTGATGGAATCACCAACTTAATATGAAGCTTTAGTTATCAATTATCACAACTAAACCAAAAGTTAAACGAAATCAAGAGTTAACAAGCAATCTAAGGGCGGGGATTGGAAATCGATCTCACGTAGGGGTAGTTTTGCTGCTCTATAGTGATGAACATTCATGTATAGGCTAAGTCATCTTCATTGACGCTAATCATATTTCAGTCTCAAGGCATCTATGCATAGAATCTCCTTTCAGTCTCATCTATATGCGAATCCTAAATAACCCAATACCTTACTCTTTCCTCTCTTTGAAGAATAGAACAAATAGATCTGACCCATAACCTCTCTTTCAAGCAATCTACAAACATCAAACCTAAATTGCTAGTATTGCACTAAATACCCTCTCCAATAAATCTCTTTCGAGCATCAACTGGAGATCAGAAATAGGTATTAAGTTTTCAACCTTAAACCATTAGTTAACCCCATGGTAATTAGAAAACAATTCATGTATAAACAACAGCAAAACAGAGCATAGCACAATACCCACTACATTAAATCAACACCCAACCCCATTAGAGCACCCCTAGATCTTGGGGTTTTAACCACCTATCAAAAAAAGTAAATAAATTATACCTTCTATGAATGAAACTATGGGTAACTTGAAAATCAGAGATTAAGAGTAAACCCATTTTGGATTCAACTTCAACCTATCGAAATTTAACACCAAGTTGTAAAAACCCCAAAAGCTAGAAAAGTGTTCTTTAAAAGTAAAGTGTTCTCCAACTCTCATTATTTTATTTTCTTCACTCGCTGAACTCTCTAAAAGTTACATTCTTTGGGCTATTTATATTTCCCCAAAATTTGGCACTAAAATCCACCGTGTGATTGCTTAGGCGACATTAGTCAGGCTCACCAACCCTATTTGGCGAATCGCCCTTCGCTCCTCAGCTCGCCTTGTGATGCTTAAGATTCAAGTGTTTGAACCTCTGTTGGTGACTTCAATTGAGTATGCCGTTCTTATTCAGCAAATAGCCTAATAAAACCTTGGTTCATCCTTCAAGCATTCAATTTTTTCACTGCACACTGTCAGTTTAGGCAGTGTGCATCAGGACCGCCGTCCTCACTCGGCGCATCACCTTCTATACAAGAGTCTGCCGACGTCTTTTGGTAGACACAAGTGCTTTGAACTATTTATTTGGGCTAGGTCGTGCTCCGTTAGTGATCCCTCCTTCATTTTAGGCGATCAATAATATTCATTTTGCACTTCTTTTTGTATTTGTTGTCATTCTTTCAAACACCAGTCCTTGCCTTGTCCAATTGCCTTCATAGTTGTAAATCATCAATATTCAATTAGAAAAGGACAAAATTAGGCATTAGGGACACTAATTATTTAGATAAATGAACCTTAAATGAGTGAAAATCTGCCACTCATCAAAACCCCTAACTTAAACTTTTGCTTTTCATGAAGTAAATCAAGAACACAACACGCTCAATACTGGTGTCTACAATAGTGCTCAATGAGAGATAACATGCAAGCGTCGTAGCAAGACTACACTCAATAGCATGTTATCCTCAATCATGATCAAAAAGCTTCAAATGATGACTAGTTGGTCTCAACATAGACTCAAGGTCACTTTAGCTCCATGTCTAATGTAAGAACATGTTTCAACAAATACATTCAAGCATCCTCACATCTAGAACGATTCCATGCTCTCACAAAGCAATATCAACAAAGGTGTAGGGTATCAATGCAACTTTCACTCTCTCAAAAGAGAAATACATGCAAGCTTTGTCCCATAGGTTTGCTCATATTTTCTAATCATCACATAATCCAGTTCATGTAAGATCTCAAGGGTCTTCTAGGTTTGTAATGGGGATAAGAGTTAAGACATGGTTAATTTGGATTGGTGACTTCACCATTTCAAAGCATTGTTGCAATCATCATCGCCTCTTCTCAAGTTCTTTTATTTCTTTTTCATTTGAGAACACAACCCTTGACTTGTCATTCACTTTATTTTGAATCTCTTTTTTATTTCATTCACTTTCTTTTTCTTTCTCATTTTTCTTTCATTCAATATATGTATATATATATATATATATATATAAGGAGGGGTTCCTTCTTTTTAGTAACACTTTCAAAGTTGAGCCTCATTTCATCTTTCTTTGCCCTTTACTTGGCATTCATTCATCCTTCCTTTCCACACCCCTAACATAATCTTTTGGCCTAAGTTGGCTATTGAAACATCACAATGTTTCAAAAAGGATTTTTGATGAGAAGGTAGGGATAATTTGGTTCAAGAGGCTTCTTGTTGACAACAAATGGATTAGGCTCAAATGGTGCCAAAATGGATTCACACCCTCACAAGGTAGTCACAAATGCTTTATAGACAATTTTGTTCCCTCTTTCAATTGTTGCCCAAGGTCATGTCTAACATTTACCAAGATTCACACAATTGGACTAACAAGCTAAATTCTAGGACTCCACAGGCATGATTTCAAGTAAACTCTCACCACACATGAAACTTTGAAACACACTCATTTAGCACATCTCGAAAAGAAAAAAAACATACGTGTGATGTTCATTGAAAGGCTCATAGCGAAATGCAGCTAGTCAATAAAAGATTTAAAGAGATTTTTCAAAGGTGTAACCACATCGATTTCATTCTCGCAACACCAACACTATGCATCATGCTCATCATGAGTACTATTTAAGACATTGATATTGGAAAACATCGGTTCTCAAATTGTTATCAATGAAAACCCCAAGCATTTCATGAATATCAAACTCATGGGGGGTTGCAATCATAAAGAGAGAATGAAAAATAGATAAAGAAACACTTATATCAAAAAGAGCACTCTAATATAAACAAAAAGTAATACTACAACTGTTTAAAACTCAAAATAACAAAGCTAGAATCAAAAGGGGGAATATTGACATGAAGGCCCTCACCCCACAAAAAAATAGAATGCAGTGTTCTCAATGCAAATCAAATAAAAGCACTGGTAGGCTGAGAGAAAGGGTCCCCCTGACAGGCTATTCCGTTGGAGCACTCTCATATGGAGTCTCGAGAGGTGAAATCTCAAGAAGGGCATCGATGCCCGACAAAAGGATCAATGGAGGTGGAAAGGAAGGATCAACTTGAGCATCAATGCCTATCTCAGCAGCAGGAACTATGGTAGAGTTTGGAGTGACTCCACTGAACCCAACATCTGAAGTCTCTCGAAGTGATCTCTTCGAGGCAACTTGAAGGATGGCCTCCTCGATCTTATGCAGCTCAGTCAGTGTCTCAGTAAACTTGTGCTCTTCCGCTTGCAAGTCCTCATCAGTCTCCTATGCATACTCCTCGTCGGCCCTAACTCTCCCTTCCTCAGCTACAGTTTCAACATGCACAGCAACCTCAGGCTACTTACTAGAATGATGTATAGTACTCGACATCTCAGGCACAACAACAGTAGCACCTGAAAAGGGAACCCCTCCCCATAGCATGAAAATGTCGATAGACTTTATCTAGACCACCTCCTTCCTCAAAGTGGCAACCTCAACCCTTAGGGTGTCTGAAGCATTGGAACTACCCTCGACCTTCCTCCGAGCCTCTATCCTAGCAGTCAAATCATCCAACCTCAAAGTGTGTCTCTCTATCGTCCCCTCACACTTGACCATCCCCTAAGTCAAAGGAACCAAGGTCTTCTAAATGGCCTAGTCAATGAGCTTGTCCTTCTTAACTTGGGCAGCTCTAACATCTACTGATCGGGCTAGGCTGCCCATCTGATAGATCAACACCTGGGTCAAGAGGGGGCGGGCAACAGAATAAGAGGGAGGCCACATAGTAGAAGCATTAGCAGCAGCAGGATGTACAGGTGCATAAATATATGGTCTAGCAACATAAAAAGGTGTAGAAATACTTGCCTGCTCCATAGAAGGAGCAAGTGTACAGGTCTCAAATGCCAAAGTAGCATGGTCGACCACGGGCTTAGAGTCTAGTGGTGGCAGCTTCTTCCTAGCTGAACATCCCGTAAACACTCTGCCTCAATTCTCCGGATGTCACTGGATGAGGCCAGTGTGATCCTACCATCTATACAAGCCCAAAAAGGGACTCCTGCCCTCTCATATAACTGCGTGATCAGAACAAGAAATTGGAGCGATCTCTGCTTCTCTCTTTCCCTCATCAATATCTCATCAAAAATGATGGAGCCAACATGTATGTGCTCTCGATCAATGATGGTGCCAACCAATACTGCCTTGTCATGATGAAGGATGGATTCGTTCTGGGACGACATCAGGTTGTTTCTCATGAATCAAAAACTATATCTAGCAATAACATTCAAATCTTTCTTCTCAATCACACCACCATCAGCCATCTAGGAGGGTGAAGAGTCAGAGATTAATTGAGCCAGCCACCCCTTCAAGCAGTTCAAGTCATGGCGCATCCGGAGAGCATAAAAGACTGGGGCAATTGTCGGCACCTTCAGTGCAGTGTTAATGGCTCTAGCGTCGCACCATACTTTCTTTCCTTTTATTTCCACTTCTTTAAGTGGTTTCCAGATTGTTCCCATTCACTTCATTATAAGGGCTTAAGCCTAAGCAGCATAGAACTCCCTCACCCAAGAAGGGATTTAGGGGCTCCTGGCCCTTGTGAAACCTTCAAAGAGATGAAATTGTATGGTATCCCAGAAGGCTGGGTAGTCGCTCATTACTCCATCAGTGGAGAGTCATCTCTCCTAAAGTATAGTCCTTTCTCCCACAGCTTTGAGCCTATTCAAGGCTCTTGGAGAGATAAGTAGAAGGACTTTTGAAGTCGATGCCTGTGCAGATGAGGGCAGCACTAACTTAGATCTTATCTCTGTCCTCTTCCTCATTACCCTATATATAGGTTGTACCCTATCTTGGGTAGATGGTTGTGGGGTGGTGGTTTGTCAATGAATAGGAGCTTCCAAGGGTTCATTAATACTAATGCACCTAATTCTCTTAAGAGAAGGAGGAGGAGGACACTCTCTATCTAACTCTGTGCTGGAGCAAACAACCTTTTTATCCCTTGGTTCTTGCCATTCCCTGGAAAGCACACATTATAACACAATATTTGTGAGGTTTAGTTAAAATCGAACACATATTGAATCATGATTCAAAAACACTCTCGAGGCTCACTTAATGGGAAGGTGTATCACCCAACATGTTCAGCAAGCTCCGGTGAGCTCACCAAAATGGACAGAAGCAATTTAATCAGGGCTCAAGCATAAAAGGTGAACTCAATGCCAATTCGGTGATTTACCAAGCTGGTTTCGGTGAGCTAAGACAAGTTTGTCGAAATTGACGGTGCAAAAGGGAAAGACATATGCATCAAGGGCAATATCCTCTCCCACTCGGTGATTCACCAAATGGGTTCGGCGAACTAAGACAAGCCCGCCGAATGGAATAATTCCTAAGGCTATGCATATGCTAAAGAGGGCGATCTGGGCTTACTTGGCGATTTTCCAAAATTCCATGATGACCTAGGACAAGCCCACTAAACAAGAAATGTTTAGCCTAGTGCCAAATTTTCATAGCAAAACGAACACGCACAACATATATGAGTTTCCCACAACATTACAATTCACTTATATGCTTTTCTACCCATGGGTACTCATACTTCCCCCAGATATCACTAAGTATTGCACTAATTGATGATTTGCCCATAAGAAAGTAGTCACCCTATCTATCATTGGGTAAAATCATGAAATTGGGCAAACATTGAGTTACTCAGACTTCACCCACATAATGTTAGGCTCAGATCTAGCAAAGATATCGATTTAATTATGCTATTTAACCAACACAATCACAATTCATAAATTATATGCTTTCCCAATCAAAATCACATAGGCATAGGTCAAATAATGCAATGCGAAGTTATCCATCAAAATTAAGCACACAATATCAGTTAAAGGGCTCAAGCCCACACCCTATATGCATTCTAAACTCAAAATCATCAACAAGAAGTCAAAAAACTAACCTCAATGCAGCAAACAATTAAGAAAATGAGGGAATGGAATTAACAAATACTCTAAGTATGCGAAGCAAGAGAATGGAATTGAAAAGGCTGTCAAATTTGAAAGGTTTTGAATTTTGAATTTAACATAACCCTTGGCCTTTTTATATCAGGCCCGTTCGGTGCACTCAACTAACGTCACCGAATGCATTTGGTGAATAGCCAATTGGGGATTAAGCTAGCCTAACATGCCTGACCAATTACCAAACCTGAAGACTGCTTCGGTGGACCCGATGGTGTCCGCATAGTGCAGTTCGGTGAATCGCCCTTTGGAGTTTTAATTTCCTATCTTTACAGTGAACTATTCCATCTTTTCAAGCTCAGAATGCAGACATGAGAGAGTACACACATTGCTTTCGGCGCATCATGTCTTTTGTTTTTGCATCGCCTATTCTTCCTTTGTCAAACTTTCAATATGTTCTCAACTTGCACTCACAATGCAAGTTATTTGAATTCAAATAAACAAAAATAAAGACTTGGGTTGCCTCCTAAGAAGCGCCTTATTTAACATTGTGGCATGACATAATCCTCAAACTTAACATTTATTCATGGGGTTCACGATGGCGTCATTATGCAATATTCCCTTTTGCCTTTGATTGAGATGAGTGGCAACTTGACCCAATTGAGTCTCCAACTGCTTAATGGAAACTAAGTGAGAAGTCACCGTCTGTGATAGAGTGGAGATGTCATTTTTAAAGTCCTTCAACACCTTATCAGACTATTCAACCTTGTTGTAGATCCTTGCAATCATGTCCTCAGTTCAGCTTCCTTTTGGCCCAATTGATTCTTTTGGGCGTTGTCGATCTTTGGGAGGCACATACCTATCTTTTTTCATCTCCCTATCTCTCTAATTTCAATCCCACCAATCTTTCCAACCACCATATCTATCCTTGTTCCAACTTTGGATCCCACCTTGTCGTTGATAATTAGTATGAGAATCTCCATACATAATTTCCCAAGTGTTGAACTTCTTCTTTGTATAATGCCTCAAATTTTACACCATTCGGGCACTACCCAATGTTGGTTCCAACCGCATTTACTGACATAGTTCCACCTCCCATGATATGTTTGGACAACAAATCGATTTGGCTCATTATTTGGCCATGTTTTCATCTCTTTCGTGGTGCTTCTTGATTTGTTATTTAGTTAGACCCACTTGGAAAGTAGGCACTTGGTCCTCTCTAGTGTGTCATGCTCGGTGAACCTTAGTCATATCATCAAGCAATAAAGTAACCACCTCATTCGATTTTTTCATTAATCCACCATGGACTAATTGATCAGTCACACCTTTATTGACTTAATCAAGGTTGAAATAAAAGTATTGCTGCAGCAAATTGTCCAGAATGCAATGCATTTGACATTGTAAGAGTAACCTCTTCAATCTCAGCCATGTCTCATGCAATGGTTCACCTCCAATACGCTTAAAATTTTTGTTTTGGATGCAAAGTTTAACCATCTTCATAGGTGGAAAGAATCTCTACAAAAAGGCATCAGTTAGCTCATCCCACGAAGTGATTGAATCATTTGGCAACTCTGCCAAGCATCGTGTAGCCTCTCCCATTAAACAGAATTGGAATAACCTCAACCTTATAAATTCTTGGGAGATATACTTGAACATAAAGGGTTCACATACCTCTTGAAAATCCTAAGGTGTTAATGGGGATCCTCATCAGCTAGACCCCAAAAAATTCCTTTCATTTGGAGCAATTGTATCATAGTTCCGATGATGTGAAATGCAGCCCTCCTAGTTGTAGGAGGTATCCGGATTGCTCCCGTAGTTTTAATAACATTGATGGGCATGTCATTCAAATCACCCATATTGTCATTTTTACCATAGTGACTATCATTGTAACTTCCATAGTCATTCATTTTGTCAACCTGCAAATCAGTCAACAACAACACCTAACAACAAATCTACTACAACTAAAAAAAATTAAAATCTAATTTCTCAATTAGAATTCTCAACTACCATTCCCCAGCAACGGCGCCATTTTTTATAACGTTCAAATCACCCTCCAAAACCAATTGAAAGAGTGAGCAATCAATGTCGGTAAGAATCCAATAAAGAGTCGGGTCAAATACCACAAGGAATGGTCTATGATGGAGAATTCCTTATGAAGAAATTTGGACTTCAAATTAGCTCATTTGTAATACTAAGAACAATTGGGTGGATGGAACCACCAACTTAATATGAAGCTTTGGTTATCAATTATCACAATTAAAATAAAACTTAAATGAAATCAAGAGTTAACAAGCAATCTAGGGTTGCGGGTATTGTAAATCGATCTCACGTAGGGGTAGCTGTGCTGCTCTATAGTGATGAACATTAATCAATAGGCTAAGTCATCTTTATTGATGCTAATCATCTTTCGATCTCAAAGCATCTATGCATCGAATCTCCTTTTGGTCTCATCTATTTGCCAATCCTAAACAACCCAATACCTTACTCTATCCTTTCTTTCAAGAATAGGGCAAATAGATCCGACCCATAACCTCTCTTTCAAGCAAGGTACAGACATGAAACCTAAATTGCTAGTATTGAACTAATTACCCACTCCAATCAATCTCTTTCGAACATCAACCGGAGATCGAAAGTAGGAATTAAGTTTGCAACCTTAACCCATTAGTTAACCCTATGGTAATTAGACCAAATTCATGTCTGAACAGATGCAAACATAGCATAGCACAATACCCACTACATTAAATCAACACCCAACCCCATTAGAGCACCCCTTGATAATGGGCTTTTAGCCACCCATCACAAAAAGAAAAGAAATTATACCTTCTATGATAGCAGCCATGGGTAATTTGAAATTAAGAGATTAAGAGAACCCACTTTAGATTCAACTTCAATTTATCAAAATTTAGCAACAAGTAGTAAAAACCCCAAATGCTAGAAAAGTGTTCTTCAAAAGTAAAGTGTTCTCCAACTCTCGAAACTATTTTCTTTTCATCACTCGCTGAATTCTCTAAAAATGACATTCTTTGGGCTATTTATATTTTCCAAAAATTTGGCCCAAAAAGCCACTGTGCGACTGCTTAGGCGACATTAGTCGAGCTCTTCAAACCTACTCAGCGAATCGTGAATCGCTCCTTAGCTAGCCTTATGATGCTCTAGGCTTCAGCTGTTTTAACTATAGTTGGTGACTTCGATTGAGTCAGCCTTTTATGTTCGTAGATTCGCCTAATACCACCTTGGTTCGCCCTTTGAGCATTGAACATTTCCACTGCACACTATCGCTTTAGGCAATGTGCATCAGGACTGCCGTTCTCACTCGGCACATCGCCTTCTCTACTGGAGTCCGCCAACCTTTTTTGGTAGACACAAGTGCTTTGCACTATCAATTTGAGCATGGTCGTGCTTAGTTGGCGGCTCACTCTTCATGTTAGGTGATCAACAATGTTTACTTTGTAGTTCTTTTTACAGTTTTGGCCCTTCTTTCAAACATAAGTCCTTGCATTGTCCAATTGCCTTCATAGCTGCAAATCATCAATATTCTATTAGAAAAGGCAAAAATTAGGCATTGAGGACACTAATTATTGAGCTAAATGGACCTTAAATGAGTGCAAATCTTCCACTCATTAATGATTGACCTATTTATCTAAATAATTCATGAGGGTATTGTTGTTTCCGATAAGTGAATGTGAATACCTTATTGTTATAGATTGTGTCGCTTTGGGAGTGAGTCGAAAAGGAAAAACTCAAGCTTCAATTTGATTCATTGATTGCTTTAAGGCAAATGATCTCTTAAACTTTGTAATTTTGTTGAATTGTTTACTTCTCTTCATTACCTATGTGTTGGGGAGTAATCAGGAATGAGGTAAAGGGTTATTGGTTCCACTTAATTAATGTTAACCAATAAAAAGGGGTAAAATGAAAAGGCTTCTTGATTATAATGATAAATTGTGAATTGCCTTGTTATGGCCCCTAGTTGATTGATTGATGAATTGCTTCAATGCATGAAAGTTGACTTGAATTATATAAATTGTTGTCTCTCCTTCTGGTGTAATATTACTTGTGTGCATTGATTGTTGAACACCATGATGAGATAAATGCCGAAGGGAAGTGGTTTCGACAATTGATGTTTTGTGATAAAGCCGAAGGGAAATGGTTCTGGCTAGTGATATAAATGTCAGAGGGAAATGGTTCCGTCAAGTGATATTTTGTAATAAAAGCCAAAGGAAACTTGCTTCAGATAGTAATATAAATGCCGAAGAGAAATGATTCTGGCAAGTGATTAATGTGAAAGACTAAGGGAAATGGTTCAGGCTAGGGACATTGTGCCGAAGGGAAATGGTTCCAGCAAATGTTGACCTTTGAGATCAATCTACTTGATGCATATATTTGACTTATTTGATGCATGTGATTGAGATAATTGATGAGTTTGATTGGTTTACTTGTTACGTGAGTTAAACATGTTGATAATTGTGATTAAAATGCTTTGTTCTTGAGAGTAAATGATTTGATACTTGTCAATTGTTGAAATGTAACTTTTGGTCTAGGATCTTTGAGCCTTGTGACCTTTTAATTGTAGAACTGTTAGGTTGGGCTTGTCAATTGTTGAAATGTAACTTTTGGTCTAGGATCATTGAGCCTTGTGACCTTTTAATTGTAGAACTGTTAGATTGGGCTGATTTCTCTGCAGGTTGTAGTTTGTGGAGGTTTGGTAAGGATGGAAAGGAGTATTCAATTTAACTAGGTTGCCTAGTTTATTAGGTTACTTACTGGGTACCGTGTTGGTGGTACTCACTCCTTGCTTCTACACTTGTGTAGGTTCCGAGCCCGATCTCGTGTGATCTTCTTCTTCTCCTAATTTTGAGGCTCGTTGAAGGACTTGAGAGGTAGCTGCTTGTCATCCCGGTGGAATCTCTTTTCCTTTAATTATGATTTGTTCTATTTCATGAGCAAAGATATTAGAGGCTTGTATTTATCTTTCGAACTATGTATTTATAATAGTGGCTTGTACACGGGACAACCAGATTTTGTGGTATTGTTTAGATTGAATAAGTTTTCTCTCTTTGTCTTATTCTTGCTTTATATTTCTGTATTTCTTTCATTGCTGTTGGGTTGAGGTTGACTTGTCTAAGTGGGAGTTGACAAGTGTTATCACGTCTATTTTTGGGTCATCATAATCGAGGCTCTGATTGTGCCCATTTTTGGGACATGACTTCTTTGAGCAAGTTGGGACCTTGTGACAGAGTTGGTTTTGTGACTCTATGTACGAATCCCACTTTTGCTTTTTTTGGGTTTCTTGTCAATTTTGAATTCCTTGTTTGTTTTTTGTACTGCTTTGCTTGTTTTTGTGATCTCTTGGCGATGTTGGTAGCTTAGCAAAACTTCAAAGCTCTCCGAAAAGGAAATGCATCCAAGTATTGTTCGTGAGCGGTTTTTGGCCTTGAGGTAGATTACGGTTTATCTTTTCTTAGATTTAGCTCATTTAGATTGAATGTATTAGGAGTAGTATCACATGATTAGGTTGGAATTTAGGCATTAGTTTAGGCATTTGATCCTTTGTCGATTAATGGCCATTATTGGATTGCTTAGTGTAGCCTTTAGCCAGAAAGCCTTTGTTTTGGTTGATCCTTGTGCTTGTTTGATTAGCATCCTTAGAAATTTCTCTTAGGTGGCATGAAACTTAGCTTCTCGTGTGCTTTTAGATTCATTGTAATGGTTTGATTGATTTTTTTATATTTTGAGTTATGATCTTGTCTTTATTTAACTATTAGGCCTGAGGTCGTGAGCTTGGACTTGCACGAGTTCCAGGTTAGTACTCTTGTGGTGTAACGGGTGCTCTACCTAGTTATGTGTGTGATATGATTTGATTTGTGATAATTACTAGATTGTATCTATGTAAAGCCATGTTCATGGCATATCCATGGCATTTTTGCATCTGAGTTTTTTTGAAAGAAAAGTGGTTTTGGAGATCTCTTGAGTACACTACTCTTTCGACTGATTTTAAGCTCTTTGGGAGCAGGACAACTTATTTAAAACTGAGTTTATTGATGGAAATTGGTTTTGAGGGAAAATGCACTATTTTAGCCTTTCAAGGAAGATTTTGATAAGCTTCAGTGGCCCAAAGATAACATGTTACACCCCAAAAATTTCTAAGTTAAGATCCGTTCTATTCTTCATTTATGTATAAGGTCGTGCCGAGTGATTCTTAATTTTTTTTAGCTTCTAAGATCAATTCTTTAAATGTGGGAATATTTTTGATATGAATTATGGTCACTAGAATCACCTAGCACAACATTGAGTCGAAATATTTATTACCGATTGAGTTTCAATAGGAGATTTTACTTAGGTCAACTTCAAATGATCATATCTTTTGGCACATAATGAATTAGGTGGCGCATAACCAATAAAATTAAAGGTTCTTGAGCCTCATTTCCAACTCCACCAAGTTAGCCTCATTTTGAGTTCAGAGTAAATGGTTATGCATGTTTTAGTGAAGCTCTGTCAGCCAGGTGAAGTTTCACAAATTGCTATACGGCCCGTGAAGTGTTTCACGGACCATGGAACCTTAAACGGTCCATGAAACATTGCTTGAAGGGCACCTCATAAGTTTCTTAAGTTGGGGTCATTTTGATCTTTCCCCTATGTGTTTGATACTTAAACTACGTCATTTTAATCCCTATTTTAACCCTAAACCTCAATATTTTACACCTAATTAAGGGCTTAGAAAATGTGAATCAGTTCTTTTACATTCATTAACAATTCAAGTTATAAGAGCAAGGTTCCAAGAGGTGAAAAGTTAGGGTCCAAGCTTCTTCGAGTTGCATCGATTTTGCCAAGAACTTCATTCTTCCAGGCAAGTAAGGCTATCATAGTGTTTGACTAATTCATCCTCAAGCCCTACATCTACTTTCAAATCACTAAACGAGTAAACCTAGGGTTCTATCTTTAGATTTGAGAATTCTTCAGATGAGTTTGTTGTTGAGTTCTTAGTTCTATTCCTAATGGTTGAGTGGCTATATGTTATGCATTGATATTTATTGAGTTGAATTTTCATGTCTAATCTTCAGCTTGAACCCTATCCTTGAGTACTCATTGAGTTCATATTGAGAATATTTTAAACAAATGTAATTGATTTAAACTGAGTTCTGAGAAAGAAAAAAGAAGGCTTGAGAAAGATTTTGAAAATAATTTGAGAAAGAGTACAAGGAAACTAAGTAGTCCAAAATGTATAATTTATTATATTGAGAAGAGAACCAAGATTCATGATTAGTATGACAGTCTAGTATGCCATCAATGTGTAAGTAGTATGACATCTAGATATGCCATCAATGTTTATGGAGTATGACTTCCTGAGTCATCAATGATCAGATTACAATAAACATTTTTTTAAATTGTTTTTTTTAAGAAAGTAAAGAAGAGTTTTAGTAGAGTTTAAATAGAATTTTTGAGTAAATTTTAAGGGGAACTGTTACACCCCAAGCTTCCAAGGGATTTTTAAATGCAGAGCTTACCTGAAGACAGTGATCTACGGAGGCCACCTACGGGCCATAGATGGATTGACAGGCCGTAGGTGGGGACCGTCAATGGCACTGTGAAATTTCAGGATTTCCAAGTTTCTGAACTTTGACCTACTGGTAGCAGGACAGTTTGTGAGTCGAACAACGGTCCGTAGAAAGTAACCGTAGATGACCCTAGACTTAGACAACTCCTTAAACTCAGGCAGTGATCTACAGTTGTGGTGTACGGTCCGTAGATGGACCTACCAACCGTAAATCGAGACCGTCGTTGCAAGGTCCCCATATACCAACACTCTGAATCTTTTGACAATTCAATAGGATGGATCATCAATGGATGTAAGGACCGTAGATCGTGTTCGTCGATTGGCCCCGACAGTTTTTAATTAAGGGCTTTTTGGTTTTTTCCCTAATTGTTTACCTATTAAGCTAATTCGGTTATACCCTTAATCTTAGACCTACAAATACTTTCTAAGCCTAATTTTTTTCATTCTAATTCATTCCAAAACTCTCCTCTCTCAAATATTTCTCCCTCTAAAAAGAAACTCTTTCAACTCTCAAGGAAGAAGAAGAAGCTTGAATCCTCCATTGAAGACCTTCAATCTTCTCCAATTCTTGTGGATTGATTTAAGGTATGATAGTGTTCACCATTAGGAGTCTTTTCCTCCAATGGGCCATTCCACTTCTTCATGATTTTCAAAGGTTTACTCTAACCCAATTGAATTAGGGTTTGTGATCAATCATTGTGGGTTCTTCAATTATGATTCCAATTATTGATTATATGATTCCTAGTGCATGATTTAGCGTGTTAAAGTAACTTAGTACATCAATTTGCGTGAATTTCATGATTTGATGAAAAGATTGCATGAATCCCCATGATCCCAAGCTAATTCTCCCCAATTTGATAGTATATGCTTTGATTGTTGGGTTGAGTTATCATTTAATGAAGTTTATGAATTCTCTATGAAATCAAGCATGAATTATGAATGAGTTGAAGATAATCTTATGAAATTAGCATGATCAAGTCAAAAACATGATTTTCCTCTAGTATGTGAGTTCCTTCAAGTATGTGTAAATTGTCTTAATTATGGCTTTCTAAACATGAGCTTGCATTGAATTGCATGATATGAGTTGAGCTTGCATGAACCCATATGAACTCTATGAACAATGAAATATGAGCATGATGAATTAAGGGTGCTTTGAGAGTAAAGTACCAAAGTTATGATATGATGATGCTATGGTTGAGTAGTGAAAGGTTTTCTCACGTAATTCTCCCACTATGATAAAAGAAGAACAAAGAGGCGAATACCCATGTTCTTCAGGAGAAATTCTAATGTTGTAAGCTTGGACAAGGTCCATGAAAGATAAATATCTATAGGCATGATTTAGGCTTGAATTGGTAACCTAAGTTGTACCTTTTCATGTTTGATGATATAAATATGTTAATGACTAATCCGTGGGAATTATGCTTAGCACCGAGTGGATATTTAGATGGAAGACCCCCATTAGTAGAGGCTGGGTCTTCTAGTGAAAGCTCTCCCGTTAGTAGAGGCCGGGTTTTCAAGATGGAGCTCTCCCGTTAGTTGAGGCCGAGTCTCCTAAAGTAATCTCTATCCCATAAACTATGTTGCCACCATAGGATGTTGTTTTAAGTAGACATTAGCTAGTGGATCCACCTATGGTAAGAACTTCATGGTCTTACCTTGGCAAGTAGGACACCCCTTTTTGGTGTGGGGTAGACACTAGATTCCGTGTTCATAGCCCGCATGGTCTTACATGTCGGTTAAGGCTTTTCCCCACAAGTTAATGAAAAAGTGTTCTCATGATGAAGTAAAGAAAAGAAGGAAAGATGATTTAGCTTGCTTTGGCCTTGATATATGTTTTATGTTTCATGTTCCTCATGTTTATCACGTTTTTAGCTTGGCCATCGCATTTCATGATTATGTTTCTCTCTCTAGCATGATTTATGTGCTTATGTGCATTGCTATCATACTTAGTACTTAATTGTGTTAACGCATACTCTTTCCTACATTAACTTCATTGGTGTAGGATGTGGTGATTCAGCTTCCACTCATGGCTAGAGCATTGACTTAGAGTTGAGAAGAAGACTTGGTCAGTCCTCATCCATCCGAGGACATACCCTTGTTGGATTTTACATTTTACGTCTTTCCTTATGTTGGATATTGTATTGGGCTGCGTCCCTATCACTTTTATTCGTATTCTATGATATTACAAGGCTTTGAGACAGGATTCATAGACTTCCGTTGTTTTGAGTAAAGCTTTGATATAAAATGGTCTTTTGAACTCTTATTTGTTTATTATCTTGTATGTTATATATGCTAACGGCTTGTATGAGGCCTCTCGGGGTCTTGTACGCCGTGTTACGTCTAGGGGATACCCTGGGTCATGACAAACTTGGTATTCAGAGCGCAAGGTTTTAGAAAGATCCTAGGATGTCTCATAAGCCGCGTCAAGTAGTGTCTTGTTCATGAGTGTGAAGCGCGCCACATTTATGAATGAGAGGCTATAACACATTTAAGAAATTCCACTTCC
The DNA here is from genome assembly GCA_018342035.1 of Solanum appendiculatum. Classification (NCBI taxonomy): domain Eukaryota; kingdom Viridiplantae; phylum Streptophyta; class Magnoliopsida; order Solanales; family Solanaceae; genus Solanum; species Solanum appendiculatum. Next base: position 1,597,112 of record JAGDQO010000336.1, read on the forward strand.
TTCATCACTCTTAAGTCGTGCCATAAAGTTTAACTCGATATATCTCTCTCATAATCCCTATCCTACGTGTTTAAGGATATGGTGACCCGAAGAACTTATGCTAGAAGAAATATGGGAGAGAATGTCGAACAAAAATCACTTCCTCAAGCTCCTCAAGTTCCGGCTGGCCCTTTGGCGGAACAAGTGACTAATGCGGATTTTAGGCCTGCTTTCCAAGTGTTCTCTCAAGCCCTGACGGCTCAAGCCAATAAAGAGGTAGTGGTTCCCGTGAATCCAAATGTTGGTACGGCGGCATCAAGAATGAGGGACTTTACGAGGATGAATCCTCTGGAATTCCATGGCTCTAAGGTTGAGGAAGAACCTCAAGAATTCATTGATGAAATGTACAAGGTGTTGATGATCATGGGTGTGACGCCGAAAGAAAAGGCGGAGTTGGCTGCTTATCAACTCAAGGGTATTGCCCAAATTTGGTTCAATCAATGGAACAGTGAAGGGGTGGTTAATGAGGGTCCTCCTGATTGGGAGAAATTCAAGGTTGCTTTCCTTGATTGGTTCTTCCTTCTAGAAAAGAGAGAGGCTAAGGTGCTTGAGTTTATCAACCTTCGACAAGGAAATATGAGTGTGAAAGAGTATGCATTGAAGTTCACACAATTAGCTAGATATGCTCCGTCCATAGTTGTCGATCCAAGGGCAAGAATGAGCAAATTTGTGTCGGGAGTGTCTGATATGTTGTTGAAAAAGTATTGCACCGCCATGCTTGTGCATGACATGGATATTTCTCGCCTCATGGTTTATGCCGAGCAAATTGAAGAAGAAAAGCTTGAGGAATGCTCTAGGGAGACCAAGAGGGCTAGGACCGGTGATGGTAACTTTTCCCATGCAAGGTCCGATGGGCATGGTCGTCCTAGATTTTGACTATGGTTCTCTAGCCAAGGCTCATCCAATGCTTCTACGAAGTCCACCAATGATAGAGTGTCTAACCCCAAGTCTCAAGGAGGGTATAATGATGGTTCTTTAGTGGCTGCTTGTGCCAACTGTGGGAAAAAGCATGAGGGTAGATGTCTAGCCGGTACGCATGGTTGTTATAATTATGGAAAGAGTGGTCACAAGATGAGGAATTGTCCATCTCTCACGGCCAAGGGAAGAGAGAATAAGCAAGCTCCACCTACAGGATCGGGTTCGAATGCTCAGAAGCAAAACTAATTTTATGCACTTCAGGCTCGTCATGAGCAAGAGAGCTCTCTCGATGTGGTTAGTGGTATGTTATGAGTTTTCCATTTTGATGTTTATGCTTTGCTTGATCCCGGTGCTACCTCGTCTTTTGTGACGCCATACGTGGCTATGAGGTTTGATGTTGTTTCGGATATGATGCTAGATCATTTTCATGTTTCCACTCCGATTGGAGAATCTGTCATGGCTAAGAGACTTTATAGAGATTGTCCCATCTCCTTATCCCATAGAGTCACTCTTGTTGATCTTGTAGAACTTGATATGGTAGATTTTGATGTTATTCTTGGGATGGATTGGTTGCATGCTTGTTATGCCTCTATTGATTGTAGGACCCGAATGGTCAAGTTTCAGTTTCCAAATGAGCCTATCCTAAAGTGGAAGGGAGGAAATTCTATGTTTTCAGGTCAATTTGTTTCTTATCTAAAAGCTAGAAAGATGATCTCAAAGGGTTGCATTTACCATCTTTTTAAGGTGAGGGATATAGATTCCGAGACCCCTACTCTTGAGTCGGTCCCGATTGTTAATGAGTTTCCAAAAGTGTTTCCTGATGACTTGCCCGGTGTTCCTTCTGAACGGAAAATAAACTTCGGTATGGACCTTCTCCCAGATACGCAACCTATTTTTATTCCTCCTTATAGAATGGCTCCCGCAGAACTTAAGGAACTAAAAGAGCAGTTGAATGACTTGTTGGTTAAGGGTTTCATCCGGCCAAGTATTTCTCCATGGGGTGCTCCGGTCTTGTTTGTAAGGAAGAAAGATGGTTCACTCCGTATGTGTATCAACTATGGCAAATTAAACAAGGTTACCACTAAGAATAAGTATCATCTACCAAGGATAGATGACTTATTTGATCAAATTCAAGGGACTAGTTATTTCTCTAAGATCGACCTTCGTTCGGGCTATCACCAATTAAGGGTGAAAGAAGATGATATTCCGGAAATGGCTTTCCGGACTAGGTATGGTCACTATGAGTTCTTGGTAATGTCGTTTGGTTTGACAAATGCTCCGGCCGTATTTATGGACTTGATGAATAGAGTGTTTAAGCAATACCTTGACATGTTTGGGATTGTGTTTATTGACGACATTTTGATCTACTCAAAGAATGAGGGCGAACATGTTAATCATTTGAGGATTGTGTTGCAAGTTATCAAGGACCAACAACTCTTTGCGAAGTTTAGTAAATGTTAGTTTTGGTTAAGGTCCGTGGCTTTTCTTTGTCACATTGTTTCAGGTAAGGGCATTGAGATAGATCCTAAGAAGACAGAAGCGGTTAAGAATTGGCCTAGACCTTTATAACCTTCGGATATTCGTAGTTTCTTGGGCTTAGCCAGTTACTATAGGAGGTTTGTTGAGGGTTTTTCATCCATTGCTTCTCCGTTGACGGCTTTGACTCAAAAGAAGGTTAAATTCGTGTGGTCCGAGGCATGTGAGAAGAGTTTTCAATAGTTGAAAGATCGACTTACTTCGGCTCCGATATTGACTCTACCGGAAGGATCCGATGGTTTTGTGGTTTATTGTGATGCCTCGAGAATTGGGCTAGGATATATTCTTATGCAAAATGGGAAAGTCATTTCTTATGCTTCAAGGCAACTTAAGGTGCACAAAAAAAACTATCCTACTCATCACTTAGAATAAGCGGCAGTTGTCTTTGCTTTGAAAATATGGCGACATTATTTGTACTGGGTACATGTAGATGTCTTCACCGACCATAAGAGTATGCAATATGTGACAGAAAGATTTGAATTTCCGCCAAAGAAGGTGGCTCGAGTTGTTAAAAGACTATGATATGAGTGTTCTCTATCACCCCGGTAAGGCTAACGTGGTGGCAGATTCTCTTAATCGATTATCTATGGGTAGTGTTACTCATGTTGAGGATGATAAGAAAGAGTTGGTTCACGATGTCCATAGATTGGCTCGATTGGTTGATTCTACTAAAGGTTGTGTTACGGTTCACAAGGGTTCTAAATCCTCTTTTGTGTATGATGTGAAAGCTAGGCAAGGTCTTAATCCTAACTTGGTTGAACTAAAGGAAGCGGTACTTAAGAAGTCCATAGAGGTTTTGTCCCAAGGGGGAGATGGTGTTCTTCAATATCAAGGTCGTTGTGTGTTCCCAATGTAGAGGGCTTAAGAGAGCAAATTTTATCGAAAGCCCATAGTTCTCGGTATTCCATCCACCCAGGAGCTACAAAAATTTACCGTGATTGTAAGGACATTTATTGGTGGAATGGAATTAAGAAAGATATTGCGGAATTTGTGGCTAAGGGTCCTAATTGACAATAAGTGAAAGTTGAGCATCAAAGGCCGGGAGGTTTGACCCAAGATATTAGTATTCCTACTTGGAAGTTGGAGGACGTGAATATGGATTTTACTGTGGGTTTGACTCGCACGAGGTGACAATATGATTCGATTTGGGTTGTTGTTGATAGAATGACAAAGTCCACCCATTTCATTCTCGTCAAAACTTCTTATTCGGTAGAGGATTATGCTAAGTTGTATTTGAGGGAGATGGTTAGGCTGCATGAAGTGCCTTTATCCATTATCTCCGATCGTGGTGCACAATTTACTTCTTAATTTTTCAAGTTGTTCCAAAGAGGTGTTGGTACTCGTGTTAAGCTTAGTACGACCTTTCATCCCCAAACCGATGAGCAAGCGGAGTGTACTATTCAAACCTTGGAAGATATGTTGCGAGCTTGTGTAATCGATTTCAAGTTTACTTGGGATTATCACTTGTCTTTGATTGAGTGCGCTTATAACAATAGCTACCATTCTAGTATTGGTATGGCTCCATTTGAGGCTCTCTATGGTAGGAGGTGTAGATCTCCTATAGGTTGGTTTGAAGTTGGTGAAATTTCTTTGATAGGCCCAGAGTTGGTGCATGAGGCTATGGATAAAGTTTGACTTATTAGGGAAAGGTTGAAAATGGCTCAAATTCGACAAAAGTCCTATGCCGATGTTAGAAGAAGAGAATTAGATTTCGATGTGGATAATTGGATTTACTTGAAAATCTCACCCATGAAGCGTGCAATGAGATTTGGGAAGAAAGGGAAGCTTAGTCCCCGTTATGTTGGCCCATATCATATTTTGAGACGTATTAGTAAGGTTTCTTATGAGTTTGACTTGCCTAATGATTTGGCATCAGTGCATCCGGTTTTCCATGTCTCATTATTGAAGAAGTGTGTAGGTGATCCGACCTCTATAGTGCAATTAGAGAATCTTGGCATAAAGGATAGTCTTTCTTATGAAGAGGTTCCGGTTGAGATTTTAGACCGGCAAGTCCGTAAGTTAAGGAATAAGGAAGTTGCTTCCGTGAAAGTTCTTTGGAGGAAACAATTGGTTGAGGGTGCTATTTGGGAAGCCGAGGCCGATATGATGTCCCGATATCCTCATCTCTTTTCTTCCGATCAAACTCTAGCTTGAGGTTTCTTGATCCTCATGGTTCATTCTTTTGTCTCATGTGTCATAGTTGATTTCCAAGATTCCATGATTGTGCATGTTCATGAAAAGTCTTATATGATTATGTGCATTTGAGTATGAGTTGTATAAAGTCTTTATGATATGTTGAGTGGATCATGCTTTAGCTTGGAGTTGAGGTTTCCTCCTCGGATATGTGCATTTATGTGATTGCATGTTAGGTTGGGTTATTAGTCCGTGTCTATTACCCTTCTCAAGATGTCTTGATTCTCATTCGATAACGAATGTTCCCAAGGGGGAGATACTGTAACACCCCAAGATTCCAAGAGATTTTTAAATGCCTGAAGACAGTGATCTACAGAGGCCACCTACGGGCCTTAGATGGATTGACAGGCCGTAGGTGGGGTCCGTCAATGGCACTTTGAAATTTCAGGATTTCCAAGTTTCTGAACTTTGACCTACGGGTAGCAGGATGGTTCGTCAGTCGAACGATGGTCCGTAAAAAGCAACCGTAGATGACCCCAGACATAGCCAACTCCTTAAACTCAGGCAGTGATCTACGGTTGTGGTGTACGGTCCGTAGATGGACCTACCAATCGTAAATCGAGACCGTCATTGCAGGGTCCCCATATACAAACTCTCTGAATCTTTTGACGGTTAAATAGGATGGATCATCAATGGATGTACGGACCGTAGATTGTGTCCGTCGATTGGCCCCGACAGTTTTTAATTAAGGGCTTTTTGATCTTTTCCCTAATTGTTTACCTATTACGATAAGTCAGTTATACCCTTAATCATAAACCTATAAATACTTTGTAAGCCTAATTTCTTTCATTCTAATTCATTCCATAACTCTCCTCTCTCAAATATTTCTCCCTCTAAAAAGAAACTCTTTCAACTCTCAAGGAAGAAGAAAAAGCTTGAATCCTCCATTAAAGACGTTCAATCTTCTCCAATTCTTGTGGATTGCTTTGAGGTATGATAGTGTTCACAATTAGGAGTTTTCTCCTCCAATGGGCCCTTCCTCTTCTTCATGCTTTTCAAAGGTTTACTCTAAGCCAATTGAATTAGGGTTTGTGATCAATCATTATGGGTTCTACAATTATGATTCCAATTATTGATTTTATGATTCATAGTGCACGATTTACCTTGATAAAGTAACTTAGTGCACGAATTAGCGTGAATTTCATGATTTGATGAAAAGATTGCATGAACCCCCATGATCCCAACATAATTCTCGACAATATGATAATCTATGCTTTGATTGTTGGGTTGAGTTATGATTTAACGAAGTTTATGAATTTTCTATGAAATCAAGCATGAATTATGAATGAGTTGAAGATAATCTTATGAAACTAGCATGATCAAGTCAAAAGAATGATTTTCCTCTAGTATGTGAGTTCCTTCAAGTATTGGTAAATTGTCTAAATTATGGCTTTCTAAGCATAAGCTTGCATTGAATTGCATGATATGAGTTCAGCTTGCATGAACCCATATGAACTCTATGAACTATGAAATATAAGCATGATGAATTAAGGGTGCTTTGAGAGTAAGTACAACATTTATGATATGATGATGCTATGGTTGAGTAGTGAAAGGTTTTCTCATGTAATTCTCCCAAAATGATAAAAGAAGAACAAAGAGGCGATTACCCATGTTCTTAAGGAGTAATTCTAATGATGTAAGCTTGGACAAGGTCCATGATAGATGAATATCTATAAGCATGATTTTAGATTGAATTGGTAACCCTAGTTCTACCTTTTCATGTTTGATGATATAAATATGTTAATGACTAATCCGTGGGAATTATGTTTAGCATCAAGTGAATATTGAGATGGAAGCCCTCCCGTTAGTAGAGGCTGGGTCTTCCAGTGAAAGCTCTCCCGTTAGTAGAGGTCGAGTTTTCTAGATGGAGCTCTCCCGTTAGTTGAGGCCGAGTCTCCTAAAGCAATCTATATCCCGTAAACTATGTTGCCACCATAGGATGTTTTCTTTAAGTATACATTAGCTAGTAGACCAACATAAGCTAAGAAGTTCATGGTCTTACCTTAGCAAGTAGGACACCACTTTTCAGTGTGGGGTAGACACTAGATTCTGTGTTGATAGCTCACATGGTCTTACACGTCGGTTAAGGATTTTCCCCACAAGTTAATGTACAAGTGTTCTCATAATGAAGTAATGAAAAGAAGGAAAATGATTTAGCTTGCTTCGGCCTTGATGTATGCTTTATGTTTCATGTTTATCATGTTTTTATCTTGGCTATCGCATGTCATGATTATGTCTCTCTCTCTAGAATGACTTATGTGTTTATGTGCATTGCTATCATACTTAGTACTTAATTGTGCTAACGCATACTCTTGCCTACATTAACTTCATTGGTGTAGGACGTGGCGATTCAGCTTCCACTCGTGGCTAGAGCATTGACTTAGAGTTGAGAAGAAGACTTGGTGAGTCCTCATCCATCCGAGGACATACCCTTGTTGGATTTTACATTTTATGTCTTTCCTTATGTTGGATATTGTATTGGGCTGCGTCCCTATCTCTTTTATTCGTATTCTATGATATTACAAGGCTTTGAGACATGATTCATAGACTTCCGTTGTTTTGAGTAAAGCTTTGATATAAAATGGTCTTTTGAACTCTTATTTCTCTATTATCTTTTATGTTATGTATGCTAACGGCTTGTATGAGACCTCTCGGGGTCTTGTACGCCGTGTTACGTTTAGGAGCTACCCTGGGTTGTAACAAGCTTGGTATTCAAAGCGCAAGGTTTTAGAAAGATCCTAGGATGTCTCATAAGCCGCGTCAAGTAGTGTCTTGTTCATGAGTGTGAAGCGCACCACATTAATGAATGAGAGGCTATAAGACATTTAAGAAATTCCACTTCCTTCATTACTCTTAAGTCGTGCCATAGAGTTTAACTCTATATATCTATCTCCTAATCCCTATCCTACGCGTTTAAGGATATGTTGACCCGAAGAGCTTACGTTAGAAGAAACATGGGAGAGAATGTGGAACAAGAAGCTCCTCCTTAAGCTCCTCAAGTTCCGGCCAACCCTTTGGCAGAACAAGTGACTAATGCCGAGTTTAGGGCTGCTTTCAAAGTGTTGGCTCAAGCTGTGATGGCTCAAGCCAATAGAGAGGTAGTGGTTCCCGTGAACCCATATGTGGGTACGCCAGCATCAAGAGTGAGGGACTTTACGAGGATGAATCCTCTGGAATTCCATGGCTCTAAGGTTGAGGAAGATCCTCAAGAATTCATAACTGAAGTGTACAAGGTGTTGATGATCATGGGTGTGACGCCAGAAGAAAAGGCGGAGTTGGCCGCTTATCAACTCAAGGGTATTGCCCAAATTTGGTTCAATCAATGGAACACTGAGGGGGTGGTTAATGAGGGTCCTCTTGATTGGGAGAAATTCAAGGTTGCTTTCCTTGATTGGTTCTTCCTTCTAGAAAAGAGAGAGGCTAAGGTGCTTGAGTTTATCAACCTTCGACAAGGAAATATGAGTGTGAAAGAGTATGCATTGAAGTTCACACAATTGGCTAGATATGCTCCGTCCATAGTTGTCGATCCAAGGGCAAGAATGAGCAAATTTGTGTCGGGAGTGTCTGATATGTTGTTGAAAAAGTATTGCACCGCCATGCTTGTGCATGACATGGATATTTCTCGCCTCATGGTTTATGCCGAGCAAATTGAAGAAGAAAAGCTTGAGGAATGCTCTAGGGAGACCAAGAGGGCTAGGACCGGTAATGGTAACTTTTCCCATGCAAGGTCCGATAGGCATGGTCGTCCTAGATTTCGACCATGGTTCTCTAGCCAAGGCTCATCCAATGCTCCTCCGAAGTCCAACAATGATAGGGTGTCTAACCCCAAGTCTCAAGGAGGGTATAATGATGGTTCTTTATTGGCTGCTTGTGCTACGTGTGGGAAAAAGAATGAGGGTAGATGTCTAGCCGGTACGGATGGTTGTTATAATTGTTGAAAGAGTGTCACAAGATGAGGGATTGTCCATCTCTCACGGCCAAGGGAAGAGAGAATAAGCAAGCTCTACCTAGAGGATCGGGTTCGAATGCTCAGAAGCAAAACTGATTTTATGCACTTCAGGCTCGTCATTAGCAAGAGAGCTCTCCCAATGTGGTTACTGGTATGTTAAGAGTTTTCCACTTTGATGTTTATGCTTTGCTTGATCTCGATGCTACCTTGTCTTTTGTGACGACATATGTGGCTATGAGGTTTGATGTTGTTCCGAATGTGTTGCTAGATCCTTTTCGTGTTTCCACTCCGATTGGAGAATCTATCATGGCTAAGAGATTTTATAGAGATTGTCCTGTCTCCTTATCCCATATAGTCACTCTTGTTGATCTTGTAGAGCTTGATATGATAGATTTTGATGTTATTCTTGGAATGGATTGGTTTCATGCTTATTATGCCTCTATTGATAGTAGGACCCGAATGGTCAAGTTTCAGTTTCCAAATCAGCCTATCCTAGAGTGGAAGGGAGGAAATTCGATGTTTCCAGGTCAATTTGTTTCTTATCTTAAAGCTAGAAAGAGGATCTAAAAGGGTTGCATTTACCATTTTGTTAAGGTGAGGGATATAGATTCTGAGACCCGTACTCTTGAGTCGGTCCCGGTTGTTAATGAGTTTTTGGAAGTGTTTCTCGATGACTTTCTCGGTATTTCTCCCGAAAGGAAAATAGACTTCGGTATTGAACTTCTCCAAGATATGCAACCTATTTCTATTCCTCCTTATAGAATGGCTTCGATGTAACTTAAGCAACTAAAAGAGCAGTTGAAAGACTTGTTTGATAAGGGTTTCATCCGGCCAAGTATTTCTCCATGGGGTGCTCCGGTCTTGTTTGTAAGGAAGAAAGGTGGTTCACTCTGTATGTGTATCGACTATCGACAATTGAACAAGGTTACCATTAAGAATAAGTATCCTCAACCAAAGATAAATGACTTGTTTGATCAACTTCAAGGGGCTAGTAATTTATCTAAGATCGACCTTCGTTCGGGCTATCACCAATTAAGTGTGAAAGAAGATGATATTCCGAAAATGGCTTTCCGGACTAGGTATGGTCACTACGAGTTCTTGGTAATGTCGTTTGGGTTGACAAATTCTTCCACCGCATTTATGGACTTGATGAATAGAGTGTTTAAGCAATACCTTGACATGTTTGAGATTATGTTTATTGACGACATTTTTATCTACTCAAAGAATGAGGGTGAACATGTTAATCATTTGAGGATTGTGTTGCAAGTTTTCAAGGTCCAACAACTCTTTGCGAAGTTTAGTAAATGTGAGTTTTGGTTAAGGTCCGTGGCTTTTCTTGGTCACATTGTTTTCGGTAAGGGCATTGAGGTAGATGCTAAGAAGACGGAAGCGGTTAAGAATTGGCCCAGATCTTTATCACCTTCGGATATCCGTAGTTTCTTGGTCTTAGCCGGTTATAATAGGAGGTTTGTTGAAGGGTTTTCATCCATTGCTTCTCTGTTGACGGCTTTGAATCAAAAGAAGGTTAAATTCTTGTTGTACGAGGCACGTGAGAAGAGTTTTCAAGAGTTGAAGGATCGACTTACTTCGGCTCCGATATTGACTCTACCGGAAAGATCCGATGGTTTTGTGGTTTATTGTGATGCCTCAAGAATTAGGCTAGGATGTGTTCTTATGCAAAACGGGAAAGTCATTGCCTATGTTTCAAGGCAACATAAGGTGCACAAAAAGAACTATCATACTCACGACTTGGAATTAGCGGCAGTTGTGTTTGCTTTGAAAATATGGCGACATTATTTGTACTGGGTACATGTAGATGTCTTCATAGACCATAAGAGTTTGCAATATATGACAGAAAGATTTGAATCTCCACCAAAGAAAGGGCCTCGAAATGTTAAAAGATTATGATATGAGCGTTCTCTATCACCCCGGTAAAGCTAACGTGGTGGCGGATGCTCTTAGTCGATTATCTATGGGTAGTGTTGCTCATGTTGAGGATGATAAGAAAGAGTTGGTTCACGATGTCCATAGATTGGCTCGATTGGGAGTTATATTGGTCGATTCTACTAAAGGTGGTGTTACGGTTCACAAGGGTTCTGAATCCTATTTTGTGCATGATGTGAAAGCTAAGCAAGGTCTTGATCCTAACTTGGTAGAACTAAAGGAAGCGGTACATAAGAAGTCCATAGAGGTTTTCTCCCAAGGGGAAGATGGTGTGCTTCGATATCAAGGTCGTTTGTGTGTTCCCAATGTAGAGGGCTTAAGAGAGAAAATTTGATCGAAAGCCCATAGTTCTCAATATTCCATCCACCCAGGAGCTACAAAAATGTACCGTGATTTGCGGGAAATTTATTGGTGGAACGGAATGAAGAAAGATATTGCGGAATTTGTGGCTAAGTGTCCTAATTGCCAATAATTGAAAGTTGAGCATCAAAGGCCGGGAGGTTTGACTCAAGATATTAGTACTCCTATTTGGAAGTGGGAGGATGTGAATATAGATTTTATTGTGGGTTTGCCTCGCACGAGGTGACAATATGATTTGATTAGGGTTGTTGTTGATAGAATGACAAAGTCAGCCCATTTCATTACTGTCAGGACTTCTTATTCGGCGAAGGATTATGCTAAGTTGTATTTGAGGGAGATGGTTAGGCCGCATGGAATGCCTTTATCCATTATCTCTGATCGTGTTGCACAATTACTTCTCAATTTTTGAAGTCGTTCCCAAATGGTCTTGGTACTCGTGTTAAGCTTAGTACGGCCTTGCATCCCCAAATCGATGGGCAAGCGGAGCGTACTATTCAAACCTTGGAAGATATGTTGAAAGCTTGTATAATCTATTTCAAGGGTACTTGGAATGATCACTTGCCTTTGATTGAGTTTGCTTATAACAATAGCTACCATTCTAGTATTGGTATGGCTCCATTTGAGGCTCTCTATGGTAGGAGGTGTAGATCTCCTATAGGTTGGTTTGAAGTTGGTGAAATTTCTTTGATAGGCCCGGAGTTGGTGCATGAGGCTATGGAGAAAGTTTGACTTATTAAGGAAAGGTTTAAAATGGCTCAAAGTCGACAAAAGTCCTATGCCGATGTTAGAAGAAGAGAATTAGAATTCGATATGGATGATTGGGTTTACATGAAAATCTCACCCATGAATGGTGCAATGATATTTGGGAAGAAAGGGAAGCTTAGTCCCTGTTATGTAGGCCCATATCAGATTTTGAGACGTATTGGTAAGGTTGCTTATGAGCTTGACTTGCCTAATGATTTGGCATCTGAGCATCCGGTTTTCCATGTCTCATTATTGAAGAAGTGTGTTGGTAATCCAACCTCTATAGTGCAATTAGAGAATCTTGGCATAAAGGACAGACTTTCTTATGAAAAGGTTCCGGTTGAGATTTTGGACCGGCATGACCGAAAGTTAAAGAATAAGGAATTTGTTTCGGTGAAAGTTCTTTGGAGGAATCAATTGGTTGAGGGTGCTACTTGGGTGGCCGAGGCCGATATGATGTCCCGATATCCTTATCTCTTTTCTTCTAGTCCTACTCTAGCTTGAGGTATCTTGATCCTCATGGTTCATTCTTTTGTCTCATGAGTCATAGTTGATTTCCATGATTCCTTGATTGTGCATGTTCATGAAAAGTCTTATATGATTATGTGCATTTGAGTATGAGTTGCATAAATTCTTCAGGATATGTTGCTTGGATCATGCTTTAGCTTGGAGTTGAGGTTTCCTCCTCGGATATGCGCATTTATGTGATTGCATGTTAGGTTAGGTTGTTAGTTCGTGTCTATTACCCTTCTCAAGATGTCTTGGTTCTCATTCGAGGATGAATGTTCCTAAGGGAGAGATATTGTAACACCCCAAGCTTCCAAGGGATTTTAAAATGCAGAACTTACCTAAAGACAGTGATCTAAAGAGGCCACCTACGGGCCGTAGATGGATTGACGGGCCGTAGGTTGGGACCATCAATGGCACTGTGAAATTTTAGGATTTCCAAGTTTATGAACTTTGCCCTACGGGTAGTAGGACGGTTCGTAAGTCGAACGACGGTTCGTAAAAAGTAACCGTAGATGACCCCAGACTTAGCCAAATCCTTAAACTCAGGCAGTGATCTACAGTTGTGGTGAACAGTCCGTAGATGGACCTACCAATTGTAAATCAAGACCGTCGTTGCAGGGTCCTCAGATACCAACTCTCTGAATCTTTTGACGGTTCAACAGGATGGTACGTCAATGGATGTACGGACCGTAGATTCTGTCCGTCGATTGGCCCCAACAGTTTTTAATTAAGGGCTTTTTGATCTTTTCCCTAATTGTTTACCTATTAAGCTAAGTCGGTTATACCCTTAATCTTAGACCTATAAATACTTTCTAAGCCTAATTTCTTTCATTCTAATTCATTCCAAAACTCTCCTCTCTCAAATATTTCTCCCTCTAAAAAGAAACTCTCTCAACTCTCAAGGAAGAAGAAGAAGCTTGAATCCTCCATTGAAGACCTTCAATCTTCTCCAATTCTTGTGGATTGTTTTGAGGTATGATAGTGTTCACCATTAGGAGTCTTTTCCTCGAATGGGCCCTTCCACTTCTTTATGATTTTCAAAGGTTTACTCTAACCTAATTGAATTAGGATTTGTGATCAATCATTGTAGGTTCTTCAAATATGATTCCAATTATTGATTTTATGATTCCTAGTGCATGATTTAGCGTGATAAAGTAACTTAGTGCACGAATTAGCGTGAATTTCATGATTTGATGAAAAGATTGCATGAACCCCATGATCCCTAGCAAATTCTCCCCAATTTGATAATCTATGCTTTGATTGTTGGGTTGAGTTATGATTTAATGAAGTTTATCAATTCTCTATGAAATCAAGCATGAATTATGTATGAGTTGAGGATAATCTTATTAAATAAGCATGATCAAGTCAAAAGCATGATTTTACTCTAGTATGTGAGTTCCTTCAAGTGTGGGTAAATTGTCTTAATTATGGTTTTCTAAGCATGCGCTTGCATTGAATTGCATGATATGAGTTGAGCTTGCATGAACTCTATGAACTATGAAATATGAGCATGGTGAATTAAGGGTGCTTTGAGAGTAAAGTACCAAAGTTATGATATGATGATGCTATGGTTGAGTAGTGAAAGGTTTTCTCACGTAATTCTCCCACTATGATAAAAGAAGAACAAAGAGGCGATTACCCACGTTCTTAAGGAGCAATTCTAATGATGTAAGCTTGGACATGGTCCATGATAGATGAATATCTATAAGCATGATTTTAGCTTGAATTGGTAACCCTAGTTATACCTTTTCATGTTTGATGATATAAATATGTTAATGCCTAATCCGTGGGAATTATGCTTAGCACCGAGTGGATATAGAGATGAAAGCCCTCCCGTTAGTAGAGGCCAGGTTTTCTAGTGAAAGCTCTCCCGTTAGTAGAGGCTGGGTTTTCTAGATAGAGCTCTCCAGTTAGTTGAGGCCGAGTCTCCTAAAGCAATCTCTATCCCATAAACTATGTTGCCATAGGATGTTGTCTTTAAGTAGACATTAGCTAGTGGATCCACCTAAGCTAAGAAGTTCATGGTCTTACCTTGGCAAGTAGGACACTCCTTTTCGGTGTGGGGTAGAAACCGGATTCCGTGTTGATAGCTCACATGGTATTACATGTCGGTTAAGGCTTTTCCCCACAAATTAATGAACAAGAGTTCTCATGATGAAGTAAAGAAAAGTAGGAAATATGATTTAGCATGCTTTGGCCTTGATATATGCTTTATGTTTCATGTTTCTCATGTTTATCATGTTTTTAGCTTGGCCATCGCATGTCATGATTATGTCTCTCTCTATAGCATGATTTATGTGTTTATGTGCATTACTATCATACTTAGTACATAATTGTGCTAATGTATACTCTGGCCTACATTAACTTCTTTTGTGTAGGATGTGGCGATTCACCTTCCACTCGTGGCTAGAGCATTAACTTAGAGTTTAGAAGAAGACTTGGTGAGTCCTCATCTATCCGGGGACATAACCTTGTTGGATTTTACATTTTATGTCTTTCCTTATGTTGGGTATTGTATTGGGCTGCGTCCCTATCACTTTTAATCGTATTCTATGATATTTGAAGGCTTTGAGACATGAGTTGTAGACTTCCGCTATTTTGAGTTAAGCTTTGTTATAAAATGCTCTTTTGAACTCTTACTTCTCTGTTATCTTGTATGTTATGTATGCTAAGGGCTTGTATGAGGCCTCTCGGGGTAATGTACGCCGTGTTACATCTAGGGGCTACCCTGGGTCGTGACAGGAACTAATTGATTCCCAAATGTAAAACTTTTACATTGATAAAGAAACTTTGATTTCTAAATGAGTTTGTAAGTTCAGAGATACATCAGAGAATTACCTGTTTCAAGAGGGTATTTTGAGTAATTACCTCAAAACAGTGAAAAAATAAGTTTTGTACATTTGAGCAAGAGTATATATATTATTCGGAGAAGAATTGAGCACAGATATAGGGATGAGTTTAGACAACTCAAAATCCTCATAAACAATGTCTTGCCAACATAGGTACAGGAACATACTTTTTAGATGAATCCTTATTGTTCAGTCGATCAACTTATTTGAGAGGTTCTATACCCCGGCACGGTATAAGACAATTCTGGCAGCGTGGGTGATACACTATATCATCACGTAGATCATAGTTATGGTTGTCGGTTAAAGAATCTACTAATAGAGTTAAAGTGTGTTTTTATAAATCACTTATTATAATGAGTTTCAAAGATGAGTAAGTATTTTTGTAAAGTTTGAATGATTTATTTCTTTTAATTCTTTACATTTAGTTGAGTTTATGTTATATATATTCAAGTCCTTTCATTCAGTTATTTCACTTCACCTATATTACATACTTGTACATTAAAATGTACAGATATCATTAGACATGCATCCTTTTATGATGCGGATACATGTATTCAGGATTATCAACAGGCGCTTCGTTGAGATCACTCTACACTCCAGTTAGCTTTTGGTGAGCCTCCTTGTATTTCGGAGGACTTCACATTTACTTTCTATTTAATAGTTTTGAGATGTCGTGGATCTTGTTCCGACATCCTTCCTTAATAGTAGAGGCTTCATAGATAGACAGAGTCGAGGTGTCTCTCAGCATTTACTTTCTTTTGAGTTATTTTACAAACTATAAGTACTTCTATCGAATATTTTTCCAGACTTTATGAGTTGAGTATTTGAGTTTAATGGATTTCGTTCTGTTTTAAGCCTATTATTGCTTGAGTTAGTTTTCCGCTTGAACTCAGTCAGGATGAGGGTTCGCTTGGGACTAGCAATGGTTCATGAGTGTCAGCCACGTTCAGGGTGTAGGCCCAAGTCGTGAAAAACTTAGTATTAGAGGACAGAGTTCAAGTGTCCTAGGGTGTCTATGAAGCCGTGTCAGTAGGATCTTATTTATGGTTATGAGGGTCCCTCTTCTATAAATGAGGGACCGCAGACAATTAAGAAAAGTTTCCCTTCTTTCAAACTTTAAATCGTGCACTAGAACTATGTCATAAGGAACTTATTCAGACTCGTGCGTTTCTTAGATCTATTCGACTACCCCTCATACTCAAGGTAGTTGAAAAGCATAGACCATATCCTTATAGATGAGTTGCTCTCAGCAAAAGTCCTCAGAAAGTCATGAAACTGCAGAGGGGCTTGAGAGAAGCCCATGAGTGAGCTTAAGTGTTGAGATTCGAAAGAATGCACTCTTATTCATATGAACCGTGCATTTGAGCTTAAAGCGAAATATACTCCCAAACACTTCTCTAAACCTTGTTTCAGGGATACGCTTTAAGAGAGAAGTATGTTTTAGAATGCTTGGGTAGTAATTTTAACCCGAAAGATAGTATTAGTTATGATATTATAAGCAGTAGTAGTAAAAATGCCCAAAGCTAGAAGTATGAATGCATAGGTATAGTAATCTAAGAAAGGGAGATAGTGATGAGGTACATTATGTTTTTACAGCCATTCACCCACTAAGTTATTAATGAGGAGTTTTTCCTTAAGGGTAGACTAAGAAGTGATGAGTTGGTGTAGATTTTATGATAGAAGGTAGAGTACGGGTTACTAGTATGGACGAGTCAGAGTATACTTTGACTATAGAGAAGTTTATGATGAGGTGTTAATGCATTAGTACCGACCAAGTATAAGCGTTGAATAGAAGTGCCGAGTATTCGTGATGAAATAGATTTAAGCTAGGCCTATGGTTTTTAAAAGGAGAGCCCATGGTATTCAGAGGATTATAGAACTAATTAAGTAATGATGTATAGTAAGTGGGTAAATAGTAATTAGGTTTTGACAGGGAATGTGACTAGGAGATAAAGATTGACTACTTATCATGATATCTTAGTGGGTGGGTGTTTCTTAATTTTATCTAGTAGTCATAAGAGTAGTATAGTATGTGAGCAATTATATTGATATCCGTGTTTAGTACTAGACACTTAGCTTGAATTTGAGATGAGTGTCATGATAAAAAAAGGATGGCAACATGAGGGTGATGATGTTAGTTTTGAGATCCGATCTGGTAGATTTGACATGGAGTACGTGAGTAATTAAGATGCTAGTTGGAATAAATGTGAGTGGTACAAGTGTGGGATTCTGACTTTTAGATGAGAGAATTAAAGTGCAGCTAAGTCAGTAAAGAAACAAGAGCATTAAAAAGTGTAACTAAGATCGTATGTAGTCAGACGAGGTTCTAATTAAGATATGATTTTTTCATGTGTTCCTAGATAGTATAGTTGAGCTATCAATGTGGGGTAGGCTGAGGTAAGCATTATTTATTACACTTAAGAGTTTGGTCAAGGGGATCATTTATAGTCAATGCGGGTAACGTTCATAGAAAGACATCTATAGAATCGAGAAGACGTTAAGAGAAGCATCTAAGAAAGAGGTTTTAGATGGAATCTTAGTACCTGCTTATGTAGTGTTCAATAGCCATGAGATTATACTTTCATGAGTATTTGAGTAAATTGAATATAGACTAGTTTAGAGAAAATGGAATAGATCCATAACTTTAAAATACTTGCTTCAGACCTAAAGAGGAGATGATAAGATGAGAAACCAAGTAAAGTGTCGAGAATCAGATAGTAATGTTTTTAGAAAGAGTTAAAGTAATATATCGATTCATTCAAACTCTAGTGTGTTCCTCAAAGCTCAGTCGTTACAACACCCTATTGATGTCTCTAATATCATAATTGAGTTCATGACCTATGCTCATACACTTTAGATAGAATCATATTTATCCTCAGTTCCCAAAATGATTGGCAAAGCCTTTTAGCCCATTGATCTCAATCTTACTCCATAAAGTTATGAATATCAGCATCATGATATGAACCTATTCATATAAGCACTTATGTCTAATAGTATTCTCTGTCTCACAAATTTATGATTTACTCTCAACCGCTAACAACATAATGTTATGTCATGCATATTTATATATCAGAGTTCTCAAATAAATTGTGCTTGTGATCTTTCACCATAAAGCTCTTTCAGCGATCTTTTTTTAGTTTTGAGAGTGATGTTGTTGATAGTAGTTATGTGATGATAGATGGGAGAGAGTTGATACTTCTATTTTGATTCTTAGAAAGTTCATGTCATGACCTATAATCTTTAAAAAAATATGTGAGAATTCGTACAAAGCATGCTCTAGTCCAGTTTCAAAACTCGCAATATAGATCAGTTCTGCCTATGTTAGTAGAGAAGTTCAGAAGTTAAAAATTTAGTTAGAGTAACTCCTTTCCCTTCCATTCTCAGTTTAACCATTATGCGAGGACTTAAGATCCCAAGGGGGAGATATTGTTACACCCCGAAAATTTCTAAGTTAAGACTTGTTCTATTCTTCTTTTATGTATAAGGTAGTGCTAAGTGATTCTTAATTATTCTTACACGCTAAGGTCAATTCTTTAAATGTGGGACTAAGGTAAAAATCACCTAGAACATAGTTGAGTAGAAAGCTTTCTTATCGATTGAGTTTCAATAGGATATTTTACTTGGGTCAACTTCAAACGATCATATCTCTCATTACATAATTAGTTAGGTGGCCCATGACTATCAACTTAAAAGTCTTTGAGTTCTCTTTCCAACGTAGCCAATTTATCCTCATTTAAAGTTCAGAGTAAAAGGTTATGCACGTTTTAGTGAAGCACTATCAGGCAAGTAAAGTTTCACGGATGGGCTATACAGCCCGTGAAGTGTTTCATGAACCGTGGAGCCTTAAATGGTTCGTGAAACCTTCCTTGTAGGGAACTCCGTCAATGTTTTAAGCAGGGGTCATTTTGGTCTTTCCCATATGCATTTGATACTTAAACTACGTTGTTTAAATCCCTATTCTAAGCCTAAACCATGATTTTTTACACCTAATTAAGGGCTTAGAAAGTGTTAGTTAGTTCTTTTACATTCATTAATACTTCAAGTCATTAGAGCAAGGTTCCAAGAAGAGAAAATAGTTTTAAACAATAATAGGCTTAAAACACACTTAGCATTGCGTGCGTTAGCTTTGCAGTAGAGTTGGGGCCATAGCCTGCTGCTTGACCTGGACAGTCATGACCTGAGCAAGCACTTGTAAAGCAGCCCTAAACTCGGCATGCGTGACTTGCACATTAATTTGGTCTACTAGAGTTGCTGGCTGATTCCTACTGTTAGCTTTTCTGGAAGGCATTTTCTAAAATGCGAAGAGCATGAGTTTAAAGGAAATTAAAAAGAGTGTATAATCTATAGCACGAGCCAGAAAAGAAAAAAGGGAAGTTTTTCCTAACAACGTCTAATAACTCCTCCACCATACGTATGACGCTCTTCACACCCATGAAGAAGACCCTACTTGACGCGGCTTTCAGACACCCTAGAACAATTAAACTTGATGCTCCAATACAAATTTTGTCAAACCCTGAGACTAGCCTCTAGACCTAACACAGGACATAGGGTAACAAGTAACCCCAAGCTAACCCTGAATCTGGCAAATGACATCCATACTGAAATAACTCTATGTAAGCAGAAGCATAACTGAAAGTTGAATAAATCTAAAAGAGTTCAACTGAGAATATAACTAATTCCCAATGTGGAACATCCCAAATACTGAGTTTGACTCTATGTGTGAAAGCCTTTAATACTGATGAGCTACTGGGACAAATCCCCAGCTAACTCTAATAAGTCTGAAACTGAAAAGGAAATACTAAAAAGTAAAGCATGTCTATTGTCCTCCAACTATGAGGGTTCACTACTAAAGTTGCTAAATATGGATGGGAAGTCGAGCTAAGCACGGTCTGGATGTTGAGT
Organism: Solanum appendiculatum; assembly: GCA_018342035.1. Taxonomy (NCBI): domain Eukaryota; kingdom Viridiplantae; phylum Streptophyta; class Magnoliopsida; order Solanales; family Solanaceae; genus Solanum; species Solanum appendiculatum. The sequence goes on from JAGDQO010000336.1 coordinate 1,617,056, forward strand.
GCCTAAGCCAACATCATGAAATGATGAAGCGAAAAAGTATGTGTCAGTACTTTAAATGTCCTGAGCATGCACGATATATGCTAAGCTGAACAATATAAAAACTTAAAATAGAAATAGATATACTGAAGCATAACTAAAAACTGAGCTGAATGCAATGACCAAGTACTAATCATGAAGATATAACATGCTGAACTGAATACATGGTCAATGCATCATGAATCTGACTATGGGAGATACTATTTACCGACATAAACCACGTGAGTTAAACGTGGAGTCCGATTTATAGGCCCCATCGAGAGGAACCAATATACCTTGACAAGGTATAAAGCCATGACGGTGGCGTAATCAGTAAAATTGATTCCTAACAGAGGGGACTTATAAACCCACGTGGGCACAAAGTTCTAGGACTTGAGGGTACGCTGAACCCTAGTTGATGAGTCAAGAATTTTGACTCATTTAGAGCTTATTATTTAATGAATTAGTTTCCTCAATGCCTATTTTGTGTTCATAACTGATGTTAAATTGTTTATGTGCAGCCATGGAGGCTTAAGAGCAGGGCAAGGACATTTCTTTGCAAAAAGAAGCGAAAAAGTTGGAAAAGCTGAAGAAAAGGAAGATTGAAGCTCGCAAAACCCACTCGGCGACTCGCCCAGTGAGCCTCTAGCTCGCCAAAAGTTTTAGCAAAATGGCTCATGAACTAAGAAGCTTATCTCACACTCATTTGACCACTAAAACTTGACCTTTTCCGAGTCAACTTGGTCAATAGGGCAACTCTGGATGAAAATCCTTCAACAAACCTCCTGTGGTAACCGGCCAAACCCCAAAAAGCTTCTGATATCAATCAGAGAGATAGGTCTGGGCCAGTGCTTTACTACCTCAATTTTGGGTGTGGTGAGAATGAAGAGGGAAACTGAGCTAGAGGTTTGTAATCTTGATCTTTTGAAAGACTGATTGTGAAAAAAATTGGAACCCCTCTAAAAAATGAAAAGAGAAGAGGAAAAGCTGAAAAGAAAAGAAAAGAAAAAGATGTGAATAAAATAGTATCATTGTGCATGGAAGTAAAAAAATGAAAGAGGGAATGTTCATAGAAATGATCTATGTTCTTCAAAGTAAAAAAAGGGTCAGTTGTGAAATTGAAGTGATTGAGAGAAAAGGAGAAGTGAAATGGTTTCCATGCTTCATGAAGGTAGAGCCACTAAACCAGACATGAGCATAACTTGAACCTCAGCCCCGTTACAAGCCTCTAAAGTCCTTTGTGATCTTACTTGAACCTTGTGATGGTTGGATGGAAAACTCAGGCAAGCCTATGGCCAAAGTTGTGCAAACTCTTTCTCTTTTGAGAGTGTGAGTGTTGTATTGATTCTGAAATATCGATTCTAAAAAGCACTCTAACAAAAGCTCTCAGCTCAAAAACTCTGTATTTTCTCTCTCCTTTGGCTATATAGAGTTTCTCAAAATTTGGCCCAAAATCCACTCCGTGACCAATTCAGTGACATTAGTCGGGCTCACCGAGCCTGATCGATTGATCGCCATCTTTTCCTGAGCTCGCCTTTCATTTGCTTCAGGCTTAAAGTGTTTGAACCTCAGTTGGCGAACTCGTTTGACTTTTCCTTTCACATTCGGCAGATCGTCGATTACCACCTTAATTCGCCTTTGAAGCCTTCATTTTTCATCCAAGTCCTGTCATCTTCGGCAATGATCAACTAGTTCACCTTTCAATTTCGGAGAATCATCGTTTCACTTTTGGTTCACCGACCTTCCTCGATTATCTTCAATTGTGAAAACTGTCACTTTGAGCGAGGTCATGTCATTTGGGTGATACGCACTTTTGGTTAGGTGACTCTTATGTGGAGTTTACACTTCTTTCAATGTTTTTGGTGTTTCTTTTAAGTATTCATCCTCGCCTTTTCCTTTAGCCTCCATAGCTGCAAATCATGAAAATATCATCAGAATAAGACATAATTAGGCATTGAGGACACTAACTGTTGAACTAAAAAGGCCTTAAATGAGTGTACATCTACCGCTCATCAACAATCCCAACTTAAACTTTTGCTATTCCTCAAGTAAATGAAGAACACAATTAGTTCAACAAGAGTATCTACAATAGTTCTCAATGAGAGTTAACATGCAAGCACTACTACAAGACTACTCTCAAGAAAATGCAATACTCGATCATGATCAAAAATCTTCAAACGATGACTAGTCGGTATCAATCAAAGCTTAAGCTCGATATAGCTTCTTCTCTAATGCAAAACCATGTTTCAGCAAATGCATTCAAGTGCCCTCACATCAAGAACGATTTCATGCTCTCACAAAGAAGTCAATAAAAAAGTTACGAATTAATACAACACTCACTCTCAGAATGAGAAATACATGCAAGCTTCATCCCATAGGTTTGCCCATATTTTCCAATCATCATACAACCTAGTTCATCCAAGATCTTAACGGTCTTTTAGGCTTGTAATGGGACTGAAAGTAAGGGTATAATCAATTTCGCTCAGTGACTTCATCTTTTCAAAGCATTGTTATACTCATCTTTACTTTTTCTCAACTTCTTTCCATTTTTTCACTTGGAGACTCAAACTTCAATATTTTTTTCCAATTTATTGGATACTCTTTTTTATTTCCTCAAACTTCCTTTTTCGTTTCAGTTTTAAATTTTTTTCTCATCTTCTTCTTTTTTTTATACGGAGGGGATACTTCTTTTTGTAACACACTTCAAAATTGAGTCTCACTTCATCTTTCTTTACCTTCCACTTGGCTTTCTTTTCTCCTTTCTTTCCACACCCCCAACTTATGCTTTTGGCCTAAGTTGGCTATTCAAATAAACTAATGCTTAGAAAAGGATTTATGGGTGAGAAGTTAGGGATAATTTAGCTCAAATGGTGCAAAGATGGTTCACACTCTCACAAGGTAGTCACAAATGGGTAAGAACATTTGGGTTTCCTCTCAAAATATGTGCCCAAGATCATTTATTGCATTCACCAAAGCTAGACAATCGCTCTAACAAGGATAATTCTAGGATTCAACAAGTATTAGTTCAAGTGAAACCTTACCAGACAAGGCACTTCTAACACAATCATTTAGCACAGCCCTACAAGATCAAAAGCTTATGTGCGATGTTCCTTGCAAGGCTCACATCAAAACATAGTTAGTCCACACAAGATTCAAAATGCTTAATCAAACTGCAGCCACACTGATTTCTTCTTGAAATCATTATCACAAGGCATATTTCTCATCATGAGTACTATTTAAGACATCGATATTGAACACAATCGATCCTCGAACATTAACAATGAAAACTCAACCATTTCAAAAGCTTCCAAACTCATAGGGAAAATGAATGAAGAGAGACAAAATGGGCTAAACCATCAATCATTATAATAAAAACAAAAATACCAAAATACAACAAATATCCAAAACTAAAACTGAAAATAACAAAATACAATCAAAGGGGGAAATATTGGCACAAATGCCCTCACCATACCAAAAAAATCAGTTGTTTCCTATATGCGATAGAACTAAGTATAGGAGGAGAGTGGTATAAAAATCCCCTTAACAGGATATGCTTGTGGAGTGCTCTGATCTGGAGTCTCGAAGGGAACAACATCATCTCGGGCATCAGTGCTTGGCAAGCTAGGAATAGAAGGCAGTATAGTAGCATCAACCGAGTCATCGGTGACCAGGAAATCTTGATGAGGAATAGTGGGGTCTAAAGACACCCCACTAGTATTGACTGAAGAGGTATCCATATGAGATCTCTCCATCGTCGCCAGCACTATCGTCTCCTCTAAGTCCTACAGCTCCGTCAAAGTCTAAACTGTCTGCTGCTCATCCTCCCGCAAGAACTCCTCTTCATCTATCTCCTCAGTTGACTCAACACCAACATCATCCTCAACTCCATCACCATCAACAACATCAACAACAATCTCACCACCCACACTCGGCTGCTCAGCCACACTCCTGTGTACCTCAACTCTCGGCTCAGAGGTAAGCACTGACTCGGGCACATCGGGTAAGGGAACCTCACTCGATAGCATGGAAATATCGGTGGACCTTATGTGGTCCACATCAACCTGAAAAGAGGTAATGTCAGCCCTCATGGAAGTCAACTCAGCCGAATTACCCTCAATCTTCTCTCTAGCCTCCATCATAGCTATGACGTCATCTAGCCTATTACCATACGATGTCAGAGTATTTTTGAACTATACCATCTTACATGCCTCCTCAATGGCCCTATAAATCAACTTGGGCATCTCACTCTCTAACCTAGCCGCTCTCACATCCGCAGACCGTGCAGAGTTGCTCGTTTGGTATATCATGGCCTGGGTCAAGGGGGTCGAGAAATAGGGGTAGATGCAGCAACTCTAGCAGTAGATGTAACTGAAGAGGTTGGGGTGTACCTGACGGCTCCACAAGAGGAGTAGGTTGAGCAATATTATCCTCAAGGGCAGCTGGGTCTACCACAGGGGTAGTGTCTGGTGTGGCGGCTTCCTCTGAGCTGCATCATCCCTCAAGTAATCCACCTCAATTCTCTGAATGTCACTAGAGAAGGTAGGGGTGATCCTTACATAAGTCCTCTCCAAAATTGGAACTCCCACATCTTCACACAGCTATGTGATTAGGAGTGAGAATGGGAGAGAAGTCTACTCCTGACGAGCGGCCATAATCATCTCCCTCAACAATAAAATAATTGGCACTGATCTCTAACAAATACATAATGCTACCAACCAAAATACCCTTTGAAGGTCGAAGAATGGACTCGTTCTGGGATGACATAAAATTGATACAGATAAATCTGAACCAATACCTCGAGGGAATGTTCATATCCTTCTTTTCTGTCCTTACTCCATTAACCTTCCATGGAGGAGAGATATCATAAATGAGGGGTGCCAGCCACCCCTTGAGTGCATCGAGGACCTATTTCAACCAAAGCCCGTAATCATCATCTCTAGTGCCTTCTTTACCTAAAATTGGATTTTACCCGCACCACATGGTACAATTACTACGAATTTCCATCTCCTCTATTTGCTTCCAAATAGTGCCCTTTCTCTTCTTGGGCAAGGTCTTTGCATAGGTTGCATACAATTCTTGTACCCAGGTTGGGACATAGGGAGGTCGAGGTCGTGTGAACCTCTTAAACCCGTGGAATTTGATTGTTTCCTAGATGGCCAAGTAGTCACTCAGAATCCCATCAATGGAGAGTCCTATTTCCCCTAGAATTGTGCATTCTCCAACTGCTTTGAGCCTATTTAGGGCCCTTGGAGTGATGATAGGGAGAACTCTAGATGCACTCACATTGGAAACAGGGTGTGGTACTAAGTTAGACCTGATGTCTGTCCCCTTATTTCGTTTCTCACCCACACGCGTAGAACAACACAGAGTGGCTTGTTGTTGTGGAGCCTCAGAGGGCTCGTTGATAGAAATCCCCTTATTCCTTTTCAACGGAGGAGGAGGAGATTCTCTGTAACACCCCAAGCTTCCAAGGGATTTTTAAAAAAAATGCAGAACTCACCTGAAGAAAGTGACCTACGGAGACCACCTACGGGCCATAGATGGATTGACGAGCCGTAGGTGGGGGTCGTCAATGGCACTATAAAATTTTTGGATTTCTAAGTTTCTGAACATTGACCTACAGAATAGCAGGACGGTTCGGTAGTTAAGTTAACGGGCCGTAGATGGGTTCCGTAGATGCCTTCCAGACTTAGCAAAATTTTCAGCCCATAATGAACTTTCTGAATCAATTGACGGAAGAACAGGATGGTCCATCAATTGATGTACGGACCGTAGATCTTGTCCATCGATTGGCCCCGACAGTTTTTAATTAAGGGCATTTTGGTCTTTTCCCTAATTGTTTACCTATTAAACTAAGACGATTATATCCTTAATCTAAGACCTATAAAAACTTTCTAAGCCTAATTCCTTTCATTCTAATTCATTCCAAAACTCTCCTCTCTCAAATATTTCTCTCTCTAAAAAGAAACTCTCTCAACTTTCAAGGAAGAAGAAGAAGCTTGAATCCTCCATTGAAGACTTTTAATCTTCTCCAATTCTTGTGATTTGCTTTGAGGTATGATAGTGTTCACCATTAGGAGTCTTTTCCTTCAATGGGCCCTTTCCCCTTCTTCATGATTTTCAAAGATTTACTCTAACCCAATTGAATTAGGGTTTGTGATCAATCATTGTGGGTTCTTCAATTATGATTCCTAGTGAATGATTTAGCATGATAAAGTAACTTAGTGCACGAATTAGCCTGAATTACATGATTTGATGTAAAGATTACATGAACCCCCATGATCCCAAGCTAATTCTCTCCAATTTGATAATCTATGCTTTGATTGTTGGGTTGAGTTATGATTTGATGAAGTTTATGAATTCTCCATAAAATCAAGCTTGAATTATGAATGAATTGAGGATAATCTTATGAATTTAGCATGATCAAGTCAAAAGCATGATTTTCCTCTATTATGTGAGTTCCTTCAAGTATGGGTAAATTGTATTAATTATGGCTTTCTAAGCATGAGCTTGCATTGAATTGCATGATATGAGTTGAACTTGCGTGAACCCATATGAACTCTATGAACAATGAATATGAGCATGATGAATTAAGGGTGCTTGGAGAGTAAAGTACCAAAGTTATGATATGATGATGCTATGGTTGAGTAGTGAAAGGTTTTCTCACATAATTCTCCCAATATGATAAAAGAAGAACCAAGAGGCGATTACCCATTTTCTTAAGGGCTATTCTAATGATGTAAGCTTGGACAAGGTCCATGAAAGATAAATATCTATAAGCATGATTTTAGCTTGAATTGGTATCCCTAGTTGTACCTTTTCATGTTTAATGAGATAAATATGTTGATGACTAATCCATGGGAAATACGCTTACGACCGAGTGGATATTGAGATGAAAGATCTCCCGTTAGTAGATGCCGGGTCTTCTAGTGAAAGCTCTCCCTTTAGTACAGTCGGGTTTTCTAGATGGAACTCTCCTGTTAGTTGAGGCCGAGTCTCCTAAAGCAATCTATATCCCGTAAACTATGTTGCCACCATAGGATGTTGTCTTTAAGTATACATTAGCTAGTGGATCCACATAAGCTAAGAAGTTCATGGTCTTACCTTAGCAAGTAGGACACCACTTTTTGGTGTGGGGTAAACACTAGATTCCGTGTTGATAGCTCACATGGTATTACATGTCGGTTAAGGATTTTCCCCACAAGTTAATGTACAAGTGTTCTCATAATGAAGTAATGAAAAGAAGGAAAAATGATTTAGCTTGCTTCGGCCTTGATATATGCTTTATGTTTTATGTTTATCATGTTTTTAGCTTGGCCATCGCATGTCATGATTATGTCTCTCTCTCTCTCTAGCATGACTTATGTGTTTATGTGCATTGCTATCATACTTAGTACTTAATTGTGCTAATGCATACTCTTGCCTATATTAACTTCATTGGTGTAGGACGTGGCAATTCATCTTCCACTCGTGGCTAGAGCATTGACTTAGAGTTGAGAAGAAGACTTGGTGAGTCCTCATACTTCCGAGGACATAGCCTTGTGGGATTTTACATTTTATGTCTTTCCTTATGTTGGATATTGTATTGGGCTGCGTCCCTATCACTTTTATTCGTATTCTATGATATTAGAAGGCTTTGAGACATGAGTTGTAGACTTTCGCTGCTTTGAGTAAAGCTTTGATATAAAATGCTCTTTTGAACTCTTATTTCTTTATTATCTTGTATGTTATGTATGCTAAGGGATTGTATGAGGCCTCTCGGGGTCTTGTACACTATGTTACATCTAAGGGCTACCCTGGATCGTGACATTCTCTCTCAGACACTGTGTCAGAGGTTACAACTCTTTTGCCCTTAGTTCTAGCCATTTCATGCAAGGCACAATAATTCAAAATACTGATCGGGTGAAAGTTAGTTGAAATGAAACTCAAAAGAAATAAATTTCAAAATAAGTTCTGAGGCTCGCTTACTCGGAAGACGATTTGCCTAATGGTTAGGTGAGCTTGGGTGAGCTCACCAAAGTTGACAGACCACAATTCAGTTACTCTTAAGTCGTGCCATAGAGTTTAACTCTATATATATCTCTCCTAATCCCTATCCTACGCATTTCAGGATATGGCGACCCGAAGAGCTTACGCTAGAAGAAACATGGAAGAGAATGTGGTACAAGAAGCTCCTCCTCAAGCTCCTCAAGTTGCAGTCGACCTTTTTGCGGAACAAGTGACGAATGTGGAGTTAGGGCTGCTTTCCAAGTGTTGGCTCAAGTCGTGACGACCCAAGCAAATAGAGAGGTGGTGGCTCCCGTGAACTAAAATTTGGGTACGGCTGCATCAAGAGTGAGGGACTTTACGAGGATGAATCCTCAAGAATTCCATGGGTCTAAGGTTGAGGAAGATCCTCAAGAATTCATTGATGAAGTGTACAAGGTGTTGATGATCATAGGTGTGACACCGGAAGAAAAGGCGGAGTTGGCCGCTTATCAACTCAAGGGTGTTGCCTAAATGTTGTTCAATCAATGGAAGAGTGAGAAGGCGGCTAATGAGGGTCCTCTTGATTGGGAGAAATTCAAGGTTTTTTGCCTTGATAGGTTCTTCCCTCTTGAGAAGAGAGAGGCTAAGGTTCTTGAGTTTATCAACCTTCGACAAGGAAATATGAGTGTGAAAGAGTATGCATTGAATTTCACACAATTGGCTAGATATGCTCCGTCCATAGTTGCCCACCCAAGGGCAAGAATGAGCAAATTTGTGTCGGGAGTGTCCGATATGTTGGTGAAAGAGTGCCGCACCGCCATGCTTGTGCATGACAGGGATATTTCTCGCCTCATGGTTTATACCAAACAAATTGAAGAAGAAAAGCTTAAGGAAAGGTCTAGGGAGACCAAGAGGGCTAGGACCAGAGATGGTAACTCTTCGTATGCAAGGTCCGATGGATATGGCCGTTCTAGATTTCGGCAAAGGTTCTCCGACCAAGGCTCATCGAATGCTCCTCCGAAGTCCAACAATTAGAGAGTGTCTAACCCCAAGTCTCAAGGAGGGTATAATGATGGTTCTCTATTAGCTCCTTGTGCCAACTGTGGGAAAAAGCATGAGGGTAGATGTCTAGCCGGTACGGATGGTTGTTATAATTGTGGAAAGAGTGGTCACAAGATGAGGGATTGTCCATCTCTCACGGCCAAGGGAAGAGAGAATAAGCAAGCTCCACCTAGAGGATCGGGTTCGAATGCTCAGAAGCAAAACCGATTTTATGCACTTCAGGCTCATCATGAGCAAGAGAGCTCTCCCGATATGGCTACCGGTATGTTAGGAGTTTTCCATTTTGATGTTTATTCTTTGCTTGATCCCGCTGCTACATTGTCTTTTGTGACGCCATATGTGGCTATGAGGTTTGATGTTGTTCCGGATGTGTTGCTGGATCCTTTTCGTGTTTCTACTCCGATTGGAGGATCTATCATTGCTAAGAGAGTTTATAGAGATTGTCTCGTGTCCTTATTCCATAGAGTCACTATTGTTGATCTTGTAGAGCTTGATATGTTAGATTTTGATGTTATTCTTGGGATGGATTGGTTGCATGCTTGTTATGCCTCTATTGATTTTAGGACCCGAATGGTCAAGTTTCAGTTTCCAAATGAGCCTATCCTAGAGTGGAAGGGAGGAAATTCTATGTTTCGAAGTCAATTTGTTTCTTATCTAAAAGCTAGAAAGATGATCTCAAAGGGTTGCATTTACCATCTTGTTAAGGTGAGGGATATAGATTCTTAGACCCGTACTCTTGAGTCGGTCCCTGTTGTTAATGAGTTTCCGAAAGTGTTTCTCGATGACTTTCCCGGTATTCCTCCCGAAATGAAAATAGACTTCGGTATTGACCTTCTCCCAGATATGCATCCTATTTCTATTCCTCCTTATAGAATGGCTCCGACGGAACTTAAGCAACTAAAAGAGCAGTTGAAAGACTTGTTTGATAAGGGTTTCATCCGGCCAAGTATTTATCCATGGGGTGCTCCGGTCTTGTTTGTAAGGAAGAAAGGTGGTTCACTCTGTATGTGTATCGACTATCGCCAATTGAACAAGGTTAACATTAAGAATAAGTATCCTCTACCAAGGATAGATGACTTGTTTGATCAACTTCAAGGGGCTAGTTATTTCTCTAAGATCAACCTTCGTTCGGCCTATCACCAATTAAGGGTGAAAGAAGATGATATTCCGAAAACGGCTTTTCAGACTAGGTATGGTCACTACGAGTTCTTAGTAATGTCGTTTGGGTTGACAAATGCTCCGGCCGCATATATGGACTTGATGAATAGAGTGTTTAAGCAATACCTTGACATGTTTGTGATTGTGTTTATTGACGACATTTTGATCTACTCAAAGAATGAAGGTGAACATATTAATCATTTGAGGATTGTGTTGCAAGTCCTCAAGGACCAACAAATCTTTGCGAATTTTAGTAAATGTGAGTTTTGGTTAAGGTCCATGGCTTTTCTTTTTCACATTGTTTCCGGTAAGGGCATTGAGGTAGATCCTAAGAAGACAGAAACGGTTAAGAATTGGCCCAGACTTTTATCACCTTCGGATATCCGTAGTTTCTTGGGCTTAGCGGGTTATTATAGGAGGTTTGTTGAAGAGTTTTCATCCATTGCTTCTCCATTGACGGCTTTGACTCAAAAGAAGGTTAAATTTGCATGGTCCGAGGCATTTGAGAAGAGTTTTCAAGAGTTGAAGGATTGACTTACTTTAGCTCCAATATTAACTCTACCGGAAGGATCCGATGGTTTTGTGGTTTATTGTGATGCCTCAAGAATTGGGCTAGGATGTGTTCTTATGCAAAATGGGAAAGTCATTGCTTATGCTTCAAGACAACTTAAGGTGCACGAAAAGAAGTATCCTACTCATGACTTAGAATTTGCGACAGTTGTTTTTGCTTTGAAAATATGGCAACATTATTTGTATAGGTACATGTAGATGTCTTCACCGACCATAAGAGTTTGCAATATGTGTTTAAACAGAAAGATTTGAATCTCCGCCAAAGAAGGTGGCTCGAGTTGTTAAATGACTATGATATGAGTGTTCTCTATCACCCTGGTAAGGCTAACATGGTGGCGGATGCCCTTAGTCGATTATCTATGGGTAGTGTTGCTCATGTTAAGGATGGTAAGAAGGAGTTGGTTCGCGATGTCCATGGATTGGCTCGATTGGGTGTTAGATTGGTTGATTCTACTAAAGGTGGTGTTACGGTTCACAAGGGTTCTGAATCCTCTTTTGTGTATGATGTGAAAGTTAAGCAAGGTCTTGATCCTAACTTGGTAACTAAAGGAAGCGGTACTTAAGAAGTCCATAGAGGTTTTCTCCCAAGGGGGAGATGGTGTGCTTTGATATCAAGGTTGTTTGTGTGTTCACAATGTAGAGAGCTTAAGAGAGCAAATTTTATCGGAAGCCCATAGTTCTCGATATTCCATCCACCTAGGAGCTAACAAAATGTACCGTGATTTGTGAGAAATTTATTGGTGGAACAGAATGAAGAAAGATATTGCGGAATCTGTGGCTAAGTGTCCTAATTGCCAACAAGTGAAAGTTGAGCATCAAAGGCCGGGAGGCTTGACCCAAGATATTAGTATTCCTACTTGGAAGTGAGAGGATGTGAATATGGATTTTATTGTGGGTTTACCTTGCACGAGGCGACAATATGATTCGATTTGGGTTGTTGAGGATAGAATGACAAAGTCAGCCCATTTCATTCCCGTCAAGACTTCTTATTCGGTGGAGGATTATGCTAAGTTGTATTTGAGGGAGATGGTTAGGCTGCATGGAGTGCCTTTATCCATTATCTCTGATCGTGGTGCACAATTTACTTCTCAATTTTTGAAGTCGTTCCAAAAAGGTCTTGGTACTCGTGTTGAGCTTAGTACGGCCTTTCATCCCCAAACTGATGGGCAAGCGGGGCGTACTATTCAAACTTTGGAAGATATCTTGAGAGCTTGTGCAATTGATTTCAAGGGTACTTGGGATGATCACTTGCCTTTGATTGAGTTTGCTTATAACAATAGCTACCATTCTAGTATTGGTATGGCTCCATTTGAGGCTCTCTATGGTAGGAGGTGTAGATCTCCTATAGGTTGATTTGAAGTTGGTGAAGTTGCTTTGATAGGCCTGGAGCTGGTGCACGAGGATATGGAGAAAGTTTGGCTTATTAGGGAGAGGAGGCTCAAAGTCGACAAAAGTCCTATGCCGATGTTAGAAGAAGAGAATTAGAATTCAATGTGGATGATTGGGTTTACTTGAAAATCTCACCCATGAAGGGTGTAATGAGATTTTGGAAGAAAGGGAAGCTTAGTCCCCGTTATGTAGGCCCATATCAGATTTAGAGACGTGTAGGTAAGGTTGCTTATGAGCTTGACATGCCTAATGATTTGGCATCAGTGCATCCGGTTTTCCATGTCTCATTATTGAAGAAGTGTGTTGGTGATCCGACCTCTATAGTGCAATTAGAGAATCTTGGCATAAAGGATAATCTTTCTTATGAGGAGGTTCCGGTTGAGATTTTAGATCGGCAAGTCCATAAGTTAAGGAATAAGGAAGTTGCTTCCGTGAAAGTTCTATGGAGGAATCAATTGGTTGAGGATGCTACTTGGGAGGCCGAGGCCGATATGATGTCCCGATATCCTCATCTCTTTCCTTCCAATCCTACTCTTGCTTGAGGTATCGTGATCCTCATGGTTCATTCTTTTTGTCTCATGTGTCATAGTTGATTTTCATGATTCCTTGATTGTGCATGTTAATGAAGAGTCTTATATGATTATGTGCATTTGAGTATGAGTTGCATAAAGTCTTCATGATATGTTGTGTGGATCATGCTTTAGCTCGGAGTTGAGGTTTCCTCATCGGATATGTGCACTTTTGTAATTCCATGCTAGGTTGGGTTGTTAGTCCGTGTCTATTACCCTTCTCAAGACATCTTGATTCTCATTAGAGGACGAATGATCCCAAGGGGGAGATATTGTAACTCCCCAAGCTTCCAAGGGATTTTTAAAAAAAATACAGAACTCACCTGAAGACAATGACCTACGGAGGCCACCTACCGGCCGTAGATGGATTGACGGGCCGTACGTGGGGACCGTCAATGGCACCATGAAATTTCTTGATTTCCAAGTTTCTTAACTTTGACCTACAGAATAGCAGGATGGTTCGTAGTTCAGTTGACGGGCCGTAGATGGGTTCCGTAGATGCCTTCCAAACTTAGCCGAATTTTCAGCCCAAAATGAACTTTCTGAATCAATTGACGGAAGAACAGGATGGTCCATCAATTGATGTACGGACTGTAGATCTTGTCCATCGATTGGCCCCGACAGTTTTTAATTAAGGGCATTTTGGTCTTTTCCCTAATTGTTTACCTATTAAGCTAAGACGATTATATCCTTAATCTAAGACCTATAAATACTTTCTAAGCCTAATTCCTTTCATTCTAATTCATTCCAAAACTCTCCTCTCTCGAATATTTCTCTCTCTAAAAAGAAACTCTCTCAACTTTCAAGGAAGAAGAAGAAGCTTGAATCCTCCATTGAAGACTTTTAATCTTCTCCAATTCTTGTGGATTGCTTTGAGGTATGATAGTGTTCACCATTAGGAGTCTTTTCCTCCAATGGGCCCTTTCCCCTTCTTCATGATTTTCAAATATTTACTCTAACCCAATTGAATTAGGGTTTGTGATCAATCATTGTGGGTTCTTCAATTATGATTCCTAGTGAATGATTTAGCATGATAAAGTAACTTAGTGCATGAATTAGCCTGAATTACATGATTTGATGTAAAGATAACATGAACCCCCATGATCCCAAGCTAATTCTCTCCAATTTGATAATCTATGCTTTGATTGTTGGGTTGAGTTATGATTTGATGAAGTTTATGAATTCTCCATGAAATCAAGCATGAATTATGAATGAATTGAGGATAATCTTATGAATTTTGCATGATCAAGTCAAAAGCATGATTTTCCTCTATTATGTGAGTTCCTTCAAGTATGGGTAAATTGTATTAATTATGGCTTTCTAAGCATGAGCTTACACTGAATTGCATGAACCCATATGAACTCTATGAACAATGAACATGAGCATGATGAATTAAGGGTGGTTGGAGAGTAAAGTACCAAAGTTATGATATGATGATTCTATGGTTGAGTAGTGAAAGGTTTTCTCACATAATTCTCCCAATATGATAAAAGAAGAACAAAGAGACGATTACCCATTTTCTTAAGGGCTATTCTATTGATGTAAGCTTGGACAAGGTCCATGAAAGATAAATATCTATAAGCATGATTTTAGCTTGAATTGGTAATCCTAGTTGTACCTTTTCATGTTTAATGATATAAATATGTTGATGACTAATCCGTGGGAATTACGCTTACGACCGAGTGGATATTGAGATGAAAGATCTCCCATTAGTAGATGCCGGGTCTTCTAGTGAAAGCTCTCCCATTAGTACAGTTGGGTTTTCTAGATGGAACTCTCCCGTTAGTTGAGGCCGAGTCTCCTAAAGCAATCTATATCCCGTAAACTATGTTGCCACCATAGGATGTTTTCTTTAAGTATACATTAGCTAGTGGATCCACATAAGCTAAGAAGTTCATGGTCTTACCTTAGCAAGTAGGACACCACTTTTCAGTGTGGGGTAGACACTAGATTCCGTGTTGATAGCTCACATGGTCTTACACGTCGGTTAAGGATTTTCCCCACAAGTTAATGTACAAGTGTTCTCATAATGAAGTAATGAAAAGAAGGAAAAAAGATTTAGCTTGCTTCGGCCTTGATGTATGCTTTATGTTTCATGTTTATCATGTTTTTAGCTTGGCCATCGCATGTCATGATTATGTCTCTCTCTCTAGAATGACTTATGTGTTTATGTGCATTGCTATCATACTTAGTACTTAATTGTGCTAACGCATACTCTTGCCTACATTAACTTCATTGGTGTAGGACGTGGCAATTCATCTTCCACTCGTGGCTAGAGCATTGACTTAGAGTTGAGAAGAAGACTTGGTGAGTCCTCATCCATCCTAGGACATAGCCTTGTTGGATTTTACATTTTATTTCTTTCCTTATGTTTGATATTGTATTGGGCTGCGTCCCTATCACTTTTATTCGTATTCTATTATGTATCTCTATTATCTTGTATGTTATGTATTCTAAGGGCTTGTATGAGGCCTCTCGGGGTCTTGTACACCGTGTTACATCTAGGGGCTACCCTGGGTCATGACATTCTCTCTCAGACACTTTGTCAGAGGTTACAACTCTTTTTCCCTTAGTTCTAGCCATTTCATGCAAGGCACAATAATTCAAAACACTGATCGGGTGAAGGTTAGTAGAAATCAAACTCAAAAGAAATACAGTTCAAAATAGGTTCTGAGGCTCGCTTACTCGGAAGACGATTTGCCTAAAGGTTAGGTGAGCTCGGGTGACTTACAAAAGTTTACAGACCACAATTTAAATTATCTCAGGCATGAAAGGTGGAGTCATCTCCGATTCGGTGATCTACCGAGTTGGTTTCCCCATACTAAGCCAAGTCCGCCAAAAGTGACAGTGCAAAATTAAAAGGAATAGGCACAAAGGGTGAGGTTCACTCCCACTTCGTGATACGTTGAGTGGGTTTCGGTGAGCTAAGACTAGCCCGCCCGAATAGGACAGTACCCAGGTCACATATTCATGCATAAAAGGTGGTCTGGGACTTACTCGATGATTCGCCTAATAACCTTGGTGAGCTAAGGCAAGCCCGCTGGATAGGTAATTTTTAGCCCAATGCTTATTTTCACAAGTTCTACACCAATACGCAACAATACCCAATACCCAGTTATTTTTACAGTCTACCCACATGATTTACTACCCATGGGTACTCAGACTTCCCCTAGATCCCACAAAGTACTGCCCTAATTGACAATTTGCCCTTAATAAAGTCGTCACTCTATCTATCATTGGGCAAATGCTAGTCTTTAGGGGAAAACTAGGCTATTCAGACTTCACCCATACTCAAATCAAGCAAGACCCAGTATATTTAAGGATTCAATTTCAAATTTAAACCTTCACAACCAATTTTAACAATTTCTGGTACAACATCAATTATCCTAACTCATGGGCACAGTTCAATACAATGCATTTAGCGCTACTTACATAAATTAGAAAGTGAGATATCAATGACAATACTAAGACTACATTAAAAGCATCAAGTGTAAGCACATATAGCAAGATAGAACTTGAAAACCAACCTCAGAGATGATAGCTAGGCACAAAATTGAGGAAAAGGGATCTGGGATCAAGAATCTAATAGTCCAATGCACTTGAAACAAGTGAAATCACGTAGCAGCGGCACACAAAGTCACCAAAACAAGGGTATGGGGAGTTTAGAAAGAAAATGAGCTCAACAATATGAACGGTTTTCTTTTAGAACTTTAAAAAGCTCTTGGCCTATTTAACTCAGGCGCACTCGGTGGACCACAACTAACATCGCCAAACGCATTCGATGAATCGGTGAAGGAGCTTAAGCTCGCTGATGAGGCCTGAACAAGCACCAAAACTGCAAATCAATTCGGTGGACTTGACAGAGTTCGCTTAATGCACTTGGCAGATTGTTGACTGGATCCCTATTTGCTAAAATTGATAGTACCATTTTTTTAAATTTTTCAGCACAAAAGGCGAACATGAAGATGTCGGCACAATGATTTTTTCGGATTGCTAACATGGTTTTGGTATCGCCAAAGTTTCCTTTCTCAACATTTTGACTTCTTTTCAACCTATACTCATAGCATACGTTATTGAAAGCAATAAAACAAACCTGGGTTGCCTTTCAAGAAGTGCCTTATTTAACGTTGTCACATGACACAATTTTCTCTTCATCAATAGTCATTTATGGGATTTGGGATGGTGTCACTAGGAAACGTTTCATTTTGTCTTGGATTGAGATAGGTAGAGATCTGACACATTTGAGTTTCCAACTGCTTGATTGATACTGAATGCAAAGTAACCGTTTGAGTCAAGGTGGAGAAGCCCTTTTTCAAATCCTTCAACACCCTATCAGACCCCTCAACCTTGTTGAAGATCCTTGTTAGCATTTCTTTGGTTTGGTTTCCTTCCAATCCAGCTTATTCTTTTGGTTTTGGGTGATCATGAGGTGGGACATATCTATCTTCTTCAGCTTCCCTATCTCTCCAATTGCCACCTCGATCTCTTCACTCTCTCCAACCATTGTCTCGATCCTTCTTCCAACCTTGGTTCCCACCTTGTCTTGGGTAGTTAGGATGAGAATCCCCCCCCCCCTCAATTGATTTCCCAAGTATTTTACTTCTTCATTTTATGATGCCTCAAACTTGGCATCCTCCGGGCACTGCCCACTACTTGTTTGAACTACATTTACCATTTTTTATTTACCTCCCATGACATGTTTGGATAGAAAGTCAAGTTGGGTCATAACTTTAGCCATGATTTCATCGCGCTCATGATCCTTCTCCATTTTCTCCTTGATTGTTCCCCATTGTTGAGAAGATACTTGATCCTCTCTAGGATGCTATGCTCGATTCACTTTCGTCATATCATCTAGCAACAATATTGCCACATCAAATAGTTGTCGCATCAGTGCACCTTGGATAAGTTGATTAGCCAAGCCCTTGTTGACGGAATCAAAGCTACAATAAAAGTATTGCAGCAGAAAATTATCCGAAACACCATGTGTTGAACATTGTAGAAGCAATTTCTAGAACCGCAACCATGTCTCATGAAGAGGTTCACCTCCAACTCTTTTGAAGTTTTGGATGTTGTCCCTAAGCTTAACAATTTACAAGGGAGGAAAGAATATTTCTAAGAAAGCATCAGTCAACTCTTTCCAAGAAGTGATAGAATCATTCGATAACTCAGCCAACCATCTTATAGCTTCCCCCATCAAAGAGAAAGGTAATAATTTCAACCGAATCGACTCTTGTGAGACGTTCTTGAAGACAAACGGCCCACATACACCCATAAAATTTTGAAGGTGTTCATGAGGGTCCTCATGAGCCAATCCTCCGAACATTCCTCTCATTTAGAGCAGTTGTAGCACTGTTTCAGTTACATGGAACATCACCCTCCCTGTTGTGGGCGGTAACCGGGTAGCTCCATTAGTTGCAATGACATTCATGTGCATGTCATTTGTGTCACCCATATTGTCATTTTTCCCGTAGTGACTATCATTGTGACCATTCTCACTCATCTTTAGACCTGCAAATCAACAACACAACAATGTCAAGTAACAATCTACTACAATACAATAAGTTTACAAACTAATTTCACTAATTGAATTCTTAACTACCACTCCCCAGCAGCGGCGCCATTTTTGATAACGCTCAAACTACTCTCAAAAACAAATTTGAAATATAAGCAGTCGTTGTCAATAAAAGTACCCAACTAAGAGTCGAGGTCGAATTCCACAAGGAATGATATAATGATAAGAATTTAACTAAGAACTTAAGAATGCAGACTTGTTCATTGTAATAAGTTATGACAAATGGGTGGATGAGTCCACAAAATTTACTAAAAGAGTTTATGGTATCAAATGTCACAATTAAACTAAACTTCAGAAATTCAAGTATTCAACAAGTAATCTAGGGGTGTGAGGATTGAAATTGATGTCACATAGGGGTAATTGTGTTACTCAATAGTCCTAAATAATCATGGATAGGCTGGGTCACCTTCATTAACAATAATCTTCTTTCGATCTTATAGCATCAGTTCATAAAACCTCCTTTCGGTCTCATCTATGTGAATAACAAAACAACCCATTACCTTACGATATCTCTCTTTCGAACAAATTTGTGGCAAATAGATCTGAACCATAATCCCTCTTTCAAGTAAACTATAGAAATAAAACCTGAATTGCATGCATCAAACTAATTACCTACTCTAATTAATCTCTTTCAAGCATCAATGTGAGATAAAAAATATGATTAAGTTTGCAACCTTAACCCATAAATTAACCTCATTCTAATTAGCCTAAATCCATGAATGAGCAGCAATAAAACAGAGCAAAACACAATACCCACTACATTAAATCAACACCCAACCCCATAATTGCACTTCTAGACTTGGAGTTTTAGCCACCCATCACCAAAAATAGAAAAAAGTATACCTATCATGATAGCAGCCATGGATGTGATGAAATTAAGCAATTATAATCCACACCCACTTTGATTTTAACTTCCAATTGTCAATTAAAAAAGTAAAATTGAAAACCCCAAAACTAACTTTGCTTTTCACATGGTGAAATATCTCATACAAAAAAACTCTCAAAACTAAAAATCTTCTAAAAAAACTCTCACCAAAGCTCTGGACTCAAATACTCTCTATTTTATCTCACCTTTGAGCAATTTAGAGCTTCTCTAAATTTGGCCCAAAATCTATTGCGTGGCCAATTCGGTGACATTAGTCAGGCTCACCAAGCCTGATTGGCGTATCACCTTCTGCTCCTCAGCTCGCCTTTCATTTGCTTCAAGCTTTAAGTGTTTGAACCTCAGCTGGCAAACTCACTTGAGTCTACCTTTCGCATTCAGTGGATTATCGATTACCACCTTTGTTCACCTTTTAAGACTTCATTTTTCATCCAAATCCTATCACATTCGGTGATGATCAAGTAGTTCACCTTTCAATTTCAGCGAATCACCATTTCACTTTTGGTTCACCTACCTGCCTCGATTGTCTTCAATTGTGAACACTGTCACTTTGGGTGAGGTCATGCCATTTGGGCGATCCACCCTTTTGGTTAGGCGACTCTCAGTGTTGAGTTTACACTTCTTTCAATGTTTTTGACCTTTCTTTCAAGTATTCATCCTCGCCTTTTCCTTTAGCCTTCATAGTTGCAAATCATTAAAATATCATCAGAATATGACATAATTAGTCATTGAGGACACTAATTGTTGAACTAAAAGGGCCTCAAATGAGTGTAAATCTACCACTCATCATAGGCATTCCTTTGAAAAATTGAGTTTGGTGCATTTGAAGCAAAAAGTCACTTAAGCACACAAACAAAGGAACCCTCGTCCTGTAGAAATTAATTGGTGTCTCGCCGGCTAAATGCCCACTTGACTAGAGCAAAGATGCCTCTGTACCAGTGATTCATTGGTGTGGTACAATGCTTGATCATTGTTTCACTGACCCAGCATAGATTCTCTTGCAAAAACTAAAGGTTGAAGCGGTAATGCAAGTGACACTCTACTATCCTGGATCAGCGTTCTGTCGTTCCAGTACAAGTTCAAGGACGGAAGCAGAAAGGGAAAGAACGTACTTATGAAATAAAGTTCTTTCTTTGGAAGATTACAATGATAAAATAGGGATTTGAGTAATTATTTATCTTTATCTTCTTCCCATTAGGGAATAATAGCGACACACTAAGCGAAATACAACTTTTAAAATTTTCATAGAAGGTAGTGAAGAACCTCTTTTTCTTGTTGAGGAAGAAACCTCATATTTGCTTTATTCTAAGCTTGAATTTCAAATTTTTTTAATCACATTAGCTTGAAATTGAGATTTTCTACATGGGTATTGTTTCCATTTCTTCTTTTATGAGCAGTTAAATCTTTAGTTAGGGGTCTGTGTGCTTATTAAGGGTGTAAAACTCCAAATGTGTATTGATTAATAGGTTCTAAAATTTATCGTATGACATAGATCTATTATTGTCTTGAAGTTTCAATCTAAAAATATGTGGTTGGAAATATTGACTGAGCTCTCTAACACCGTTTTTGCTTGAGAAAGCAACATAGAGTTGGATAAGATTCAATTGTGTGGACTAGTTGATATTACTCCATGGGTTTGTGAAACGACCCCAAAAATGCCCGAAAATGTGCTTCGGAAATACCTATAATTGTATTTTCCATATATCTCAAAATCCGTGCATGATTTCGGAAATTCGACTTCATATTCTTATTTGTGGGGTCAAATTGAGTGGGAAATGGGTCTAACCCGAATTTTAGAGCAACCGTATCAAAATTCAAAAATCGCAAAAATTGCGATTTGGAGGGTCAACTTTAAAGGGGCATATCTCTTAGCACACAAGGAACTGGAAGGGCTGCAAACTATTAAATTAAAGCTCTTTGAGTTAGCTTTCCAACGCACTTGGTTTCACCTCATTCCGAGTTAGGATGAGGGAGTTATGACCATTTTCGTAAAACCTGTCTGTGCAGATTTGCAATTTCCAGTGAGCTATTTTTTTAGGCGGGTTGGAGACGTTTTTTTTTTATAAAAAGGGGATATGTCCCATACTTAGTCATTTTTCTTAACTCCAAAAACACTCTCTAAGCCCTCTCCAAAAATTCCACCAAGATCTTCAACCAAATTCAAACATCTCAAGCTCTAATTCCGGATTCAAGACTCAATCTCAAGCTTCGATTCTCCATTCCAATCTTCATCAAGGATTCTCCAAAGTTGAGGTATGTGGGTTTGATTGTGGAAACCTTCCTTTCCACAAGTCCAACCATTTATCCTCTATTTCTACTTCAAGTTTATGGGTCCTCATGATTATTTATGAACTCTTGAATTATGGAATTACTACTACACACCCTATTATGGTCCTTTTTGCATATTATCATGAAATGGAATTATTATGTGATGTTTATGGTTTACATGCTTCCATGATCAAATTATGAAGGTTGATATATATATGTATGTTGTTGGTGGGCTGATTTATATGGATTTTGGAATTGGTTGGACTTAGTATTCTTGAAATACATGATTTCATTTACATGAACAATTGCCCACCTTGTGTTTGATAAAATGCCCATTTATAGAATTCTTAGGAAAGGGAAGGTCCAAGGTACGTCCTATGAGTCGGATGGTTATGTAATTACTGAAATGATGATGAAATGGACACATGTATATGATTTTCTCTATATAAGTGTTGTGAGTCGACCAAGCCTAGTACGGGGGTAGTAGTAGTATCGCCCCTAGTACGGGGGGTAGTAGGCCCGTATAACCGTATCGAGGGGTTGGTACCTTGGTTGCCTAGTACGGGGGGTAGTAGGCCCGTATAACCATATTGAGGGGTTTGTACCTCTTTCGCCTCTCCAAGGGGGTGGTAGGCCTTGGAAATACTATATTGATGGTCACTCCCCACACATGTACTACGTCCCACTAAATATGATTTTTATGTAAGCATCATTATACATATCATTTCATTAATATGCTATCTATTGGGTATGATTACGCATTTTTCCTATGATGTCCATCTAATGTAGCATTGCATTGCATCCCATATACTTAGTACATTCAAATGTACTAACGCATACTCTATGCCTACATGATGTCACCATGTAGGGACCGGAGCACCGCTTGACCATCCTCCTCCGCGTGGCTAGTACGATTTTCTATAGTGGTTATTGGTGAGTCCTCCATTTCGGGACGTTGCTCATGATCTTTTGCTATGTATAAAACTTTTCCTTTCTAGTTATGTTTTGACTATGAGGGTGAGCCCGGTAGTTTGTCTTGGCCCCCGCTAAGTACTCATGTTTAGAGGTGGTGTTGGACAAGTTGTGTATTATGCTTGAGCTTGACTCATCTATGGTATTTATGTATCATTTCTTTTTTTTTTCTTGCTCCCTTAGTCCCGATTTCCCCCTTGATTATGCTTATCGCTTATGGTCATTTAATTGCTTTCGCGACCAAGGATGTGTAATGATACGCTATGAGGCTTGTTTGGGGTTCCTTCGGGTTCCCCATTCGCCAGGTCACATTCTAGGCCCTAGGCTTGGGTCGTGGACAAATCTTGGTATGCAGGAGCCACAGGTTGAATTGATCTCTCGGAGTCCAACACACCGCGTTGATTAGAGTCCGATTCATGGTTGTGTTGTGCACCACAACTATGAGTAGGAGGCTATGAGACGTTTTAGGAAATGTTTCCCTTTCCATGTTTTAAGTCGTGCTGTAGAGTTGAATTAAGTTCTTCCCTAACGGTTGTTCTTTGCTATGCTAGATCATGCACTAATTGATCCGGGTGCCTCTCTTTCTTTTGTCACCCCCTTTGTTGCCAAAAAGTTTCATGTTGAGCCCGACTTGTTGTGTGAGTCATATAAGGTGTCTACTCCTATTGGTGCATATATTGTTGCTAGGAAGGTCTATAGAAATTGTCCTATTGCATCTTGCATTAAATATTGCCTTGTACTTTTGTTGAATTAACATGGTTCGATTTGATGTTGTTTCTTGGGTATGGATTTGGTTGCCATGCACTACTTATGCTCTCTATTGATTTGTAGATATACCGTAGGGTCAAGTTTCCATTGATTTCCCAAGTGAACCCATTCTGAGTTGGGAAAGCCAAAATGTGTTAGTCAAGGTTAGATTCATCTCTTGCATAACGCCCGTAAGTTGATCTCTAAGGGGTGTCTCTATCCACCTGTGAGGTTAGGATGTGGAGTCCAAAACCCTTCTTATAAGAGTCGGTTCCGGTCGTAAATGAATTCCTTGATGTCTTTCCTAATGACCTTCCCGGTGTTCCTCCAGAAAAGGAAATAGATTTTGGCATAGACCTCCTCCCGATACTCAACCCATTTCTATTCCCCCTTACCGTATGGCCCCGGCGGAGTTAAAGGAGTTGAAAGAACAATTGAGGGACTTGTTGGAGAAAGGTTTTATTAGGCCTAGCCAATCACCATGGGGTGCACCGGTGTTGTTTGTGAAGAAGAAAGATGGGTCCTTTAGGATGTGTATTGATTATCGGCAACTCAATAGGGTCACCGT